>CM076572.1:655366675-655611814 GCA_034641835.2 Pinus albicaulis
TGACACTAATGATGAGAGTGAAATGGAAAGGACTGAGTAGCGAATGGACGACTTCCCTTGTTAGAGCATAGAGGGCATGAATGACATGGCAGCGACTGACACAATATCATAAGGGATAGAGGACAATGGGACTGAAGGTCATAAAATGCGACACAAGAGAGAGACCAAGCAATGAAGGATGGAGGGCTATAGCGGGGTATGAAGGGACTCGGGATAGACTCCATGGAGGGAATGATGACTCAACTCGGATGCTCTAAACAAGGGCAACTCGATGGTGCTGGCACACAGTAAAGGCCCCAATGGGGGATCGTGGAAACATGAGTACAAGATGGGAACTCATGACGAAAATCGACACGAACAAAGACAAGTAAGGAGGCAAGATGGTGCCCCAAGTACAAGTGTCGTAAGTGAGGAAATTCGATTTTAAGGAGAGGTGAAGTGACCCTTCTTGGACAAAATGTGTCTTGGTGAAGTATCAGATCACAAAAAACTAACAGATACCCATTGGAGGGCTCGGTGAGAGCTTTCCAACGGTGCAGATGGTTTGGCAAACGGGGCTACGGTGTGGTCGCAGCAGGCGAAAGAAGAAATAGGGGTTCTCTTTTAATAAGGCAGTTTTCCCTCCAAAATCACTCATTTGCTATTGTTGCTGTGGTGAATCTAGAGAGGAGAGAAGGCCCTAAATCTTGCGGCGAACGTAGCAGACAAACCGACCGTTGGAATCGAGATCCATCAGTTGCAGGTAAGAGGCCTAACCTTTCTCTTGCATTTTGATGGATTAAACTTTCAGTTTAGGGCCCAGAAATCCGGAAACAGCCCCTCCTTCATCTCTACGGCCGGGTCGCACTTTTTGGGCCAAAAAGTGCGACCTGGGAAGTAGGTTTCAGGCAAAAAAGTGCGACCTGTCCTAGAAATGGGCTAAAAACTGCGACCTGGGAGATGAGGGGGTTTTGGTGCTGTTTTATGGATGGAAATTGGGTTTTGGTGTTTGGTTATGGTTTTCCCGATCTGTAAGCTGACAAAAATGATGTGTTTGTGCAGGTATGGTAGATTTATGGGTTAACTAGAGAGAGAGAGACCTGGGGACACTATGGGCAGAGATCCAGGCGGATCAAGGCGTCCGTCGTGTATTGGCCAGGTTTGGGGTTCTCAAGTTTTTGGAGAACCCTTTGATGAGAGTAGGAGAACTGTTATTGGCCCGGATTATCAGTTACTGGGATCCAGATCAGGAGGTCTTTGTAGTGCAGGGGCACAGGATCGAACTGATGGTCTAGGACGTGTATTTCCTGACTGGTCTTCCGCCACTAGGGATGGTGGGGAACACACAGCCAGTACTACCGCGGGGGCGGCATATCATGGAGTTTGTGGAGCATCATTGTCGACCGGGTCTCCAAGTCAAGGGGACTCGAATACCGATCGAGGATCTAGAGAGGCTAGAAACCCATGCAGTGGCCCCAGCTGTGCTGCGTATCCTGGGCAACCAGGCGCTCCATCACATTGCTGGGGGGATGTTTTGTCAATTTAGTATGTCCTAAATTGCTGCATTTAATTGTCAATCCGGGAATCGTAAGTTGATGAAGTGCGGCGCACTATATGTGCAAGATAACCTCTTTCTTAACTTTTTGTCGTTTTTGGTCTTTCTAAGGTGAAATGGAAATTCTAAAGTGAAAAGCAAGCTTGGTTATATTTGTTCAAGGAAGTGATATCCCCTATAATGATTTACCAATCTTGAAACTTTAAAAGCAAATTGAAATTACAATGACAAAACTTGAAAGAAAGTAAAAGTGTACTGCTGAAATGAAAAGGTGATGCTAATCTAATGAATCAAAACAAGAAACTAGTGAACATGAAAACTAAACTATTCTTGCTGCCAACTGAACTCAAAAGAAACTATGCTTATGGAAATTCAAAATTGCAATGAAATAAATCTAAATCAGATTACATCAATTCATTTTCTGACCCCTCATCATTAGACCAGCTATGACTTGCGGAAGTAATCATAAACAACTTGTGTAACTGATATTTAATTTGCAGAAAGTAAACTAATACTAAACCATACACACATGATTCAATCCCTCGCCATCAGTCCAGCTATGGCTTTCGGAGGCAACTGAAGATGTCATACATGATTTAATATATCTAAATTTGCAGAAAAGGAACTAATACTAAACTACACATTTCATCATGCAGCCCCTCACCATCAGTCCAGCTGTGGCTTTCGGAGGTAACTGAAGACGCTATGAGCGGCTTAATATATCTAATTTTGCAGAAAGGAAACTAATACTAAACTACACATTTCATCATGCAGCCCCTCACCATCAGTCCAGCTGTGGCTTTCGGAGGTAACCGAAGACACTATGAGTAGCTTAATATATTTATATTTAACTACTGAATCAGATAAGCAAAACTGAAATGTACAAAACAAGACTGAAGTTAAACAAAAGCTGTGGAAAGAAAACTAGCAGCAGAATAATGTTAGTTTCATATCATTAGCCAAAATACTATGAAAATGCCCCGGGCTGTCTACCTAAAACCTGCACAAGAAAACTGATCAGTTATTTAACAATCATAAAAACATGAGAAACAAGAATGCAATGGAAATTATAGAAATGTATGAACAGAAATGAAACAACTATGAAATATGAACATGTAATGGATTATGATACAATGACTTTTTAAAGAAATGAAATGAAATATATATACATTAATACACAGAACCTCGGCTGAGCAGGGGCCCTCTACACAGCTCCGGTACGATCTTTGTGGAACTCTATGCTACAGGTGTCTACAAGGGAAACAAGCCACATGGGCAGGTCAGGAATGACGTGGACATGGTTCGTGTCCTATTGGTTCAAGCAAACTCGTCCAAAGAAGTCGCGGTCAAAGGCGTCCACATGGAAGTCAACCATGGAGTTTCATGTCGGCCGGACTCTGTTTCGTGGCATATAAAGATCCATACGGCCGTTTCTAAGCCTGCGGAGGTTAAATCGACATCTGTGCCGAGCTCTGGAGTCGAATTCAAGCATCCACCTTCCGTAGATTCACTTTCCAACACGGCCATACTCCTATATCCGTGGACGTAGTGGTCTACGTGCTCTCTGCCATCATGAAATTTAGGAGACAGTTACAGTTTATTGTTATATATAGAGTGTTTGCATACGCACATAAAGTTAGTTGATGGTTGATGTTAGTAAATGTACTCTGTTATCTTTTAGTCTGCTCTGTAGTGATTACGCTGCACTTTTGCCGTAACACTACCATTCTGTAATGAATTGCTTTTTAATATGAGAAGACTCTGTTTTTCAACTTAATTCGTGTTTGAGGATCGTTACCAAGGCTGTGTAGAGGGCCCCTGCTCAGCTAAGGTTTTGTGTATTAGTGTATATTTCTCATTTCATTTCTTTAAAAGTCATTGTATCATAATCCATCCATATGTTCATACTTTGCAGTTGTTTCATTTTTGTTTATACATTTCCATAATTTCCATTTCATTTCTGTCTTTCATGTTTTATGATTGTTAATCACTGATCAGTTTTCTTGATTGCAGGTTTTAGATAGACAACCCGGGCATTTTCATAGCATTTTGACTAATGACATGAAACTAACATTGTTCTGCTGCTAGTTTGCTTTTCATAGCTTTTGTTTAACTTCAGTCTTGCTTTGTACATTTCAGTTTTGCTTATTTGCTTTAGTAGTTAAATTTAGATATATTAAGCTGCTCATAGCATCTTCAGTTGCCTCCGAAAGCCACAGCTGGACTGATGGTGAGGGACTGCATTATGAAATGTGTAGTTTAGTATTAGTTTCTTTTCTGCAAATTTAGATATATTAAGTTGCTCATAGCATCTTCAGTTGCCTCCGAAAGCCACAGCTGGACTGATGGTGAGGGACTGCATTATGAAATGTGTAGTTTAGTATTAGTTTCTTTTCTGCAAAATTTAGATATACTAATCTGCTCATAGCATCTTCAGTTGCCTCCGAAAGCCACAGCTGGACTGATGGTGAGGGATTGCATTATGAAATGTGTAGTTTATTATTAGTTTCTTTTCTGCAAATTTAGATATATTAAATCATGCATGACATCTTCGGTTGCCTCCGAAAGCCACAGCTGGACTGATGGTGAGGGATTGAATCATGAGTGTAT
Organism: Pinus albicaulis; assembly: GCA_034641835.2. Classification (NCBI taxonomy): domain Eukaryota; kingdom Viridiplantae; phylum Streptophyta; class Pinopsida; order Pinales; family Pinaceae; genus Pinus; species Pinus albicaulis. Next base: position 655,370,820 of record CM076572.1, read on the forward strand.
GGTTTAGTATTAGTTTACTTTCTGCAAATTAAATATCAATTACACAAGTTGTTTATGATTACTTCCGAAAGTCATAGCTGGTCTAATGATGAAGGGTCAGAAAATGAATTGATGTAATCTGATTTAGATTTATTTTGTTGCAATTTTGAATTTCCTTAAGCATAGTTTCTTTTTTTTTGTTTAGTCGGCAGCAAGAATAGTTTGGTTTTCATGTTCACTAGTTTACTGTTTTGATTCATTAGATTAGCAGCACCTTTTCATTTCAGCAGTACACTTTTACTTTCTTTCAAGTCTTGTCATTGTAAATTTCAAATTGCTTTTTAAAGTTACAAGTTGGTAAATCATTATAGGGGATATCACTTCCTTGAAAAAATATAACCAAACTTGTTTTCATTTTAGAATTTCCATTTCACCTTAGAAAAACCAAAAGCGACAAAAAGTTAAGAAATAGGTTATCTTGCACATATAGTGCGCCGCACTTCATCAGCTTACGATTCCCGGATTGACAAATTAAATGCAGCAATTTAGGACACACTAAATTGACCAAACATTTTGGCGCCGTTGCCGGGGAAGTGTAACTAGGTAGCCAATTTCTTAAAAAAAAAACATAAAAGAAGGGAAAACTTGATAACTTCTTGAAGTATGCTATCCTCTTGCACCTAGTGTGATCTGGAGGATCAGAAAAGAGAATTATTGGTTTAGTAATTTCTTAAGTATGCTCTCTTCTTGCACCTAGTGTGACCTGGAAGATCAGAAAGAGAATTATTAGCCCAACTTTTTAAAAATAAAAAAAATAAAAAATGACATGCATAGAGCAAGAGATTCTAGGGGAAGGTTTATAGCTAAAGCCAAGAGTTCGATTTTCATAACTCCATCTTCTTCAAGGCATAGACCAGATTCACCACATCTACCCCTAGCCTTAAGATTTTTGGAAGTCAAGGAACAGTTGAATTAGAGGATTCTCCTATACCACCTACTAAAACCCACTTAGAAAACAAAGAGACTTTCTCTCATCCTTCCTTGGTAGAAGAACTAGAGGACTATAAGGACTCTAAAGAAACTATCATGGCAGAGGAAGTAATCAATAGAGGTGGAGGTAGAAGAGGAGGAAACAATGGAGATAACAATGGTGAAGGAAATAATGATAGAAATAGGGATTTGTTGGGATTCCCTATAGTTGATGAGGAAACTCATGCAACAATGAAAAATATCTCACCATCTATTCTCCCTAACTTTTATGGATTGCGAAGTGAGGATCCTGAAACATTTCTGTTTGAGTTTGAAGTAGTGTGCCGAACTTATGACTATATGAAAGATTCTCAAAAACTCAAACTGTTTCCTTCAACATTGAAGGGATCTGCTTTGAAATGGTTCATGGGATTAGCCACTCAATCTATCAGGACTTGGAATGATATGAAACAAAATTTTTTGGATAGATACTTGGACTATTGTATGCCCACCAATCACAAGGATGAGGTATTCAAAATGATGCAAAAAGAAGATGAAAATTTGGAAGACTTACTTGAAAGATTTCAATACAGCTTGAAAAGAGCAAAGATGAGCAACTTAGATGATGAAACCTTGAAAGCCCTCATATTAAAAGCCATTAGAGATGAATGGATAGATATTTTAAACATGATGGGGAAAGGAGATATTTCTCAACTCCCACTTCGTGACATAACAGAACTATGTGTCCATCTCTCAAGAGGAAAATCTAAAACCGGAAAAGGGCCTAGGGATCCTTCTCTTATTAGGGCTAACAAATCTGCAACTGGATCAGTAAGTAGGGCAGAGATTGGTAACATGCTTGATGAGTTCAAAACTGATATCTTAGGGAGCCTTAGTGAACAACTGGACACCCTTAAAATCCAAAACAAGCAGAAAGCAGAAACAGATGCTTTAGCCATCTTTTGTCCGAAATGTAGGAAGAAACATGCTTTAAGGGAATGTCCCTTGGATGCAAAAGTTGTAGAAACATGTATGATTTGCTCAGAAAATCATGAGATAAAGAATTGTCCTTCAATTCCTGGACTCAAAGCTGTTTTTCAAGAAGATCCAAATTCAGTAGAATCTCTCTGTTTTGTCGCAAGGAGACCTTGGCAGGGACAACAATCTCAAGGGTTTAATAACCCGATGAATCTTCAAACCCCACAAAATTGGAATCCTTGGCAACAACCTTGGCCCCAACATCAAAATTCATATCAGCCATGGGTACAAGGGATGCAAAATCCTTATGGGAGATTTGCTCAATTTTATCAATATCCTCCATCTTTTCAAAACCAACAAGCTCCACAATTTCCAAGCCCAAATCCACAACTTTCATTGCCATTTCCACAACAACAACCTTCTCAACAAAATACAAATCCTCAACTCATGCTCCCATACCAACAGAAGACAAATCAACTTCCAGCTCGGCCATTGCCAAATCCTAACAATAAGAATCCTCAAACTACTTATATGGTAGAAGGACAAACAATTCTCCACTATATAGATTGTCTTCCAACGTATGTACAATCCTGATCTGTTAAGAAAGCAAGAGAGCACTTCTGTGAGGCACTTTCCAAGTCAATAAGGGCTCTGAGAAGAATCAAAATTCAAAAATTCAAAAAGAAAAGAAAAGCTAATATCCACAACTCCTATTAGAGCAACCCGTATCTACATCTACACCTCCTTTTCCTGAAGACTACAAATTGATAAGGGGTGAAAACAAATCTATTATTTAACTATGACTTTCTAGATGAATTGAAGAATGTTTGTATCAAGATTCCATCACGCAAGCCATCAGCCCTATTCTAGCAAAAACCATAAAGGAGTTGGAGTTTCAGTGACCAGATGTAGCTTAAAGGACACAAGAAGAATCACCTGTAGAGAAAGATTGCAAGAGAGAGCATATGATAAAATGTACTGCAAGGTGTAGATCCAGAAGTCCAATTGGACAAAGATGTTATAAAATGGGATAGAGACCCAAACACATCGATATTGACTTAGGGGCCATATCACTATTGAGAGATGATCATGGAACAGCTAAAACTCTCCAACCTTCTTTTACACCTACTATTGCAACTTACATCGATCAAGTTATTAAACCGGATGGTGTATTAGAATATTTCGGGCTTCCTTGCATTCTTGGAATATCCAAAGAGATCATGATTTTAATTTTAGCAGTAATGCCAGAGGACATCCAGCCCATTCGAAGACCTTTTGTCAGCTACAAATTATGCTTTTATTAGTTGTGATCCTGGAGACATGCACATTTCATGGTAATCTGAAACAGTAAAATTCAATGTATCCTCCGTTAAGAGCAATCACAGAAATAGGAGACACAGATTGAACAATATTAGAAGTATCATACAACCGCTCTTTACCATTTCGAAATTAGTGAGATAGTCAAATTTCGGGTCATTAGGGAAAATTGAGATAACTTTAATATAACCCCACACAATTTCACGGAATCGACATAATATTAGCTCATCATATAAATGTCTTTTCATTTATGAAGAATTTATAATTTTATCAAAAGAGATTTTTCTTAGAAAAAGACATCGAATATCAATAAACATCTCGAGAAGTCAACAAGAAGAATCTAATCAATCTTGCAAAAACATTCCCACCGTATTTAAAGTGGAGTATACCGACATTAGTTGGTATTAATCCAAGACTCTGCATCCATCATATTCATATTGAGGAACAAGAGACCAATCAGATAACTCAAAGAAGGATGAATCCAAATCTTAGATAGTGGTTATAAGCTCCAAAACTTCTCAATGTAAATCATTTATCCAACGATAGCCATAGGCTTCTTCCTACAGGTATCTAAAAAAGAATGGTAAATGGAGACACAAGAAGCTGAATATGTGAATTGAACAAAGCAACTTTAATAGATCACTGCCTTTTATTGATCGTATTAGATATTTAGCAGAAAAAGTACTTTTATTTTTGGATGGTTTTAGTGGTTATAATCAAATTCGTATAACCAAGATCAAGATAAGACCACATTTACTTTTCCATGGGGGAACTTTTGCCTACCGAGTGCTTCCTTTTGGGTCAAAACAATATCTCAAAGAGCGCATTTTAGAATTTTTTCTCATCTAATCCGATTGTGTAGAGGTTTATGCATGATTTTACAACATGGTAATCTGTTTGAAGAGGCATTAGAAAATTAAAAGTTCTTGAGATGTAAAGAGTTAAACCTTCATTAAGCTATTGAAAATGCTTTGAAAGATGTTTACCTAAGGGACTGCTTTAGGACATCATATTCGGAGATGTGGATTAAAATAGTGATCAAAAAGTCATTATCATTTCCGTTGCCTATTCCAAATTGTCAAAGATGTTAGAAGTTTTCTAGGGATTTATCACACATAGAAGATTTATGAAACTTCACTAAAATACATCTCCACCTTCTTCAAATTGCTTACAAAAGAATTGTGGAATTTAAATGTATCCTATCGTCAAATCGTTCAAACCTTTGTAATAAGAATATCCGCAATTAACGAGAGGACCAAATTGGAAACTTCCTTTCCATATTTCTACAAGACAGCCGGACATACTCTTGAGTCAGGCTTGTGATTTAATTTTATGCTATTTAATAGCACCGAAAATTTAACTCTTGACATTGAACTATACTGGGTGGACCTAAAAGAGTTTTAGTCGTTGTTCATGCAATTGGCTTTAATAGACATTTACATAACAAAGCAGAAACTTTATTCATAATCACCATTCTCAATTAGATGGCCAGAATAACAAAACCGTTAATAATGGCAAAGGACAAGATGGATTTTACTTTGCAGAATCTGGTAATACTTGTTGGATAGACCAGAAATGCATTACAGAGTTGATTTCATTCAGATCTGCATACTAAAGAAGATCTTCCTGAGAAGATAAGTTTCCCTAAGGAATATTTGTAGGCTTATAACTGCTTAAGACCCTTGGTATGCGGTGAGTATTGCTAATCTATTTGCTACATGGAAATGGTCTTCGCATTGGTCGCAAGAGAAATGAAAATATTCGTAGAGTTCATGATAGCCCATGGATTTTCTAATGAATTGTTAAAATAAGCGATCTTGTGACTTTAAGATGTCAGGAAGATGAAATGCTCATATTCTTAAGGCACAAGATGAACTACATGGCTTTATTAATTTTTATGAGATTAGAAAAGGACTGCCTATAAAAATCCTTTCCTTGGGATGTTATTGGCCTTCTCTCTTCAGCATAAAATGTGTCAAAGATGTGATAGTCGCTAAAGAGGTAGGGAAACTTTACCTTTCAATGAAATGCCATTACAAAAACAGTGTGTTCTATTTAACCTCACAGAAAAATGGGCATTTAGATTTCATTGGACCCATTAATCCATCATCTACAAAAGAAGTATATATTGTTTGCACTGATTATGTTACTAAATGGCAGAAGCAAAGCATTAGTATCCTGCATCAAAATTCAATTGTTCATTTTCTTTATGAGGATATTTTTACTCGCTTTGGTGTTCCAAGAAATTGTAATGATCGTGGAGCCAATCACATCAAATTATGGAGAAGTTGATGGAAGAATTACAAAATCAAGCAATGTAGTAATCTACTCCTTACCATCCACAAAAATGGTCAAGTAGGAGTCCACAAACAAAGTTCTTGAAAGTATCATCACCAAAAACTCGTTCATCTACATAGAAGAGATTGGGCGTAAAGGTCAGCCTTGTGGGCCTGCTTAACTACATGGAGGAATACAACAGACATTCTCCTCGGTGAACTTAAAACAGGAAAGAAGTCTTGCTCCCCATTGAGTTCCAAGTCAAGACCTCCGCAGATAGTAATCTGAAGCAGGGATGGACTTATCGTATGCCCAAAAGCATAGAACGGAGCAGGCTTGAATGAAGCTAGATGAGATCGTATAAGAAGCAATTCTAAGAACTGATCTAGTTCAATATCAAATAACTAAATGGAAGGACAAATATATCAAAGAGAAGAAGTTTCAAGAAGGAGATTGGGCATTGTTATTTGGACTCCAAGTTTAAAGATTTTCAAGGGAAATTTCGCACTCATCGTTTGGCCATATGAGATCGACAAGATCTTTAACAATGAGCCGTAAGAATCAAGACCATTGATGAGTTTCCAAACTCCTCTTGGTAGTGAATGGCCATAGATTGAAAGTTTAGTTATAAGCCACTCTCTAAAGAGGATTTTGTCAAGTTGTTTCAGAAAGTCTAATCAGTCGGCATGTATACACCTCTTTCTTCTCCACTACCCTAGCTTTTGTTTTTCAAGTTTAAAAAAAAAAAAAAAAAATGGTATAAGCCCGAAACCAATCATTGATTACGCCTTATACGGTAAAATATGGGGTGAAAATCGGGACACCGACACTCTATATTTTCCAAAAAACTTATTCTTCATTTCATTTCCTCATCTCACCACCCACTCCATTTCATTCCACTTCATTTCATTTCATTTCACTTCATTTCACTTCATTTCATCCATTCCATCAATAAAAATATTTTTATGACCATTTCCACCTGGTCATTTGTCATTTGTTCATTTCTATTTCACCAAGTAATAGTCGTGTCGGGCTTCCGTACCGACATCCTGCTTCCGCAAACACCCAACGTTTCCGTGCCTTAAGTAGATTCCGCAGCTCTACTACTACTCGTTTTCAAAAGAATGTACATTAGTTGTTATTTTCATAATTATGAAATAAAATGCAAAAGAGGGAGGATCAATGGAACATTCAAGACACTAATGAAGATCAATCAGCTTGAAGACCAAGGGCAAAAGCAAGGATTCCAAAGGTAATAAAAGAAAATATCAAAATAGTATCGAAACACATTTTTATGTAATTTTAAACTATGAGCTCTACCTATAAAGCGCAATGATTATATTGATACCCCGTAACCTTCCACGATCTCTATGTTATCCCTCTTTGCATTTATTCACAAACGTTTCATCATTGAAATTCCGACTCTCACTCATGTTCAAATATCCCACCGTAGATAATGATACGTATTTGAGAGTTATTAGTACAATTCCAAGCCGATACTTCAAAGTAAATCGATTGTGCCTGTTTATATTTATTACACAACCTACCAAAATTCAAAACGCGGTCGAATGCATTATACTTGTTAACTTTTTTGTCGTGTTCTGTCGTGTTTACAAAACCCCACTCTACTCATTCTCACTCCCCGCTGCTTCACCCATTCCACCTCGCTTCACTCTTACTCTCGTATATCCACCCAGCTACCTTACTCCATTCCGTTTATGGTGCTCATTTCCATTTTATGATAACATCCTCACAAGATTGTGCTCGATCCCGTGTATTCCATCGCTCCATTTCCACTTAAACCCTCACAAGAGGCAAGCTCCGTGAAGCACAAAGAGAAGTAAAATGGGAAATTATTAAGGCGAGCCTAAGGACCGGTTTATAGGAGGGATTTCACAAGGCAGTGATGTTGAGGAAAGCTAAATGGTCATGCTTTATCTAAAATTCAGGGTTACCACGTAGAAGTTACAAAAGCGCTTGCAAGATCATTTGATGGCCTTTGGCGGCGGAGACCTCAAGTTTTTGGTCAATGAAGCATCAATAGCAACAGCCAATAGCCTTCTAGAAGGAGAACGCTGGTTCAAAAATAAAAGTATCGTTGATGAGGCATGGAGAACAACTCCAAATCAAGGTATGGATATCACTGCTTAAAAAAGAGGAATCCCCTCGCATGCAATAAAGATGAATGGGCCACTTTTATTACTCATCGCTCAGAAATTTATTACATGTGAAGGTCGCTTTGGCTCTATGTACATGTATCATACTAGGCTATTGATGAATTTTTCTGAAAACCAAACTCTAATCTTCCTTATTTCCTATTCAAATAGCTTGAAGAAAATGGTCAGACTGGTGCAAAACACCAGGGAGATGTAGAGCCTCACGTATATCACCATGGCTTATAAAATTTCGATTGAAAAGGAGCTAAAAGAAAGAAAAGATACATGGGAACACCCTAGTTGAAACTTCTTTGAAGAACCTCGTGAAATTTCGAAGGTAGTCCAATTAGAAGTTGGGAGTAGAAGAAAGAAAATGAATGTTAGAAACCCAAGTTACCTTGTACACAGAAATTCCTCAGCGAGTACATCAAAAAGAAGTAGAAGGAAAAGAATGCAGAGAAGAAATCCAAATAATTTCTCATTACTACTATGAAGAAACCGATAGAAGAGATTGGTAAAAAGGAAGAAGAAATCTAAAACAAGAAGCCAATAATACCAAAAGGGAAAGAAATTATTGAGGGTCATTCATAAAACTCCTTCTTCTCAAGAAGAAGATCACCAAATTCTATCTCAAAGATTATTTTTTCTTCAAAAATGTATTTCATCTCTATCCAAGAAGGCAGACAAGAAAACAAGAACAAAAGAGAAAATTTCACAAGATAAAGAGGAGAAGTAAAGAAGCTTATGTGAAAATTGAGAAAAACACAAATTAAAGGTCCTCATTTCATTATTTGGGTGAGGAGACATTCAGAATTAATCACCATAGTCCATTTCCAAATTTCTCGCTTAGTGAACCCGACCTTTCACTCCCAATCGACAATGAGCATACTCCATTCTAAGTCTTCCCAAGAAATATTGATGTAAGTTCTCCTCGCCGATTTTGAACATAATTCTCCCTTGCGCACTTTGGGGACAAATTTCAATGAAAAAGACACCTAAGTAGACCCCAAACAACAGGAGGTGACAGTATCACATAGAATCCTTGGAGAAGATAAATGATAGCCCAAGTACCTCTATTCCACCTCATACATCAGGATGATTTAGTTCACCATTAAACAGAAATTTTTGAGTCGGAGCTTTTGAACTCCAAGATATCAAAAATGAAAATCAAACACTCAAAGAGCAAGGCAAACTCGACAAGATCATCCATGACAACACTATGTTACATTTGGGTATTTGGAAAAAGAAGAATAAGAAGTTAAAAGGAAATGCCAAAAATCGAAAGCAGAAAGCACTTAGAATATAAAAATTCAAAGCTAATGAAGAAACCCGTAATGATGGCAAGACCAAAGAAGAAGAGAAGGGGGTTAGATGTGCTCGGCTGAAGTATCAAGGCACATGAATTGAACAAAGAGTATCAGAAATTTTGCTGTATGAGGACATGCAACACTCACAATGGGGGGGTATGTTAGAGTCCCGAATTTGGCTCTTTTCCATACACTTTTCCATATCTTTTTCACTCACCTAAACCTCCAAAATTGTCAACAGACCATGTGTAAAAGGGTACCTAACATGGTTTTTAATTATGTTTTTGTGTTTTCTATTTGATCTAGATTTGTTCACATACCGGCGGAAACTTGCCACTTTCCTCGCAAATGGGCCGCAACTTTCCGCAATGATTATGGAATTATATGCTACAGTGTTCACAAGGAAAAAGAGCCACACAAGTGTGCTAGGAATGACGAGGACATGGTTCGTGTCCTATTGGTTCAAGTAAAACTCATCCAAAGAAGCCGCTACTAAAGCCATCCACGTGGAAGTCAACTATGGAGTTTCAAAAGCCTACTGACTCTGCTTTCGTGGCAAATAAACATCCATACGGTCAAGCTAAGTCATGGAGGTTAAATCAACATCCGTGCAGAGTTCGGAGTTGAATTGAAGCATCCACCTTCCGTAGACTACTTCCAACACGGCCATACTCCTATATCCGTGGCCGAGTGGTCTACGTACTCGTCATCACATGAACTTTAGGAAACAAAGCATGCATTGTCGTTATATATGTACGTTTGCATACGCACGAGAGTTAGTTGATCATCGTTAGCTGATAGTTGATGTGCGATCATATGTTTGTTTTGTAGTGATTACGCTACCTTGAGCTCGTAATACTACCAATTGCAATGAACTCGCTTTAATGAAAAGACTCTCGTTTTCAACTTAATTGTTTGAGGATCGTTACCAAAGCTATGTAGAGGGCCTCGCTGCCCAAGGTTCTTTGTGTGGACACGTACATATTTCTCATTTCATTTCTTTAAAAAGTCATTAGAACAGTAACCTGTCATATGTTCATATTTTGTAATTGTTTCATTTCTCGTTTATACATTTACAATTTCCATTTCATTCCTAGTTCTTTCATGTTTTTATGATTGTTAATCACCGACTGGCTTTTTCTAGTGGTATTGTTTAGGTAGATACCTGCATTTTCATAGTATTTTGGCTAATGACATGAAACTAACATTGTTCTCACGCTAGTTTGCTTTTCATAGCTTTATTAACTTCTTACCTTGCTTGTACATTTCAGTTTGCTTATCTGACCCGGGGAGATAATTTAAATATATTAAGTCGCTTTCATAACGTCTTCAAATGTTCTCCGAAAGCCACAATTGACTGATGGTGAGGGACCGCATTATGAAATGTGTAGTTTAGTATTAGTTTTTTCAAATTATATATTGTCGTCAGCGTTTCAGCTGCCTCCTAGAAAGCTGCTGGACCGATGGTGAGTGGGACCCCAGATTATGAAATGTGTAGTTTAGTATTAGTTTTTTCACAAATTTAGATATATTAAATCATGTATGACATCTTGGGCTGTTTCCAAAGCCACAATAAAACTGGACCGATGGCGAGGGATTTAAATCATGTGTATGGTTTAGTATTAGTTTACTTTCTCAAATTAAATAATCAGTTACACAAGTTGTTTATGATTACTTCCTGGCAAGTCAGTCAGTCTAATACGAAGGGTCGTAAAATGAACCGATGTAATCTGATTTTAGATTTATTTTGTCGCGATTTTGAATTTCCATAAGCGTAGTTTCTTTGTGTTCATTACAGTAAGAATAGTTTGGTTTTCATGTTCATTAGTTTCTCATTGATCCATTAGATTGAAGAAAGATCTTCATTTCAAAGCAAAGACACTTTACTTCTTTCAAGTCTTGTCATTGTAATTTTCAATTGCTTTTAAAGTTTCAAGAGATTGTAACCATTATAGGGGAGGATTACTTTTGAACAAATATAACCAAACTTGTTTTTCATTTTAGAATTTCCATTTCCACCTGTGAAGACCAAAATGACAAAAGCAAGAAAGAGGTTATTCATACATATATAGTGCGCCGCACTTTCATCGCCACGATTCCTTGATTGACAACAGAAATAAAGTAATTTAGGACACACTAAATCACCAAACAACGGTAACTCAGATAGGTGGCAGCAAGGTGTTATTTGACGACATAACACAAAGCACAAGGCTTTAGAGGCAGAGGAAGAGCAGGGTCAGTCGGGGCAGCCTTGTATTTTTATGACCTCTTGCGAGATTTTTCCTTCTTACCCGAAGTGTTCGCAACAGGAGATGTTTCCTGTTGAGGTGGATGAGGCACTGTAGCAATGGGAGGAGTCATAGGGACCGGTTGAACCAAGGTCAAAGCAAGATAAGGTTTGGGTTGACCAAGCGGAGTAGCGGCTGGGGGATCGAGGTACCAGATGGGAATCCCCAGGGTCAAGTTAGGAAGAGAGATGGTAACCATGACAGGTACCGTATAAACTCCAGGAAGGGGAGCTAGGAACGGTATCTAACTGGAGGGGTAATGGCCAGGAGGGATGAATCTAAGATGGTTAAGTTCTGGAGGAAATATTCCAGGAGGGTAGAGAGGCTCATGAACACCAGCTGTAGGTGAAGGGCCAGGAGGAGCCGGTCCTGGAGGCTGAATCGAAGGGCTAGGAGTAGGCTTTGGAGGGCGACGCTGCTTAATAGCCGAACTGGACTACTTGAGGGAGACCAGAGGCGATTGCATCATGAAAACATTCGATGAGCTGGGATCAGAGACAAGAGGAGGAAGACCAGGGAATGTACCAACCAATGAGGAGTCTTTGTAGACTCTGGGTGAGACACTGGTAAAAGGATCGATGGTTTGCTTATTGGCCACCGAAGAGATGATGGACTCAGGGGAGGTCTGAGACTTTGGTTCATAATATGTCAATTGGTAAATGGTGACTATATTTCTATTATGAGGGAAGGACATATTACGGTGAACCGTAGATGGGAAAACAGACATCGCATAGGTGTAGCTACGACCCAATAGAATGTTGTAATCTAAGGAGGCATCTATGACTTCTACGTCAACGCAAGCAATCTTGCCTGCAAGAGTAATAGGAAAATTTTAGAATAGGCCAATGGGATAGGAGGCATGGCCATCCCACGCTCGGAGAGTGATCATGGAAGGAGCCAACTCAAGTGATCTGAGTTGCTTCCAAACCAAAGCGGACATCACACAGGTGGATGCCCCCTCACCATTGATGCACCAGGAAACGTTGGTGTTCTAGATCTTAACTGGGATTTGGAAGGCGACGAAAGCAGGGAGACGAGGATGTTATGACTAGTTAACATCAAATATGATCAAGCGATCATCGAAAGGATCAACAACACCCATGGCAGATATTGGAGCTTTTCCTTGTGAAGGGAGCGACTGGAGGAGTTCCAGCATTGAAATTGCAGCAGGAGATTGCGTCAAATCATCTACTATATTATACGAATGAGAAGCTTTTCCAGAAGAAGAATTTTGGTGTAGTGGTCCCTTAGGGATCTTGGTATGAACCTCTGCCTTAGGCTAAGGGATCTGCAAAGGACCATTAAGTGTCGAAACAGGCAGTGTATAAATCAAAGGAGGTGGCTCGGGGACAGATGTAGCGGGAGGCTTGTTGTACTGATGGAACCAAGTCTGAAGATTGATATCTATGGTTATAGGTTGGTTAGAATTCATCATGAGCATCTGGTAAATGAAGGTACCAGATGGAAGAGGTTGAGTGGCCACCTGACCTTCAGGTGGTTGGGTAGCCACAAATCCTTGCTGAGGGAAAGGATTAGTAAACACGGTCGGCTGACTAGGCGCAGCACTAGGAGGGACGAAAGGGGAGGCTTGTTGTCCTTGAAATGTTTCTTGAGACTCCCACATCTACTTTGTCTATGGTAAAAGAGGAAAATCATGCGTGTAATGACCATAAACACCACAACAAGAACAAGGCTTGTTTGTTTGAACAGGCTTGTCCTGCTTGGGCTGAGTGCCCTGTTGCTGGTTAGCAGTGTTAGGTGAATTATTTTGAGGATTAGGTCTAGGATTATCGGGAGAAGATTGATTTTGAGTTCCTTTCCTCTTATTTTTGGAGGGAGGAGGATTATTCGTGCCCTGTTGTGCATACACCTTCCCCTGAGGGGGTGGTGGCTGCTGTTGCAGGGGTTGAGAAGGCAAGGGAGGAGGAGGTGCTAATGCTGTAGGATCTGGAGCAGAAAGATGCGAATATGGATAATAAGGAGGTTGGATAACATTATGGTAAATAGGATGTTGGGCAAAAGTAGGAGGCATGTCATATCTTAGATACATGCTATCAGGAAGGGGAAAAGTACAGGAGGTGTTGTCCCCCCCCCCCGAGGAAAACCATAGCCCATGGGAGGTTGAGTGTATGGATGAGAGAGAGCTCCAACGATACCATCGGCGACATGAGATTCCCCCGGTGCGTTGGCACCACCGGATCTAGGAAGATCAGGTAGAATGGTATAAACATAACTTGACTGAGCATAGATCAGGTCATATTTTAACGCAAGTTGGAGAGCAGCTTATTCGGTTTGAGGGAAATGTGATGCGACATCTTTGCCAATAGTAGGCAAGAGAGATATAAGGAACTAGTCCATGTAGACACGATCTTTGAAGGTAGAGGCTCGACATAGGCTCTTTCTTCTCTGTCATTCCTAGACATGATCGGATAGGCGGGTCGCAGACGATTGACGAAAAGAAGTCAAAAGTTTGGTACCAGTGTCATAACAAAGAGGAAGCTGAAAATAAGATAGGAAATCCCAAGCAAGAGTCATAAGGTGGTATGAGAGGATGAGGCCTGATCAAAATACCACTTAGAAGCTTCGCCAGTAAGTGTACGTTGGAACAACCGAAGACGGACAGAGTCATAGGTAATGGAGTTAGACGAGCACCATATGTGGAAATATTGAACATGATTTGTAGGATCTTCTCCAGCAAGGCCTTCAAACTTAGGGATGTCAGAAGGGAGCTTGGTCGACATACCAAGCCAACTAGCATCATGGTGTATAGGGTCATTAATCAACTGGTTAAAAATCGGGAAGACTTAGGCCTGCCATATAGGGGAGAAAGGGAGCAGCTAGAGTAGTTCCTGTTGCGGTCCCACTAGTAGTATTCCCAACATTAGGGCCAAGGCTACCACCAGCATTAGGTCCTGAACCAAAGATGGTGAAGGTGACAGGGGGAGAACCGGGGGTGGAACCAAAAGGAGAACCCAATGAACCAGAAGAGGAGTCGCAGTGCAGACTCGGTGGAGGACTAACTCGAATCCTACGCAGAGGAGTAAGTCTTCCTATCGGAAGTTGAGGATGAAGACCAAGAAGTCTCCAGGATAAATGTCTTGGTGGCGCAATGGTGATGGCACAAACACGGCACAAAGGGAAGAGAGCCCAACAAGGGTGAAGATGTGCAGGATAAACTGATTACAATGTCGAAACAAGGGTAGAGAGGTGCAAGATCAATTGATTTCAATGTTAAAGTCTTTGCTTGGCGATGTTAACCAAGCTCTTCTTCACTTAGGGTGTGTGTGTTAAGTGTGTAAATTTTAATTTTTAAACCTGGACGTTTGTAGAGAAAAATAAAAAGTGTGTTGTATAACTATAAATAAACCTTCAGATAACAGTATATGAAACTGAAATAACAGAAAATAAACATCTAATAATGCAATAATCTAAACCCAAGGAGGCGGGCCTCTCAACAAGTATTCTGTAGGTGGGTAAAAATATAGTCAAAACACACCAAAATAGCCAATAGATCTAAGGTCGGGAGGGACAAGGATATAAAAGTCAGATCTGTTGGAAATAGGTGCAGACAAACAAAAAAAATCAGAGGGAAAAATTGTTTTGAATGAGGTGGTGAAAGTATATCTCCTATAGGGAAGCGGAGGGGACCCTAGAGGAAAACCCAAACAAAACTGAAAAGAGGTGTTTTGGATGGATAAATAACCAATCTGAAGTGGATCTGAAGGTAAAGTATCAGATCCGAAAAATGGCTGAACACTCTGAAAATTTCAGACAACCTGCAGCAGCTAAAACTCTTCCAAAAAATGTGGAGGGTACTAAAGCCCTAGAGGGCTAGGTTCCCACTTAGATGAGTAAAACAGAACAAGTATATGTCCAAAATGGGTGGAGATAGAGGTCAGACAACCCTGGACAGAGGCCAAGAAAAACCTAGAAAACTTTCAGAAAAAACTCCCGCAAAAAGTCCAGGTCATAGTTTCTGACCTGATTTCTGCAAAGGTCACAGTTTTCAGCCTATTTTCTACACCCTGGAGGTTCAAGTCATAGGTTTTGGCCAAAAAAGTGCAACCTGAACTTTCAGCACTCTCGGGGGCAGGTTTAAGCAAAATTTGTCGTCTCAGCTACAGTTGATATCTTTCACCTGCGCAATAGGTCCAAAAACACACGGAAGTTAGAATTTTTAATGTTTTAGGCTTTTATAGGTTAAAAACAACATCAAGAAAATCAAAACAAGGAGTTGAAGAGAAATCCTAGGGTTTGAAGCAGCTGGATATGCAGGGATCTAAAAAATGACGGCGATCGTAATCTTAAACCCGTGTGGAGTCGCCAGTTGTTAGTATGAATCTTAATCGTAATCATACGAAAAAAGACCACTTTAGCTATGCATAACAAACAGCCCTAACAGCAAAGATGGCTGCCAATATCTTTAGCTCTGCAATTAGGTGACCAAGATAAATGCTGCAAAAATCTAGATCTATGCATTAAAAGACATTAAGTAGTAAATAAAAAAAAGAGTTGCTCCATGCATCCAATAGACAAGACAAGAATATGTTGAATGAATTTTGTATTAATGGCACCTGGGAGAAAAACATAGAAGGATGTTACCAGTTCTCCTCAATGGGATGGGTTCTTGTAAGTCCTCAACACATCAGATCTAAAATTCCTCTCTTGATGGTGTAGAAAACCCAAATCAAAATGGAACTCAAAGGGAGCTCACAAGCAAAAAGATAGAAAAATATGACAATGATGGTGGATCAAAGTCAGATCAAAAGTATAGATCCAGAGTGATATTTAGGCAACAAAAGGTAGTGAATGAATGGAAAAACCCTTCTATTTATAACAAAATATTGAGTTAGTCTAAATATTGGTGCATAATTAAAATATTATTAACCAAATCAAGATCCAACTTTATGGAATGTTTTATTATATTTTTTGGAGGGAAAAAGAATTTGACTTGGGTCAAATCCCTTTATTTGTAAATAATAAATAAATAAATAATTTATTTATTATTTTAAGGATGTGGTTGAGTAATAATCAAATAAATAATGATTTATTTATTTATTAATGAATGATTTAGTAAAATTGAACAAGGAATATTATTTAAATAAGGTTTAAATAATTATTCCTAGAAAATAAGAAGATAAATAATAATTCATCTGATTAATTTTCCTGTTTTGGGTTAAATATGACCAGGAATATTAATTAAATTGTTGTTTAACTAATTATTCCTTGAGGAAAATCAAACAAATGTGGATTTATTTAATATTTCCTCATGGGGTTTTATGTTTAGACCATAAACAACTTAATAAAGGTGGTTTACTAAGTTATTTTTCATAGTGAAAGCAATTTTACTTAGGGTAAAATTGGTCTTACTTGGTGTACTTAGGTCCATCTAATAGTAATAGGTTAGATGACCAAAAAATGGTGTAATAGGTTTCGTTCAAATATCTATTAAAACCTCTTCATATGTAGCAAATCCCTCTTCATATGCGAACAATTCGACATCTATTCAGTAGTTTGAGGTTTTCAATCTCATGAGACATATTTAAGAGTTGTTCACAATATGTTATTTCACCAAATCTAATCATGACTATAATACAACAGCATATTAGGTCATTTTTTTTAACTTTGTTCCACAAGTTGTGAGAGAGGATCTGATTTATGAATATTTTGGTCCATAATTGATCCACTTATGAGTACACAACTCAGCCATTCTAACACGCCCAATTGTTACTCATTGAGGTGAATATTAGCACTTAAAAATCAAAACAACCCATATCTTGTTTGATTAATTCTGAGTCAACAATGTAATCAATTTGTCCTTTGATCCATAGGATTAGAAGCATTGATCTTAGCTATAGCATAAGATTTTATTATATATAATATACCATATTTTGTAATTATATACAGAGGGGAGAGATAGAAGTATGTATGAAAGTTACTTTCTTAATATAATGGCATTCTGAACTTTTTTTATTCAATGGTTTTTTTGTGGGTGTATCATTGATTATCTTTAGGTAGCCTACTTCCAATGAAGGCAGGTCCCGCTTCTTAAGTAGTGAGTCTACAACAGTAGGTTTATTTCATTTTTTTCTTGCTTAGTTTATATGTATTTTCTTCTTTGGTAAGTTTTATTTCAAAGTAGTTAAGGTTGAAAGACGCATTAAGGATATTTTCCAAACTAAATTTTCTTTCATGCACTAGTGTATTGTACTGTTGACGGTGTTGGATACTGCCAACATACAAGGGGTCTCCCTGATGTGAAGTCCCAATTATAACTCACACTGTTTGGAGTAGGATCCCCATTCGGAGTATCTAGTCGGCCACCATAAGACAAAGGTTCGTCTTGAATTCAACGGATAACATAAGAGATTATATACATAAACCTTCAACACACAATTAAGTTGACCTTGTGAAACACGGATTGAAATGTATAAAAGGATACTTTCACAAGGGGGGGGGGGGGAGAGACAAAAAGTGAGCCTCTAGAAGGAATTAATAGTACCAACGTAAGAGAGACACATGAGGAAAGAAAGATTCATTAGTTATCTAGCGAAATAGTTCACATAGACACAATGATCATTAAACCACATGACTCAATCTTGGATCACACACATAATATCATTAATAAAATCTAGAAGAATAAACAAGACTCATGAATAATAATCACACCTCGAATCGACAGCAAAGCGACACTTATTTATAAGTGAAATAGTTGAAACGACACATTACGACACTTAGAACACAAGTTTTGAAAACTATAACAACTGTGGAAAAAAGGTGAACTACGTTATAGGAATATGTCTGGTGCATATCCTAATTATATATAGGACTATGTAATGTAGAAGGGTGCACCAAAACTAACTTTGGTGGTATGCATAGATGAGACACATGCAGGAGTGGGGATACAAAAATGACACATGAGACAAGAGAAAATCATGGAGACGACACTTGAAAAATGTGAGCAACATTGAAAGTGACATATGCAAGAGAGAAGATAACATGAAAACAACACTTATTAGAGTGAAAGTGAGCAAAAGTGATATTCGTGGATGTGAAAGCGACACTTGTAAAAGCAAATGTGTGCAAAAGAGATAGTTAGGAAAACTCACTGAAATATCAGTATAATTGCAACCAAAGTGGGGTATTGTTAAAGAAATGTGTGCATTGGCTGTAATAATGAGTTTAAAATTGCACAAGAACTATCTTGATGGATGGTATTATGCCTCTTCAAACTTTCATAAAGGAAGTGTTATTATAAACTCATCGAAGACTGAGTATGTGTGTTAAAGTGACTTGACAGTTTGAAACTAGGAAGAAGATGTGAACGCTTTGCAAAACATAAAATGATCATGGAGTAACCATAGAGTGACACATCCTAAGATCCTCAGTAGGCTTGAAAATTCAAGTATAGGAAAAAATTTGGATGGTGTTGATCGCAGCAACAACACTTGGTGACACACTAGTATAACTCTATGTTTAGGTTTAATTCTCTAAGTGCAAGGTCTCAGTATTTCAGGAAGTATTGAATCATATTATCGATTACCTTGGCTTCCCTACTTAAATTGATCATATATATAGTCCCCTCCATTCCCTTACTCTCATAAACACATATCAAGGCTTGCCAAATCACAATTGTTTCGATATAGGGAAGCGTAATATGTGCGACAATTTTAAGATATTTATAGTATGAGTTTCATCTCTAGTGTTGCTTCACTATCAACACACCTAGATAGTACCTTGATGGAGTCACTACAAGAGCACAAGAGTTTCTTCGCTGCCAGGGAACCTGGATAGTACCTCGACGAATTCACTTACTTCACCTACCTCTGCAAGAAAACTTTCTCTTCTTTCACAATTTATTTATTTATTTAATAGGAATATGCTTTAACACTTATTATTTTCTATGGGCAGAAGAGGGATCCTAACATATTGAGAGTGTAGGAGGTTTCCCTTTCAGATAATTATTTGTATAACCTCTTATATTGGTTTTCTCACTTTAGGTTTTCCCATTTTCCTTTCTCTACTTGAATGGATCAATAAGAAAAACACTATTTACTTACAATACCAAGTTGAGGAATGAGGATCCTAGAATAGAAACGTTCTTTATAGTTTGAACAAAGGCTTTCCATTCGAGTGGATTGTATTTTCCATTCACACGTCATTGACTTTAAAAATATTTAAACCCAAGATAAATATTAGCTAAGCATTGTTCGTCATCAAAATTTCCTTTTTCAATTTTTTCCACATTGTGTTTTGAGCCAAACAAGAGCGTATTTAATGAAATATTATAAAACATGACACAATAAAATACATGAAAAAACAATTAAAGAAAACCAAAAACAAAGAAAATGGAGCCGGGACATAAAAACAACATGCATAAATGCAATAATAAAATATACAAATGAGGAGACTCGATGGAGAGAAGCATAGAGGGTGAATGCAAAGAAAATGAAACTAAATGAACCTAAGCCTACTCCTAACCTAATCGGGTAGAAGGTTGGGTCAAAGTGTAATTATATTTCCAATACAGTCATCATCTATCCTGGCCTGCAGGCACAAAGATTCAAGCAATTAAAAGTAATATAAAATAATGTGCTATAGGAAAGATAAGAACTTTTAAAAATTGCACAAGTGACTAAAGGCCTTGCTTATTAGCAAAATAATCTTCCATAATTACCAGTTTGATCAAGTTTTTAACTTTACCTTATTGTCGATCACATAAACCTTACATGTTACTTGAGAATACACATTGATCTATGTTTTCAGTTCTTGCAAACATTATAAAAGATCGAAACTTGTTATTTTCAATGGAGCTTGCCAGGTAGATTGCGCTAACCATTCAACAATCATGATATTCATAACAACTATTTTGAAGACCCTGAGACTAGCAGGAAGGTAAATTTTCAATTAAAAATTTAAAATCACAAATGGAATCCACAATATAATGATGAGATTGGTCGATTAACATATAAGGTTCTTGAGTCTTCACTAGTTCCCTTTGTATCCAATTACATGAAAAGTCAACAATAAGAAATATTAGGGAATTTGAAACAATTGTTGACAATGTGAATCCAGGAAACCAACTATGATAATGAGTTGACAAAATATTAGAAACATTTTTCAAATCAAACCCATTACTTATATCAACACAAGGGTTTTGGTCGGCTGAATGATTGAGGCAATTGCAATCACTCTATAAGAGGAAATGTGCCATGGATATGATTAGCTTCATGACATGCACAAAGGAGATAAAAATATGATCAGATTCGAAATATTTTAATAGATAAAAACCAAAAATGACCTTTATCTCGATAATCAGAATGACAAGTTATAAGGTTGTAAATATCCTTGAAAGATGTACTTTCCAACCCTTGGTATAGTACAAGGGATTCACATGAAATGGGACTAACCAAACATGAATCATTTATCTGATCATCAAGTTTATCTTGAGCATCATGAAGATTAATTTGGAATTTTTGGATGTCTTTCCAGGGTAAACTCACATCTAGTGGAAGAATATTAAGGAAATAATTATGCATGAAAATATGAATCTAAATTAGTTCAAAGATCTTGACAAGATTACGAGAACTTGACATAACCATCAGCAGGGTCTGAAGTGCCTCGACTTCTTGACAGGTCTCAAGAATTTTAGATGGTGGATCATCAAATTTGGGTGGCTTAGAAAAATCAACAGTTATACATGCACCACTATTATCTTATGTATCAATGAAAACACTGTCAATGTCATTGGTTTAATAAAATTTAGGATTAAAAGCATCATATTCTTGATGGATAGAAAATTGAAATACATCAATCCCCTGATCATTCAGGGTTGGAACATCTTCCTCCTGACTTGAGAAATATTTACGTTCGAATATATCATGAATAATAGACACAAACCTTTCATCCTCTGATTGTAGTATCACACCATCATGTGCCTTATTGCAACCATGATTAACCAGATAAAGATCAAAATAATTTATGGGGGCTATTGTTGCGATAAAATTATCAAACATATATGGGTACAATGAATAGTGTGCTAGAGGTGAAGAAGTATTGAACTCGGGAGGATGAGGATCAATTGTACTTAAATTAGATTGAACTTGAAAGAAAAATGGATCAACATCATTGTCATCAGTATAATCATAAAAGATATTCATTACCAATATGACACTCAGATTGACCAGGATCTTTCAAACATTCAAAAACCTGACAACTTACTACTTCATATTTGTCATCCAAGGATTTATGAAATAATGAAGATTAAGGATCATTCTGAATTATAAGAGCATCCCAATTCATAAATGTAGTTTGTGAATTGTGAGAAATAGATTCAAAATTGATGCCTTGAAAATATAAGCCCTCTAAAGAAGTGAATATATCATCCCATATAATTGGATTTTCACCACCATATGAATTAATGGAGACAGGGATGTCATGGTGATGGTTATCCAAAGTATCAACTTTAATGCGGGGTTGAGAGTATCAAAGGAAAGATCATCATCTTGAAAGAGGGAGGAAATATAAGACATACCTTTGACACTTGCTCCTCTATATTCTAAATACAACTACCTCGTTCTTGATTACCACTTGAAACAACAATTTTAACATCATTATGAGTTGAAGTAGGTGAAATAAGCAGATCATGAAATAAGAAATCATGAAACATGGATGATATAGGTTAAAGGGTATCGAAAATTTAATCAAATTAAAGACTTGAATTATGGATATTGATGTGACCTATAAAACCATAGGAATGATTTTTCATTTTAGGCACCATGCAATTACTGAACCATTCCAAGTTTTGCTTAGTAGGATGTGTATCATAAGAATTGGAAGGAGTTTGAATTGATATATCATCAGTTTGAATTTCATTTTTACCAACTTTAACATCATCACCAAGGGGGACCCAAATTAGTACTGGAAAAGGAGAAGGACAAGGAACAAAAGGAATAGTAGGTTCCTGCTCGGAATATTGAGGTATCCCATGGTATGATAGAGTTGGGGAGAGAGAATCATCCAGGGGTTCGGGTTCGAAAGATCTAAAAGAGAGTAGAATCAAAGAAACTTTTTCATAATGAAATTTGAATCAATAAATCCCTCTAGAAATTCATAGAAAACATTAAGAAATCGATAAATAAATTCCTATGCAGATTCACCAGGTTCCATCCTAATCAAATCAATTCTATCACATACATATCAATTATCATACTTGTCAAAGGCTTCATGAAGCTCCTCAACAAGTTGTTAAAATGAATGGAAAGAAGCAGTAGGTAACGTATGACACCATTTCTTAACTCAACCTTCAAATGTGAGGGTGAAAAACCTAGACATGACATGTTTACAATGAATTCTGTTAGAGAGATAAAAATTCTTGAATTGAAAGAAGTGTTCAAGGACAGTTAGTTCACTCTCACCATAATATTTAAATTGAGACAAGTCATAAATGATTTCCGAAGGGATGGTCAAATCATCTCGAGATTATGATTTGGGAAAGACACATTTAAGATGAGAGATTAAAAATATACTCAATTGGCACAACTTGTAATATTTCCCTCCTTATAGCACCAGAATATTGACGACTTTGGATACCACTAATATATAAGGGTTCTCCCCGATGTGAAGTCCCAATTAGACCTCACACCATTTGGAGTAGGATCCCGTCTAGAGTATCGACATGACCACCATAACACAAATGTTCGTCTTGGTTTCAACAGAAAACATAAGAGATTATATACATAAACCTTGAAAAAGAAATTAAGTTTACATTGTGAAACATTGATTGCAATGTATAAAACGAGATTCCGTGAGGAGGAGACAAAAAGTGAGCCTATAGAAGTAAGCAATAGTATTAAACTAAGGGAGACACATGAGGAAATAAATATTCATTGTTTATTTAGCAAAATGGTTCACATAGACACAACAATCATTAAACCACATATTAAGTATCTAGGCCACCAAAACAGTTCAATTTCCTTAGTACATATGAACTAAACATATATGAAAAAAAACCAAAGAATACTCCTAAGACATCCACAATACATGCATGAAAATGTGTTGGCTCGTCAAGCTTAGATTATAAGGTGAAAGATCCAAATACAGAGTCATAATGGTGAGACATTAATTCCAATAGTGGAACATTAAGTCACTTCGTGCTTCTCCAAAGAATAGTTTTCTTTATTATTCCAAGTAGAGAAGCCAAGGCTATCTCTCTAAAGCTTAATCCTCCAAATGCATTTTGCTTAAGTTATGAGTTTTCTCTTATAACAAGAGGACTGGCCTTTCATGTCCTCATGAATCTTGGATTAACCTCATGACTCTTGGACTTGTAGTGTGTCCTTCGGACTTCTAAACAACTCTTGAACTTCTAATGACTTTTGGACTTTTCCCAAAGACATTTTATCCATATCTGACTAAGTGACTTTTCATATTCCACATATCACTTTTGGACTTCCACTCAATACATTTTGTCCTTTTCCTTGAATATACATCATTATATAGAAAATTTATCCATGGGATTCAATCTGATCTTGTAATGTACTTAAACAAAATGTTGAATCCTCCTACAATTTGTGGAAACCAAACACGATTGCACAATCACATAACAAGTAAGAGAAAGAAATAATCAATCACACAACACAATATGTATCTAGGGAAAGAAATTTCTCAAAACCCTGTTATTTGTATATTGTATAAATTCAAGACCATGACACAATACAATGCTTTTATCTCACTGAGAAACCTCAACAATCTGCTGATTGTCTCACTCTGATATAGGAAAAATCAGTGAAACACTTAACCAATTCTCACCCTTTGTCTGACCATCCTTTCCCACACATTATTTAATGAATTGTGGCCCTATTAAATAGTAAACTCCCAAGAATTTATTGCTCAATTCATCCAAGGATTCATGATGACTCTATACATGACCTATACAATTTTATAATTATACAACTGACAGTTATCTTCCCTTTAACCTCAAACTCAATTGGACCTTCCTTAGAAATGACATGCAACAACTAATTATAGTAAATTATTAATTAACTGATTGATCACTACTTTTGAATTAAATCAGATTTAATTCACTGGACTTATCACTACCTCATCTATAAATTAGAAGTAGTTAAACTGATTTAAACTCAATTAATTGAGTTAACTAATTACAACTCAAAAATAATTATAACTGGACCCCCTAAAATCATGGGAGAGCTCTAAATGCCTCCTCTCTAACCCTCAGCTCGAATTTCCTAAGCTAACTAAGTCTTCCTCACTCAGTTAACTAATACAAGTTTCCATGAGATGAAATTAAAATTTCTCTTCCAATTAATTAAGGGAAAATTAAATCAGAAGCCCCCTTTTGGTGTCATTTGAACACTCCCTCTCAACAATAAAGGGATTATCTTCTACCATGATCTTGTCTCTGTGGAATTCTAATTTTCTTCTTGTCAATGCCTTCGTTAATATGTCTACATCCTTCTCATCTGTGGGACTGTACTCTAATGACATAATATGCCTCTTCACACAATCTATGAGATGATGATACCAGATATCAATATGCTTGGACCTGTCATAAAAAATTGGATTAACTGAGAGTTTGATGCAACTCTAGTTATCACAATGTATCATCGTCAGATCGATCTGTCAACCAAACAAACCAAAAAGTATATTCCTCATCTAGATGGCCTCGCATGCTACCTTCGGTTGCCATGTACTCTACCTCTTCTGAATTGAGTGCAATTGATATTTATTTCCTATTGTACAAGGAAATTATTGTTGATCCTATGCTGAAGATGCCCCCTAATGTGCTATTCATATCGGATGGACTCCCTACCCAATATGCATCAGTGACGCCTTAAAGCTTCACTCCCTTTGTCTGTATGTACCATGGCCCATAATTTTTAATGCCTCTAAGATATATCAATACATTATTGCTTGCCTTCCAAAATATCTTGGTAGGTATAACCATATCTTGACTAAGTTGGTTAACTGTGTAGCATATGTCTGGTTGTTTTTTCACCAAATACACCAGTGAACCTACAAGATTCATGTAAATAGTAGCATCCACTACTTCACTCGAACGAGCATCCTTCTTCCTCTAGTTTCCCAATAGAGGAGTCTCCATGGGTTTGTTTCCCTCCGTCTGGAACTTACTGAGAATATTTTTTGGCATACTTTCCTTGAGATACAAATAGCTCCCCATCTATTTTCCATATTTCCAATCCCAGAAAATAGTGCAAGAGCCCCATGTCCTTCATCTCAAATTCTCTTGCAAGATCTTATTTTCAAGACTTGATGAGTTGCTCGTCACCTGTCAGTATCAAGTCATCGACATAAAGTACAACAATAAAAATCTTACCATCTAAAACAATATGATAAAGTTTCGCATCTGCCTCACTCTTGGTGAAGCCCAACCCAGCAAAATTTTTGTTGATCCTAGTGTACCAAGCACGAGGTGCTTGCTTCAGCCCATACAGTTCTCTCTTAAGTCTGCACACATGCGATTCCCTATTTAAGGTCTCAAAACCTTTCTTCCTCAATAGATCCATTGAGAAAGGTCGTATTTACATCCATCTGATGTATCATCTGTCCCATCTGTGTTGAGAGTGCAAGGATGGATCTAATAGATGATTACCTTGTGACTGGTGCAAAAGTATCCTCATAGCCAATCCCATCCACCTTAGAGAACCCTTCTTATCCAGGAAATCCCTTCTATGGATAGAAGCAATCCATCTAGCCCAATGAGTGGGTCTAGTAACAAACAAGACAAAAACAAGTAAACTTTCCTAGTTTAAACCAGAGTGAAATGAGAGAGGAAGATGGCCTACCTCTCTCCTATGTGATTACTTGTCGATGTTAATCCTGATCCCTTTTCTTCCAAGCTCTCTCCTTGCTATTTGTTTACGCACGAAAACCTACAAGAGATATCAAACAATGATGAACATAAATATCATAGTGTATTTCATTCTAATATAAACCATATAACATATCAAGGAGTATCACACTAAGCAATCAATAATTGACAAGCTCATGGAAAAAAATGTATTCTTTATATCATTAATGAGTAAAAGAGGGAAGCATACAACCGGTTCCTTGATGTTGGAGGCCTCCTTCAGGACGGGAATCCAATTCCTAGCCAAAGACTTCAAGCACTCATCCTTGAAATTTTGACAGCATATAGGCATATTTGAGCACTTAGAAAGGAAAAAAGCAATGAACAACCAAGACTAACTAGCATGGAACTCTTATATAGTAGAGATGAAGAGGTTATGGATCCAAAAATGAGGGGGGAATTCCTTATCTCAAATATTAAAATCTTCAAAGATAATATCAAAGGTTCAAAAAAGGAATTCCTTATCCTCAACCAACAAGCACCGGACTTCCGTTCTTGAGAGTTATAGAGGACGAAACTTCTGCTTCATTTTTAGAGAACCTACCTGAAGAGTACCAGTGCGGCTTTATTGCTGAATTCCCACGATCCCAAAACTTTCATAGGTTCGGGACAGGTTGATAAGCCCAATTTTGTTTAGGGGAGAACTGTGTTGGGCTTGAAAATTAGGGTTTTTTACAAACTTTTGCAGAAAGGCTTCAAGGCATTTCTCTTTTAGGTCTTCAGGGATATTTTAAGAATGTTATACAAGATGAATCAGTTTTCACAGCTTTTTTCTCTTTGCAAAGATTGTGGCATGAGTGATACAAAAGACGACACTTAGGATAAGGACTAAGGAATGCGATAAAGTACTATGTAACAGATTCCCCCTAAAACATGAAAGAAGAGAGAGAAGTGATGGTTGAATGGCTTTATCAGCCATGGCAAGGACTTTGGAAAACCACTATCAGGAAACCTGCCAATCAAACACAATACAATATATGACATATCTGATATAAATATGCCTAATAAAATATCTATGAATAAGCATCAAATAACACATGAATCCATGTTATGGATGCAGCCATCCTTCTAAAAGGGATCATGAAAATTGATCCACGGTATGGTCGCAGCCATCCATATAGAAAGGATCATGTATAAAAGCATGAATACTCAATAACTCCACACAACCTGGATAGTAACAAATGTGACCCAACATCTTCATCTCTATCTAGATCTACCCATTGTATGAATATAACCATGCGAATAGATGTGATGATGTTGAACATGGTAGAAACCACTTTGATTACCGGTCGATGAGATAAATTGTTAATAGATGCGAGAGAAACCACCAATAACGACGATGGTCATCAAGGTACGACATCACAATCTACAAGTGAATGAATGAGTTCAATTTAAACACTTGTAGAATCCTTCAATCAAAGGCCAATGATGTGAACATGTCATTGAATGCGAAGAACTTGCCATTGAGGCATGCAAGCTCCAAGGTACTGAAAAGGATTTTCTAGACCACCTTCCTCGATAATGAGTTGAAGTCGATAGGAAGTGATCCATCGAAGGAGGGCCATAATGATTCCCACATCATCGACATGAAACAAAGGATTTCTCAAGAGGATTGGAGTGATTCAGGATTGTTTCATAGAGGGCCAAATAAGTATATGATGTTTGAATTTGATAGATAGGACTTCTCTTGAACATATTAGTGACACAAATCCAGATTTTGGTAGAATTTGACTCAAAATGGGATCAAAGGTCATGATGATAGCAGATGATGATCGAATGAGAGGAAAATTGTTTTCCCAAACCTAGGAAAGAAAATGACGAATTAAGGATATCCCAAACCCGACACGAAATGCAGATGAGTGTCATTTTCAAGAGCGACATGTGACCTTTGGTAAAAAACACAAAACATGTTTTACTTCCATTTCCCCCTCTATTTCTAAAGAGTACCTCTTTATTTTTTATAGAAATCTTGAAGAGGATACCATATCCTTATTGTATAAGTCCACCCTTCAGATGAATCCATCCTAGTAAGTTTAACGAGCCCTAGGAAGGAGTAACTCGATCTCTTCATGGTTACAATTCCATCTTAGTTTAAGTTTTAGGAGTTCAATGGAGGGTTAACTCGGCATCTTTTTCATGTTTAGGGAGTTTGAAAAAGAGACGAAAAAGAAAACTCAAAACAGTTCATTTTCCTAGATAGTCCCTCAAATTCGTAAAGGTAGAAAACAATATCTGAGGGAACCTCCTAATCATGTTTTACCAAGGTATTCCTTTTTCATAATTATTCAACCTTGACCTAAAAAAGGGGTAAACGTATACTGATACGAGTCAATTCATTTATTTTAACGAGCTCGAAAGGAACAGTTCTCGAAAATCTTTTCATTTTTAGAGAGTCAGAAAAGAGCTTAAATTTTACTCCTCCTGGAGGAAAAAGTGGTATAAAGGGTGGAAATTGGTTCCGGTGATGATGGAATTACTCAAAACACATAAATTTCAAGAGCCTGGATAATAATACCACTCATCGCAGCAATTCCCCAAGAAAGGGTAAAACAACCAAGTGAAAGTGTATGATTTGCCAAGCATATTGTGACAATGGAATGAGAAAAACAAGGTTCATCTTACAAAAACACGTTGATAAAAAAGTAATTGCAAGAGGCAGGATGCAAATTATTTCATTTTTACAAAAGCTTGAAACATGGGAAACTATGCTATTGGTTTCATTTTTACAGAATCTTGAAACATGAGGAAACTATTCTTGAAATTAGTTTCATTTTTACACAAGCTTGAAACATGAGGAAACTATTCTTGAAATTGGTTTCATTTTTACACAACCTTGAAACATGAGGAAAAACTATGCTTGAGAGTGGTTTCATTTTTACACAAGCTTGAGACATGTGAAAAAACTATGCTTGAAATTGGTTTCATCTTTACACAAGCTTGAAACGGAAACAAACTATGCTTGAGATTGGTTTCATTTTTACACAAGCTTGAAAAAAAGACAAAATATGCTTGGAATAAGTTTGCATGCCCCTAGCATAATGACTCAATTGAGGTACATGCCCCCTAAGCTTTATTTCATTCACCTAAGTAGACTATTTGTTATTAACAGGTGGATGGAATGAAGGTTCATTTACGAGATCAAGTGAAAGACTTGACTGGGAATTTACGAGATATATTCAAAGACTCAAATTGAAAGGGGATTTGTTTCATCTTTTAATGAGATTGACACAGTAAAATAACTATGCTCATAGATACCTATTTCATTTTTTAACGAGGTCAACATAGTAAAATAACTATCCTCATAGGAACCTGTTTCATTTTTTAACAAGTTTTACACAGTAAAATAACTATCCTTTGGACACCTTGTTTCATTTTTTAACGAGCATGACACAAGAAAAGGAACTTTACTCCAAAGAACCTTGATTTTTTGTTTAAGAATCTTGAAAAAATAAAAGGAACTATGCTTCGGACAACTTCTCATGGCCCATAAGAGTTCATGGCTTCCAAGAGGTTCTCATCATATGGGAGAAAAAAACTCTGGAAATCAAGGTATAATGCCCCCAGTACATGATGCACTATATCATTGACTAAATCATCAGTAGACGCGGGCATGGAACAGGTTGCCACATAATTAACTTGTGACATACCAATTGCATGTAAGGACCATTTAGGGATGATGGTTGATTAGGAGCCAAATTAGGACCAATGAATTAAATTTGATCAATGGTCAGAATTCTTCCTTCATGTGGGAAACACATCACATGAAAGAGAGAAGAGACAAGAGCTCCCGTGACATAAGTATTGTCACGCCCAAGGAGTAATTTAAAATCCAAGGGGCCTTAGATAACCATCATGTCTATATAGACATTCTTTTCTCCCAAAGTAATAGGAAACTTCAAAAGGATCCCTAACGATACACCAGTTCCTTTGTTAAAATCCAAGAAATTCTGGGTAACAGGCACAAGCTGCGAAGAACCTAAAGCTTTCCAAGTAGTTGAGAACATAATACTAATAGATGCACCTTCATCTATTATATTTCTAGGTATGACCACATTATAGGCATGTATTGTGATCTCAAAGGGCATGTAAGAAGGAAGACGATATCCTACCAGTGGAATCCATTTAAAGGAAGCTACTAGACTACTTGGAGGGGGTGTCATGGGAACAAGAGAATTGCCCCCTTCTGTTAAGGGAATGGGAGGATCTCCCTCTGTGGGAATGGGAGAATTTATTTCCAATTCATGGGTATTTTAAGAAAAAAAATAACTTGATTGGTATGAGGTTCACTCTCTATGGGAAAGGTACGATCAAATGAAGGTGGAATTAGGTCGACAATTTTCCCAACCAATGGCTAGTTGGGAAAAAACTCATGGGATTCACTTCCACAGAGAGTGGGGTTGACCATAGATGAATTATGATCAATCACTTGATAAACTAGTGGAGGATCAGAGGAAATATTCGGGTATCCAGCATGAATACATGGCTGAGAATTGTAAGTTTTTCCAATACTTTGGAGGCTTCATCCATATAAGGACAAAGGTGAATGGGATGATTCCCTTCAAATAAGTTATAGGGAAATTTAAATTTACCCTTCTTCCCATGGGCCTTACTATCACTATTTGAGGTTTTTTCACCAACATGATCTCCAGAGGGCGATGAAAAAGGATGATTTGAGTCAGTAGACCACACTTCTAATATCCTGGAAATTTTAGGACAATCCCTAAGAAGGTGGTCACCCTTTTATAATTTTCAAGGAAATTTGACTTTGCAGGAATGAATGGAATATTTTTCAACATCAATTTCATTGGAAGAAATGGTTTCTTTCTTTCCCCCTGCTTATTTTTCTTCTTCTTCTTCATCCTCTTCTTTTGCTCCTTAGCTTCTTTGTTACTAGAATCCAGACTTTCACCATGCGAAGAGGAAGAACCTGGTGAAGAAACAGGGGAAGAGGGTGAGGGGTCAACTTTAGTATCAAAATGAGGTTAAAATTTTTTAGGTGGAGGTGAACTTGGTTGAGAAGCAACTTGGACATTTGGAACCATGGGGGTTGAAATAAACAAACTGGCAAACCAATGGTTAATACCAGGTGGGACAACATTGCTATATAGGGAGTGAAAAAATTTCCAAAAGAAGGAAAAGTTCCAATATTCCCATTTGAGGGGATTCCTTGATTGGTAAAATCAGGAATTTTTTCCATTAGGCTCAACCTAAGATCTACTAAGGAGTTGTTTCACAGGTAGGATGTTATTTTGCGGGCAATAAATTTTAGAAATCAACAACAAATAAATCAAAAAGGGTAAGCTAGGAAAAAATGATTATCAAGCAGCCATGAACTACGATATACACCTTGTTGAACCAAGGGCTTAGCGTATTTCAGCCAATCTCCCCAAATGCTATGTTTGGAGTATCACGGTTTACAAGGCGTCTGACTCAGTTACCTATGGCAGGATAGAAACCTAGTGGGGACTCCCAAAATATATGCAATGGTATGTGGGAGTGAAATTTTGTAGTAATGATGTTTTATGCGTAATCGTTCAATGAGAGAATTCCTATATACTTTCATACATGGAGTGCCTCTGATATACCCTAAAGTACTAGAGAACGGTCCTATATACTTTCGTACGTGGAACGAGATATCACCCACAGGATGCAACAGAAGTATTTAGCGATAGCTCTTACATATTATGACACTGAAACACGTCTATAGACTATACCTCTAAATGTTTGTGTTAATTTCAAATTATCCTTAGCTTAATTGGGGTAAATTTTAAGTTGATCTTTATTAAAGTTTCAATTTCAAGGCTCAAAATGATGCCGCCTGAATACCTATAATGCAACTAGCATGAGAAAAGAGTTATTTAAATTCAATGAACACTATCTAGTTTAGGGAAGAGTTTCAAACAGTGATGCAGCAAGCAATAATGTAGCAAATGAATATTTCCTAATTAGATCACTTTCACAATTCAATTCAAAACATTAAAATATGTTAATTATTCAATGTAATCTATGCAAAATTTATTTTTTGAAAACTATGCAAGTGTAATCTATGCACAATTTCCTTTTCTTTTTTATGAATGAGAATGCATTCAATGCACCTTTCGATGAAATTGGAGTCTACTTAATGCACTTTGAAATGAATGAGAATGCACTGAATGCACTTTTCAGTATTGAATCACTAAAAAATGAAAATAATGTCCAATGATGATCCCAAAAAAAAAAATTCAAATGCAATGTAATATAATGCACTTTTCACGAAAAATAAACTTTGATATGAAAACTAAATGAATGCAAAATCAATTTCTTTAATGGTCTCAAAGAACTAATATTCTCAATCGATCAGAAAATCAATATCCCTTCCAAACATACAAGCAACGAACAACAATTTCAATCGACTCAAAGAATCAAATACTCAACCAAATTCACCTTTACCACTTCAAGTATGGGATGGAATTTTGCACACCACAAAGAAACTAACACCAAATAGACCAAATTCGATGCACACAGAGTAGGAGGATGACTTTAGAGATCAGGACACACTAGGTATTTTATCATAAACCATAAAAATTATCAAATTCAAGGACCAACACTAATTTATATAGAAAACTTCCTACTAACAGGGTATTTAGCGCTACTTTAGACCCCAAACCCCATGTTGGAAGCACTACTTTGCATATCAAATCCCATGTTGTTCTACGAAAATGGACCAGTGTGGACATACAATGGAAGGCAAGGTTTTCAGTGCAACTGTACTTAGAAATATTTGCACTGGCAGCGTAACTATCTTTGGAAAAACACGCACTAATCAAGAATGCTTAGGAAAAGGAAGAAAATATTAAGAAGAAACCTAGACCTGATACTCCAAACCATAAAATACTCAAATTACAGAGTCAAAAGCAATCACAATCAAAGATTACTAACTGGTTTTTCAAACTAAGAAAGAAGGCCAAATGCACAAGGAGGGCTAAAAAGGTTATAGGCTCTCCAGTGGAATCGCTATTTTTTTATCTAGGCAATCCCTTCTACAGATAGAAGCAATCCCTCTAGAACAATGAGTGGGTCTCGTAACAAGCAAGACAAAAACAAGTAAACTTTCCTAGTTTAAAATAGATTGAAATGAGAGAGGAATATGGCCTACCTCGCTCCTATGTGATTACTTGTAATTGTTAATCTTGATCCCTTTGCTTCCAAGCTCGCTCCTTGCTATTCCTTTGTGCACAAATACCTGCAAGAGATATCAAACAATGATGAACATATATATAGTGTATTACATTCTAATATAAACCATATCATAGATCAAGGAGTATCATACTAAGCAAGCTATTATTAACAAGCTCATGCAAAGTAACACATGCTTTGTATTATTATTGAGAAAAGAGGGAAGCATACAACTAGTGCCTTGATGATGGAGGCCTCCTTCGGGACGGGAATCCAACTCCAAGCAAAAGACTTCAAGCACTCCTTCTCCTTGAAATTGTGACATTATTTAGGCGCATTCAAGCACTTGGAATGGAAACTAGCAATGACCAACCAATACTAACTAGCATGGCACTCTTATATAGAAGATATGGAGATTTTATGGATCCACAAATGAGGGGGAAAGTCCTTATCTCAAAAAGGAAAATCTTCAAAGATAAGATGAAAGGTTCAAAATGGGATAATTTGATAATATCATCAACCAACAAGTACCAGACTTCTTTTCTCAAGAGTTCTAGAGGAAGAAGCTTCTACTCCATTTTGGAGAACCTACCTGAAGAGGACCAGTGTGGATTTATTGTTGAATTCCCGAGATGCCAATGCTTTTCATAGGTTAGGGATAGGGTGATAAGCGCGAGGTTGTTTAGGGGAGAATCATTTTGGGCTTGAAAATTAGGTTTTTTTACAAACTTTTGTAGAAAGGCTTCAAGGAATTTCTCTTTTAGGTCTTCAAGTATATTTTAAGCATGCTATCCAAGATGAATAAGTTTTCACAGCTTTGTGAAGTTTGTGGCATGAGCGATAAAAAATATGACACTTAGGATACGGACTGAGGAATGCGAAAAAATATTGTGTAAAACCCCTCTGGCCACAAATTTAGTGTTTTACTTCTCCACACTCCCATTTGCTGCCTACTTCACCTTGTAGACCCACCAAGATCCTAAAACTGACTGCCCCATTAGTCTTGGGACAACTTCCCATGCACCGTTTCTAATAATGGAGTCATACTCCTCAACCATGGCATCAACCCACACTAGCTACTACACTACTTCCTTGAAAGAGGATGGTTATATCTCAATACTTTCACTCATAAGGTCCATGTATCCAGTGTACCGCTATGGGGACCATCTCTGCCTGCGTTGTGATGTGGGTGCTCCCACATTCTCTCTCGCATCTAGCAACAATCTTTCAGCCTCTCTAGTGTGCTTCCTTCCATCTCTGCTGGATGGATCTTCATGAGTAGTTTCTACCACTCTCTGTTCCTCTACTTGTGGCTACTACACATCCTGAGGTTCTTCTTTTGGATCCAATATCTGCTCAACTGCATGCAACTCAAGCTCCCTCTCAAGGGAAAATTTCATTGCTTTCTCTTCATCAAATTCCACATCTCTTCTGACCACTATCATCTTGTGTGCTAGCAAGTACACCCAATATTTGTGAGGTGTATCAGTGTACCCCCAAATAGCCCCAACTTTAAGTTTGGCTTTAGCATCTTCCGGGAATCTTTAGTCACATTGAAATAACAGATGAACCAAAATTTTTAAAATGAAACACATATAGTCTCTTACCTGAAAATTCCTCATCTGGTGTACTCATCCCACTGTTTTATTGCATGATTCCGCCCACAGATGCAAAGGTATTCCCTAATCATGCAACATAGCTCATTCTTATCCCACAATAGTTATGTTAGACCTTTTTTCAACCCCATTCTGTTGTGGTTTATGAGGTGTTATCAATTCTCTTTGAATTCATTTTGATGCACAAAATTTATTGAATTCGTTAGAGATGTATTCTCCACCATTGTCGCTCCTCGCAGCCTTCACCTTCTTCCCTGTATATTTCTCGACAAGTGCCTTGAACTCACAAAACTTGGAGAACATCTGATCTTTCTTCTCTATGAGGAAAATACAACATTTTCTTGAAAACTCATTAACAAAAATCACATAATACTTGTGTTTTTTTGTGGAAGCTATCGAGAATGGTCCACACACGTCTGATTGAACTCTCTCAAGGATATCCTTTTCTTGAATTTCCTTATCATGAAAGGTGGCTTTCGTACACTTCCCTAATGTACACCCTTTCCATGTATCTCTCTACGCAAATGAACCCTTTAGAAGTCCTATAGAAATTTGTTTCATGATCTTCAAATCGTTGTGGTGTAGATGGCCAAATCTCTTGTGCCAAAAATCACTGATGTATCAGCTCTCCACCTTCTTTGCTTTCGTGCTCAAGGTAATGCAATATTATACATCCAATTTTTATAGGTCCTTTACTTGAACTCAAATTTTTTTCACCTTTCCAGTGGCTCTGTGACGAAGGAATGCCTTTCCTTTACTGAAGATCACATAATAGCCATGATCTTCCAACATAGCAACAGAAACCAAATTCTTCTTTAAACCAAGAACATACATGCCATCATTTAATGTAAGTGGATTATTTGACTTCCTCTGAAAGTTAATTGTACCTACACTGCTAAGATTATACCTCCTGTCATCATCCATCTCGATGTGCATCTAGAGATCCTTATCCTCCAAGATACTAAAGAATTATTTTTTGTTGGTCATATGGAACGAAGATCCATTACCTAAGTACCACACAGAACCCATCATTGATGACACCATGCATGCGATTAGAGTGAAATCCAACTTGAACTGAGAATAAATTCCTCTGCCTGTTGCTCCTCTTGAGGCCTTCTTTTTGGTCTTAATTTGTGTGACAATTTGTGGCATAGTGTCCATGTTCATGACAATTGAAACATTTTACCTTTGAAAAATATCTCTTCTTGCCTACCTTGCCTGACTCCGATTTGGAATGGGATGCCTGCCCTTTTCCTTTCTTCTCTTTTCCATCCAAGGCACAGTTCTCCTCATCATCAATATTTGATGAGGATCCATATTTGGTGCTCCGACAAATCTCTTCTTGTACCAAGTCACACCATAATCGCTCCTAGTCTGGTAGCTTCTCCCTCCCATTCACAGAGTCCTAGTAGTTATGCTAGCTCTTGGGAAGGCCTAGAAGAGCTAGGCTCACCAAATCATCATAGGCAACTTTTATCCCAACAATTCGAAGATCATCTTGGCACTGAGTAAACTTCATAAAGTTTTTTTGGATTGATTCACCCTTCTCCATCTTCATCTTTCTAAGCTTGTCTTTCACCACCAGCTTCATGTGGTCACTATTATCTGAAATATATTTTTCAAGGCCTTCCACATAGCATATGGAGTTTCCTTTCCATGGAGGCTCAAGAAAATATTATCTTGAACTCCCTATAATAATATCCTTCTCGCATTTTCTACATTCTTATTACATGCATCAAGTTGTTGAGCATATGTTGCTACGAACTAAGTAATATCACTTTATATGAATGAATGCCTTCAGTGTTTTCCTCAAGCACTTGTTATATCCTGTCCTTCCATGCTATATAGTTTTAATTTCCCTCGAGGGCATAGTCAAATCTCAAGCCATTGTAAGACGTCTTGATCTGTTTTTGGGTCCTGAAGGAAAAAACTACAAATTCGATGTACTTGTTCAAAAAAAACTTTGGTTCTTCTCTTCTATTGTGATTTCTGGCACTATGATACCATGTAGAAAAAATATCCACAACATTCAATTTGATCTTGTAATGTAATAAAACAAAATATTGAATCCTTCTACCATTTGCGGAAACCAAATACAATCGCACAACGCAAGATGTATCTAGGGAAAGAAACTGCTCAAAACCCCGCTATTTGGATATTGTAGAAAGTAAATACCATGAAACAATACAATTTTTTTCTCTCACTAAGAAACCTCTGCACTCGGCTGACTATCTCAATCTGATCTAGGAAAAATCAGTCAAATAATTAAACAATCCTTTGCCTTTATCTAACCAACCCTGCTCACACATTCTTGGAGGAATTTTCGCCCTATTAAATAGTAAATTCCCAATAATTGATTGCGCAATTCCTCCAATGCTTCATGATGACTCTAGACATGACTTGTACAATTTTATAATTATACAACTTATATTTATCTTCCCTTTAACCTCAAACTGAACCGTACCTTCCTTAGAACTAACATGCAACAACTATTTATAGGGAATTATCAATTAACTAATGGATCACTACTTGTGAATTAAATCATATTTAATTCATTTGACCTATCAGTAGCTCATCTCTCAGGCAAAAATAGTTAAATTTATTTTAACTCAATTAATTGAGTAAATTAATTACAACTCACAAATAATTGCAATTGGATCCCCTAAAATCATGGGATAAATCTACATCCCTCCTCTCTCACCCTCAACTTTCATTTCCTAAGTTAACTAAGTATTTCTAACTCAGTTAACTAATACAAGTTGTCATGAGATGAAATTACAATTTCTCATCCAATTTAATTAAGGGAAAATTAAATCAAAAGCCCCCTTTGGGTGCCATTTCAACACATTACACTCCACATGATGATGTGGCATGACACATGTAAATACATTAACCATTATGATGACACTTGTACGAGTTAAAACTTGACAATGATGACATGGAGTTCATGATGAGATGGCAATGCCAATTTGTCTTCCTTGTTGCTTCATCTTGCATTATTGACAATAGATCTAATATATGTTTCATCTTCATGAAATATCCACTTTGTTGCTCATCTTCACCCTCCAAAGGGTATTTTATCAACTTCTAAATCCTTTATTCATCATGCAATGACTTCTTTCTATCTCAGTCCATTATCTGCTTCATGCCCTTATGGTAGCTTTCTTTATCACTTCTTCTCTGCAGGTGTTTATTTATGATTTCTCCTTACCATCTACTCTTTATCATCACATTGTCATGCTAGGAAGGTACTCACGCCAATTAATATCATTTATAATGAGACAATCAACATTAAAACATCAATTTTATTACCTATCCCATGGAATGATCTGCCCATGATAGGTCTGTTGGAGAGTTAAAAGAAAAGGCTTGATTAGGAGGGTGCAACCAAACACATAAGTGGCTTAGGAAGGCTCCACTATTCAGTTTTACTGCACCGTGCACTATGAAGAGGAGCTCTCGGCTCCACTATTCAGTTTTACTGCACCGTGCACTATGAAAAGGAGCTCTCCTTGGTCCAACATAGTTGGGGAAGTTTAAGGGACAAGGAAAAATGCTTCATGATTCAAGGTTGCGCCATGCGCTCCAAAGAAAAGAGAGGAAGGCTTGAAAGTGTAGTTTGACCAGTCAAGGGTGAGGGTGACATCCTTCAACCTTCCTTATTGTGTCATGCACTCAAAGAAATTGTCTAAGGAAGGATATGGAACATGAGTTCATTAGGAAGGAGGGAAGGTAAAATG
Source organism: Pinus albicaulis (assembly GCA_034641835.2). Taxonomy (NCBI): domain Eukaryota; kingdom Viridiplantae; phylum Streptophyta; class Pinopsida; order Pinales; family Pinaceae; genus Pinus; species Pinus albicaulis. Next base: position 655,409,492 of record CM076572.1, read on the forward strand.
TTCAACCTTCAGAACTACGTTATGTGCTCAACGGGAAAGGAGACTTCTAAGAGAGTGTACTTTGACTGGTCAAGGGGAGAGAGGAGGCTCCCTTCAACCTTCCCTACTATGTCATGCGCTCTAAAAGAAGAGGCTAAGAAAGGCTTGGGAACGGAGTGAATTTGGTAAGGGGGAAGGGTGAGGCTTTAGCCTTCGAAAGTGTGCCATGCGCTCAAAGGAAGAAAGACTTGAAATAAGGTGAAATTATCTTCAAAAAGGGTTTATTATTGCTTTTCAATGCCCTTTTCATCCTATGATAGCATATTTTGAACCAACAATGGGTGCTTGACCATTTGGGGTGATATTTTCATTGAGGGAGGCCATACGGATGAAGCCACTTTTCTTAGGAGTGTTTTCACTGCAGTGAGAGGATAGGAGGGTCTTTTCATTGCATGTTTTGCCTCTACAAAACTGTGAAATAGGTCTATGTTGTTAGCTAGGATTATCTAATTTCCATGGAAGGAAGAGGTAAAAAAACCTTAGTGTAGTGAGTAATTACAAGCAGGAATGATCAAGTGAATGCCCTTGGGAGGATCATAATGTGCAGTAACTTTGAGGTTATCTCGAGGAGGACTTAGTGCACTAAACTTTTGGAATATGTTTCCACTATTGAGACCCATGGATAGGTTGAGCTCTGCACTCGATAAGACGGATAATGGATTTACAACTTGCACTGAACTCAAGGACCAAGAAGGGCTCCAAAATTTCCTAAGTGTGGGATTGACAGAGTAAAAGAGGAAAATGCATATGGAAATGATTCAATCATAGATCACACACATAAGACCATGAATAATATCTAGAAAAATACACAAGACTCATGAATAAAAATCACACCTCGAAACAACAATGAAGCGACACTTATTTCTAATTCCAACAATTGAAACGACACATTATGACACTCATAATGCAAGTTACGACAACTACAACGATTGTGACCAAAAGGTGTGCTAAGATGTAGTAATGTGTCTGACACATATCCTAATGATATATAGCATTGTGTAACATAGAAGGGTGTGCTATAAGTAACTTTGGTGGTATGCATAGGTGCACTACATGCAAGAGTGGGGACACAAAAGCAACCCTTGTGACAGGAGGAAATCATGAAGATGACACTTGCAAAAATACTATTTTATTGCATGATTCTTCCCACAGATGCAACAGTAGGCCCTGATCATGCAACATAGCTCATTTTCATCCCACAATAGTTATGTTATTCCTTTTTGCAACCCCATTTTGTTGTGGTTTATGAGTTGTTATCAATTCTCTTTGAATTCATTTTGATGCACAAAATTTATTTAATTCATTAGAGATGTCTTCTCCACCATTGTCATTCCTCGCATCCTTCACCTTCTTCCCTTTATATTTCTCGACAAGTGCCTTGAACTCACAAAACTTGGAGAACATCTGATATTTCTTCTCTATGAGGAAAATCCAACATTTTCTTGAAAAATCATTAACAAAAATCACATAATACCTGTGTTTTTTTGTGGAAGCTATCGAGAATGGTCCACACATGTCTGATTGAACTCTCCCAAGGATATCCTTTACTTGAATTTCCTTATCGTGAAAGGTGGCTTTGGTACACTTCCACAATGTACACCATTTCCATGTATCTCTCTACGCAAATGAACCCTTTAGAAGTCCTATAGAAATTTTTTGCATGATCTTCAAAGAATTGTGGTGTAGATGGCCCAATCTCTTGTGCCATAACTCACTGATGTATCGGCTCTCCACCTTCATTGCTTTCGTGCTCAAGGCAGCACAATATTATACATCCAATTTTTATAGGTCCTTTAGTCAAACCCCAATGTTTTTCACCTGTCCAATGGCTATGTGACGAAGTAACGCCTTTCCTTCATTTAAGATCACATCATCGCCACGATCTTCCAACATAGCAATAGAAATCAAATTCTTCTTTAAACTAGGAACACACATGACATCATTTAATGTGAGTGGATTATTTGACTCCCTCTAAAATGTAATTGTACCTACACCGGTAGCGCTATACCTCCTGTCGTCATCCATCTTGATGTGCATCTGGAGATCCTTCTCCTCCAAGCTACTGAATAATTATTTTTTTTCGGTCATATGGAAGGAAGATCCACTACCTAAGTACCACACAGAAACCATCACTGATGACACCATGCATGTGATTAGAGTGAAATCCAACTTGAATTGAGAAGCAAGTCCTTCACCTGCTGCTCCTCTTGAGGCCTTCTTTTTGGTCTTATTTTGTGGGACAATTTGAGGCATAGTGTCCATGTTCATGACAGTTGAAACATTTAACATTTGAAAAATATCTCTTCTTTCCTACCTTTCCTGACTCTGATTTGGAATGGGATGCCTTCCCTTTTCCTTTATTCTCCTTTCCATCCAAGGCACAGTTCTCCTCATCATAAATATTTGATGAGGATCCATATTTGGTGCTCTAATGAATCTCTTCTTGTACCAAGTCACACCACAATCGCTCCTAGTCTGGCAGCTTCTCCCTCCCATTCACAAAGTCCTAGTAGTTATGCCAACTCTTGGGAAGGCCTAGAAGATCTAGGCTCACCAAATCATCATAGGAAACTATTATCCCAACACTTCCGAGCTCATCTTGACACTAAGTGAACTTCATAAAGTTTTTTGGATCAAGTCACCCGTCTCCATCTTCATCTTTCTGAGCTTGTCTTTCAGCACCAGCTTCCTGTGGTCACTGTTATTCTAAAATAGATTTTTCAAGGCCTTCCATATAGCATATGGATTCTCCTTCCCATGGAGGCTCGAGACAATATGATCTTGAACTCCATATAATAATATCCTTCTCACCTTTGCTACATTCTTCTTCCATGCATCAAGTTGTTGAGCATATGTTGCTACGGGTTGAGTAATATCACTTTCTATGAATGCCTTTAGTGTTTTCCTCAAGAACTGCTTCTATCATGTCCTTCCAAGCTATGTAATTTTAATTTCCCTCGAGGGAATATTCGATTCTCAAGCCATTGAAATATATCTTGATCTTTTTTTGGGTCCTAAAGAAAAAATCTACAAATTCAATGTGCTTGTTCAAAACAAACTTTGGTTCTTCTCTTCTATTGTGATTCCTGGCACTCTGATACCATGTAGAAAATATGTCCACACGATTCAATTTGATCTTGTAATGTACTAAAAAAAAATAATGAATCCTTATACAATTTTTGGAAAGCAAATACAATCACACAATCACATAACAAGTACTAAGAGAAATAAATAATAAATCACACAACAAAAGATGTATCTGGGGAAAGAAACTGCTGAAAACCCCACTATTTGGATATTGTATAAAGTAAATACCATGAAACAATACAATTTTTTTCTCTCACTGAGAAACCTCTACACTCGACTAACTGTCTCAATCTGATCTAGGCAAAATCAGTCAAATACTTAACCAATCCTTTGCCTCTGTCTAACCAGCCTTGCTCACACATTCTTGGAGGAATTTTCACCCTATTAAATAGTAAATCCCAATAATTGATTGTGAAATTCCTCCAATGATTCATGATGACTCTATACATGACTTGTACAATTTTCTAATTATACAACTTATATTTATCTTCCCTTTAACCTCAAACTGAACTGGTCGTTCCTTAGATCTAAAAGGCAACAGCTACTTATAGAGAATTATAAATTAACTAATGGATCACTACTTGTGAATTAAATCATAGTTAATTCATTGGACCTATCACTAGCTCATCTCTCAGGCAGAAATAGTTAAATTGATTTTAACTCAATTAATTGAGTTAACTAATTACAACTCACAAATAATTGTAACTGGATCCCCTAAAATCATGGGAGAAATCTACATCCCTCCTCTCTCACCCTCAACTTGAATTTCCTAAGCTAACTAAGTCTTTCTGACTCAGTTAACTAAAACAAGTTGTCATGAGATGAAATTACAATTTCTCTTCCAATTTAATTAAGGGAAAATTAAATCAGAAGCCCCCTTTGGGTGTCATTTCAACAGATTACACTCCACATGATGATGTGGCATGACACATGGACATACATTGACCATTGTGATGACACTTGTACAAGTTAAAACTTGACAATTATGAAATGGACTTCATGATGAGATGGCAATGCCAAGTTGTCTTCCTTATTGCTTCATTTTGCATTATTGAAGGTAGCTCTAATATATGTTTCATCTTCATGAAATATCCACTTTGTTTCTTATCTTCACCCTCCAAAGGATATTTTATCAACTTCTAAATCCTTTATTCATCATGCAATGACCTCTTTCTATCTCAGTCCATTATCTGCTTCATGTCCTTATGGTAGTTTTCTTTATCACTTCTTCTCTACAGGTGTTTATTTGTGCTTTCTCCTTACCATCTACTCTTTAGCATCACCTTGTCATGATAAGAAGGTACTCATGCCAATTAATATCATTTATGATGAGACAATATCAACCTTAAAACATCAATTTTATCACTACCTATCCCATGGAATGATCTACCCATGATAGGTCTGTGGGAGAGTTAAAATAAAAGGCTTGATTAGGAGGGCGCAACCAAACTCATCAGTGGCTTAGGAAGGCTCCACTATTCATTTTTACTGCACCATGCACTATGAAGAGGAGCTCTCCTTGGTCCAACATAGTTGGGGAAGTTTAAGGGACAAGGCAAAAGGCTTCATGCTTCAAGGTTGCGCCATGCGCTCCAAAGAAAAGACAAGAAGGCTTGAAAGTGTAGTTTGACTAGTCAAGGGTGAGGGTGACATCCTTCAACCTTCCTTATTGTGTCATGCACTCAAAGGAAGTTTCTAAGGAAGGATAGGGAACTTGAGTTCATTAGGAAGGAGGGAAGGTAAAATGTTCAGCCTTCAGAACTACGTTATGTGCTCAACGGGAAAGGAGACTTCTAGGAGAGCATAGTTTGACTGGTCAAGGGGAGAGAGGAGGCTCCCTTCAACCTTCCCTACTATGTCATGCGCTCTAGAAGAAGAGGCTAGGAAAGGCTTGGGAATAGAGTGAATTTGGGAAGGGGGAAGGGTGAGGCTTTAGCCTTCGAGAGTGTGCCATGCGCTCAAAGGAAGAAAGGCTTGAAATAAGGTGAAATTATCTTCAAAAAGGGTTCATTGTTGCTTTTCAATGCGCTTTTCATCCTAGGCTAGCGTAGTTTGAACCAAAAATGTGTGCTTGACCATTTTGGGTGATATTTTCATTGAGGGAGGCCATACGGATGAAGCCACTTTTCTAAGGATGGTTTTCACTGCAGTGAGAGGATAGGAGGGTCTTTGCATTGCATGTTTTTCCTCTACAAAACTGTGAAATAGGTCCATGTTGTTAGCTAGGATTATCTAATTTCCATGCAAGGCAGAGGTAAAAAAACTTAGTGTAGTGATTAATTACAAGCAGGAATGATCAAGTGACTGCCCTTGGGAGGATCATAATGTGCAGTAACTTTGAGGTTATCTCGAGGAGGACTTAGTGCACTAACCTTTTGGAATATGTTTCCACTATTGAGACCCATGGATAGTTTGAGCACCACACTCGATAAGACGGCTAATGGATTTACCTCTTGCACTGAACTCAAGGACCAAGAAGGGCTCCAAAATTTTCTAAGTGTGGGATTGACAGAGTAAAAGAGGAAAATGGATATGGAAATGACTCAATCATGGATCACACACATAAGACCGTCAATAATATCTAGAAAAATACACAGGACTCATGAATAAAAATCACACCTCAAAACGACAAAAAAGCGACACTTATTTCTAATTTTGACAATTGAAACTACACATTATGACACTCATAATGCAAGTTATGACAACTACAACGATTGTGACCAAAGGTGTGCTAAGTTGTAGTAATGTGTCTAACACATATCCTAATGATATATAGCATTGTGTAATATAGAAGGGTGTGCTATAACTAACTTTGGTGGTATGCATAGGTGCAACACATGCAAGAGTGGGGACACAAAAGCGACATTTGTGACAGGATGAAATCATGAAGATGACACTTGCACAAATATTGTTTTATTGCACGATTCCGCCCACAGATGCAACGCTAGGCCCTGATCATGCAAGATAGCTCATTTTTGTCCCACAATAGTTGTGTTATTCCTTTTTGCAACCCCATTCTGTTCTGGTTTATGAGGTGCTATAAATTCTCTTTGAATTCATTTTGATACACAAAATTTATTGAATTCGTTAGAGATGTATTCTCCACCATTGTCGCTCCTCGCAGCCTTCACCTTCTTCCCTGTATATTTCTCGACAAGTGCCTTGAACTCACAAAACTTGGAGAACATCTGATCTTTCTTCTCTATGAGGAAAATCCAACATTTTCTTGAAAAATCATTAACAAAAATCACATAATACATGTGTTTTTTGTGGAAGCTATTGAGAATGGTCCACACACGTCTTATTGAACTCTCTCGAGGATATCCTTTGCTTTAATTTCCTTATCGTGAAAGGTGGCTTTGGTACACTTCCCTAATGTACATCCTTTCCATGTATCTCTCTATGAAAATGAACCCTTTAGAATTCCTATAGAAATTTGTTGCATGATCTTCAAAGCGTTGTGGTGTAGATGGACCAATCTCTTGTGCCATAACTCACTGATGTATTGGCTCTCCACCTTCTTTGCTTTCGTGCTCAAGCCAGCACAATATTATACATCCAATTTTTAGAGGTCCTTTACTCGAACCCAATGTTTTTCACCTATCCAGTGGCTCTATGATGAAGGAACGCCTTTCCTTCACTGAAGATCACATCATATCCATGATCTTCCAACATAGCAATAGAAACCAAATTCTTATTTAAACCAAGAATATACATTACATCATTTAATGTGATTGGATTATTTGACTCCCTCTGAAAGGTAATTGTACCTACACCGGTAGAGCTATACCTCTTTCCATCATCCATCTCGATGTGCATCTGGAGATCCTTCTCCTCCAAGCTACTGAATAATTATTTTTTGTTGATCATATGGAACGAAGATCCACTACCTAAGTACCACACAAAACCCATCACCGATGACACCATGCATGCAATTAGAGTGAAATCCAACATGAACTGAGAATAAATTCCTTCGCCTGTTGCTCATCTTGAGGCCTTCTTTTCGGTCTTATTTTGTGTGACAATTTGTGGCATAGTGTCCATGTTCATGACAGTTGAAACATTTTACCTTTGAAAAATCTCTCTTCTTGCCTTCCTTGTCTAACTCTGATTTGGAATGGAATGCCTTCCATTTTACTTTCTTCTCCTTTCCATCCAAGACACAGTTCTCCTCATCATCAATATTTGATGAGGATCCATATTTTTTGCTCCGATGAATCTCTTCTTGTACCAAGTCACACCATAATCGCTCCCGGTCTGGTAGCTTCTCCCTCCAATTCACAGAGTCCTAGTAGTTATGCCAGCTCTTGGGAAGGCCTAGAAGGCTCACAAAATCATCATAGGAAACTATTATCCCAACACTTCCAAGCTCATCTTGACACTGAATGAACTTCATAAAGTTTTTTTGGATCGAGTCACCCTTCTCCATCTTCATATTTCTAAGCTTGTCTTTCAGCACTAGCTTCCTGTGGTCACTGTTATTCTGAAACAGATTTGTCAAGGCCTTCCACATAGCATATGGATTCACCTTCCTATGGAGGCTCGAGACAATATTATCTTGAACTCCCTGTAATAATATCCTTCTCGCCTTTGCTACATTCTTCTTCCATGCATCAAGTTGTTGAACATATGTTTCTATGGGCTGAGTAATGTCACTTTCTATGAATGCCTTTAGTGTTGTCCTCTAGCACTACTTATATCCTATCCTTCCATGCTATGTAATTTTAATTTCCCTCAGGGGAATATTCGATTCTCAAGCCATTGAAAGACATCTTGATCTGTTTTTGGGTCCTGAAGAAAAAATCTACAAATTTGATTTACCTGTTCAAAACAAACTTTGGTTCTTCTCTTCTATTGTGATTCCTGGTACTCTGATACCATGTAGAAAATATATCCACATGATTCAATTTGATCTTGTAATGTACTAAAACAAAATATTGAATCCTTCTACAATTTTCAGAAACCAAATACAATCTCACAATCACATAACAAGTAAGAGAAATAAATAATCAATCGCACAACACAAGATGTATCTGGGGAAAGAAACTTCTCAAACCCCGATATTTGGATATTTTTTAAAGTAAATACCATGAAAAAATACAATTATTTTCTCTCACTGAGAAACCTCTGCACTCAGCTGACTATCTCAATCTGATCTAGGCAAAATCAGTCAAATACTTAACCAATCCTTTGCCTATGTCTAACCAGCCTTGCTCACTCATTCTTGGAAGAATTTTCGCCCTATTAAATAGTAAATCCCAATAATTGATTGTGTAATTCCTCCAATTCTTCATGATGACTCTATACATGACTTGTACAATTTTATAATTATACAACTTATATTTATCTTCCCTTTAACCTCAAACAGAACTGGTCCTTCCTTAGAACTGACATGCAACAACTATTTATAGTGAATTATCAATTAACTAATGGATAACTACTAGTGAATTAAATCATATTTAATTCATTGGACCTATCACTACCTCATCTCTCAGGCAGAAATAGTTAAATTGATTTTAACTCAATTAATTGAGTTAACTAATTACAACTAACAAATAATTGTAACTAGATCCCCTAAAATCATGGGAGAAATCTGCATGCCTCCTCTCTCACCCTCAACTTGAATTTCATAAGCTAACTAAGTCTTTATAACTCATTTAACTAATACAAGTTGTCATGAGATGAAATTACAATTTCTCTTCCAATTCAATTATGGGAAAATTAAATTAGAAGCCCCCTTTGGGTGCCATTTCAACACATTACACTCCACATGATGATGTGGAATGACACATGGACATACATTGACCATTATGATGACACTTGTATAAGTTAAAACTTGAAATGATGACATGGACTTCATGATGAGATTGCAATGCCAAGTTTTCTTCCTTGTTGCTTCATCTTGTATTATTGACAATAGATATAATATATGTTTCATCTTCATGAAATATCCACTTTGTTGCTCATCTTCACCCTCAAAAGGGTATTCTATAAATTTCTAAATCCTTTATTTATCATGCAATGAATTCTTTCTATCTCGGTCCATTATATTCTTTGTGTCCTTATGGTAGCTTTCTTTATCACTTCTTCTCTATCGATGTTTATTTATGCTTTCTCCTTACCATCTACTCTTTAGCATTACCTTGTCATGCTCGGAAGGTACTCACACCAATTAATATCATTTATGATGAGACAATATCAACCTTAAAACATCAATTTTATCACTACCTATCCCATGGAATGATTTACCCATGATAGGTATGTGGGAGAGTTAAAAGAAAAGGCTTGATTAGGAGGGTGCAACCAAACTCATCAATGGCTTAGGAAGGCTCCACTATTCATTTTTACTACACCATGCACTATGAATAGGAGCTCTCCTTGGTCCAACACAGTTGGGGAAGTTTAAGGGACAAGGCAAAAGGCTTCATGCTCCAAGGTTGTGCCATGCGCTCCAAAGAAAAGAGAGGAAGGCTTGAAAGTGTAGTTTGACCAGTCAAGGGTGAGGAAGACCTCCTTCAACCTTCCTTATTGTGTCATGCACTCAAACGAAGTGTCTAAGGAAGGCTAGGGAACATGATTTAATTAGGAAGGAAGGAAGGTAAAATGTTCAACCTTCATAACTACATTTGTGCTCAACGGGAAAGGAGACTTCTAGGATAGTGTAGTTTGACTGGTTAAGGGGAGAGAGGAGGCTCCCTTCAACCTTCCCTACTATGTCATGCGCTCTAGAATAAGAGGCTAGGAAAGGCTTGGGAACGGAGTGCAATTGGGAAGGGGGAAGGGTGAGGCTTCAGCCTTCGAGAGTGCGCCCTACGCTCAAAGGAAGAAAGGCTTGAAATAAGGTGAAATCCTCTTCAACAAGGGTTCATTGTTGCTTTTCATTGCGCTTTTCATCCTAGGCTAGTGTAGTTTGAACCAAAAATGCGTGCTTAACCATTTGGGGTGATATTTTCATTGAGGGAGGCCATAGGGATGAAGCCACTTTTCTTAGGAGGGTTTTCACTGCAGTGAGAGGATAGGAGGGTCTTTTCATTGCATGTTTTGCCTCTACAAAACTATGAAATAGGTCCATGTTGTTAGCTAGGATTATCTAATTTCCATGCAAGGAAGAGGTAACCAAAACTTAGTGTAGTGAGTAATTACAAGCAGGAACGATCAAGTGACTACCCTTGAGGATCATAATGTGCAGTAAATTTGAGGTTATCTAAAGGAGGACTTAGTGCATTAACCTTTTGGAATAGGTTTCCACTATTGAGACCCATGGATAGGTTGAGCTCCACACTCGGTAAGACGGCTAATGGATTTACAACTTGCATTGAACTCAAGGACCAAGAAGGGCTCCAAAATTTCCTAAGTGTGGGATTGACAGAGTAAAAGAGGAAAATGCTTATGGAAATGACTCAACCTTGGATCACACACATAAGACCATCAATAATAGCTAGAAAAATACACAGGACTCATGAATAAAAATTGCACCTCGAAACAACAACAAAGAAACACTTATTTCTAATTCCTATAATTGAAATGACACATTATAGCACTCATAATGCAAGTTATGACAACTACAACGATTGTGACCAAAATGTGTGCTAAGTTGTATTAATGTGTCTTACGCATATCCTAATGATATATAGCATTGTGTAATATAGAAGGGTGTGCTATAACTAACTTTGGTGGTATGCATAGTTGCAACACATGCAAGAGTGGGGACACAAAATTGACACTTGTGACAGGAGGAAATCATGAAGATGACACTTGCAAAATGTGAGCGACCTTGAACGTGTGCAAGTACAATCGCAACCAAAGTGGGGGGTTTTCAATGAAAGGTGTGCACTAACTGTCATCATGAGTTGAAAATTATACATGCACTATCTTGATGGATGGTTTTATTCCTATTCAAGCTTGTATAAAGCAAGTGCGCTTATAAACTCATCAAATACTAAGCATGTGTGTGAAAGTGACTTGACAGTTTAGAACTAGGAAGAAGATTTGAATGCTTTGAAAACATAAAATGATCATGGTGTAACCATAGAGCGACAGATCGTAAGATCCTCAATAGACTCAAAAATTCCAGTATAGGAAATAATTTGGAGGTTTTTTATTACAGGGACAACAGGTACCATGTGACTTAGTGAGCTATTAAATATTCATCTCAGCTGAATGTAGAATGGAAACATAGTACCTATGACATAAATAGACCTTAAGGGTCATGATTACATTGCCTTCACTTGAACCAACTAAGCCCCATCTATTATTGAAAGATTAATATGAAGTAGTTTTTTCTTTGAATTTTTATACAAAAGTGATTTTTAGTTACTTTCAATTGTTGTTCTTTTGAAATATCCCAAGCTTTGGTCCAACACATATTGTGTTTGTACCTTATAAGTTAAAAATTATGAGTTTGATGCTTAAATTTATGGGGTTTATGCATATAAATAACCCAACACTTTTGGTGTCATTGTCGGGGAAGGTGCTAAAGGGATTAGAGCATAGGTAGGTAGGTTTCCTTTTAAATAAATGTCTTGGGGGAGGAGAAATGGTAACACACAAACATGCCTACTTTAGAATTGATAAAGGGATTCTAGCCTGATGGATCCAATATAGTGGTTTTCACTAGAGCCTTATTGTTCATTTCATGCAAATTTTTCATTGGTTCAATGTGGTTTCCTCTAAAGTATTGCATGGAAATGGAAAAATTTCTCATGTCAATGAATAAATTGGTGATAGCAGGGTATTAGTAGCCTTATTTTCCCAAATACATGGCTAGCTTTAGATTTTATTTGAGTAGTGCGCTATATTTTATCCACTTTCTTAGAATATTGTTCTAACTTTAAAAACCCCACACACTAATCCATGTGTGAAATAAGGAATATAAATATCAGCAGTAAGACTTTAAGGAGGCTCAAGTTAAGTTGGAAAAAGAATTTTCCTAAAATAAATATCTGAAATATTAGCAGCTATTAGAAACATATTTGCACTTAAAGAAGAAAAAATTAGAACAACTGTCAAGAATATACCCATCCTTTGGGAAGATATAGTATAGAAAAAACACCATGGCCAACAGAAGGAGGAAAATATAGAAGAGATCAAGAAATCAAGGGATATATCTGATGAGGAATTTGGGGAGCTTTCACTGTGCACATCATCAGATCTTGTATATAGTCAAAATACCAACCATAAAGTGTAGGAAGTAAAGGAATACATACAAATCAGGGAGAGTGAAGAAGATACAAAGTATGGGATCATGAAAAAGAGGAATGAGGGAGTTATGACTCCGTTATAATATGGTTCCAAATAGTGATCAATCCATAGAAACACCTTGTCCTTCGAAATCTCTTGGAACCATATCAAGTGTAATGTTCCTAATTTTTTCCTTCAATAAATTGGAACATTAGATTTTGATCATTTCACTTAGGAGATGAATAATTGGGAGAAGAGGACCATTCATAATAAAAACATAGATAAAATCCCTCTAGTGTGAAAAGGGATCCACCATGGAACTAGATTTCACACCCCCATGTGTGAAAAGAGACATATGCAAATAGGTTTGACCAAGTCAACCAACGCAGGGTATGAGGTGGAAAGCACTACATGGACAACGCAGAGATAGAGGAGGGAATATTCCTTTATGGAGGAAACCCTAATGGATGGGGCCCATGGAGAGAGAGCCTTCACTTGCTATATATGGAGAGGAGGAGAACCATTGTTATTCATGCATATGATTATGATTTCATGTCTATTTAGACATTGTGCATTCTTTGTTGTTTAGCAAGAATTGTCGGGAAAACCCTGTTTAGGATTTCCTCACCTTCTTGAGAGGCCTCTTGATGGTTGGTTCTTCATTTTCCACATATCTTGGCTCAAGGCCAAAGCATCCTCCTCCAGGACAGCGTTATTTCTGTAGCAGCATAATACTGTGTTGTAGGGTGTTACAGTGGAGACTCCACAACACCTCTTCCATCTTTGTTTTTCAGAGAAAGAGTCTTTCCTTTCTTTGGGAGATAAGATTGGAAGCTTGAGAGATGATTTGTAGATCTTGTCACTTGGCCATAGTGTTCTATTCCACTCACTGTGCAGTCCCTCTCAGTGACTGCGTTATTTTCAGGAAGTATCTGCAGTGAGGGTTTGCAGATTGATTGGAGGGTGAGATCTCAAGTGTAAGGATCAGCCTTCCACTTTGGAGATCCATTGGAGAAGGTCTACTTTATATTTTTCATCATCTTCAGCCTTCTCTACTTAGTTTCAGATTTGAGTTGCAGCTGTTGCCCAACAACTCCGACATTTTTTCCATTTTGTATATTTCAGCCAATCCTTTGGAGGATTAATGTATTATTGCTTCTAAGGGTTAGAGCTTTGCTCCCCTATTTTATTTGAGCCATACATTATCATATCTTTCAATTATTATGTAATATGGAGCAGTATCTCTTATAAAATGCATCCTCGTAGCCTAGGTTTATGTAGAAACAGCAGTGTTCTTTCATATTCATGTACATGTATTGTTGAGGCTTGCATTGCCTTTCTTGAGAGGTTGTTTCCTCAAGACATTATACTATTTTACTGCTATAACATCATTCTTGGCTATATTTTCATATTCTTGTCTCACAACTCATAAAATAACACTGTATATTCTCTTGTATGTTCATACATCAGTTGTAGTCCCATTCTTTGGGCAATTCCTCTAGGAGGAATATTGCAAGATCTATTGACAGAGTCTGTAGAGGGCCAGGTAGCCTCTTAATCTCATCCTTTCTATAAGGTGACATATCTAGTAAATTCCCCTATACTCAATCTCTGGAATAGATTGTGATATTTCAGAAAAAGGAACATTACAGTGGTATCAAAGAAACTTTCTTGGCTCAGCCTGTGAGTCTAAGCCCAAGAAGATCAGAATGTTGAAGAAGATTCGTTTATTCTCATCTATGTTTAGATCTAGAGGAGACCTCTCCAAGGAGGTCAAGAATATTGAAGAAGAAGAACAGGAAGTACCATGCACTTCCTATTCTCATCAAGAAGAAGAAATTGAGCATGGAAGACACTTGGATCACCAAATTCTGAGTGATTACCTTGTTGAGTATAGATCTCAACCTAGAGCCTTCAAAGAGACTCTAGATTTTCCTCATTTCAATGAGTTGAAGGAAGAGAAGAGACCATGTAGCAGAAAATAAATCAAGGGCAATAGATTTCTGTTGTCTACCTCTGATGGGTCATCTAATGCAAAAACTTGGGTGAAAGAGTTGGTATCATTTTTCTTTCTACATCCTGTAGTAGAGATAGAAGTTGTTGAAATCTCAGTGCTGCACTTGGAAGGTGAAGCCTATGTTTGGTGGAGCAGCCACTTGAACCATGAAAGGGTGAAAATTTTTTCAAAGTTCATCCAAGGGTTGATCAAAACCTTTGATGATGAAGGGGAAAAGGAATAAAAGATCACACCACCTCTTGAGGAGGCTTGTGATAACGTTGCCACACTCATAGAGGACCAACCACATGCATCAACAGTTGGAGCAGCCAACACTTTGGAGGAAGGAAATCTTGCAGCCCTACGAGAAGTTCCAAATGCACATCAAGGTATGAAAATATTTCCACTTTCCATTGTTACAGCAACTTCTTTTGATCAATGTGGAGATTTACTTTTGCATGACCAAGGGTCAAATCACACTGCTATCATAGAGAAACTGGGTTTCACTGTGCTGTGCAACATGGAAACATTCAAGGAAGAAGAAAACCATCACTCTCATGAGCCATTGTTGGATTTTACATCACACTTGAGGTTGGGGTTTGAAGACTTGAAGGATGATAGTAGACATCTTGCAGTGAGAAACCCTTTCTCCCTTCAAGATGACACTTTCTCAATGAGCTCCTCTCAGCTCAAAGAGGAACTTCTACTTTCAAATCCAAGACCCCATTGGTTTTGGAAAACTATTGATGAGAGGGAGGTCTCAAGGAGAGATCTCATCAGAGGTGCACTTCAACACATCAGGGAGTGCAATGATTTTCTTCCTTTCTCACAAGAGCAAATAGAATATGGAGGATATCTTAGGATGGATAACATCTCTCATGCTTGTGTTGGAAATTCCTTGATCCATACACATCATGATGGGAGATTTTTTCCTACGACCTATTTGGGTCTTGATAGGGTTTCATTGATCCTTGAGAAGATTGCATTTCAAAATCCCATGAAATGAAAAGACAGGAATTTGATTTGGGAGGATGGTAGCCCTCATGGGAGGAGTACCAAGGTGAAGAGAAGAATAAATCGTCCACAAGTGGTTGAGTGGATGTGGTTGATGAGCAAGGATCTGGGAGGCTACTTGCAAATTTATGATACTGGGCGGCAGGAGGCTTGGCTACGCTGGTTACTCTTGAAATAGTTTGGCCATCACTTGGAAAACACTCTTCCTAAGAGTAGGAGGATGGAGAAGAGATGGCAGGATACTTGCATCATTGAGTAGCATAGAGTATGGATGCATGGTGTTGATTTGATACTCATATCATTCATTGTGTCTTCATCACATGAGTTGTATGATGGAGGTATGGGGAGGCAACAAAATGTTTTGTTGATTTGCTTGTTTCTGGGAGAGAAAGAGCATATTTTCTCTCACACTTTGCATGATGTTTCAGGAGGAGGAGATGGCATTATCTCCTTGGTATTTGATGATTTGGAAGCTCTTACATATTGGGGAGTATTCCATATTTGTTGCAGCATTATTAGAGGAATCTTTGACAAGGAGCATGTCAAAGAACAAAGTTTTGTATTGACAGGGGCTTATTTGCATAAGCTCACAGCGTTGTCACTTTGGAGTAGAGACTTATGGATGAAGTGTGCCCAGTGGAAATGTGGTGGATCCATAACCCACAGGTCCCAAGATCATTTCATATTTTTTGCACTTGATGAGCAAAGAGGAGGTAATGATGATAGAGCCATCTACCACTATGGCATGTTCTTATTGACTTGGGGTTCCAAGCATCTTCTTGCAGCACATGGTTCATTCTTCTTCATAGCATGCCAAAAAAATATGGAGGACTCATTTATGGATCCATTTACCATCTTAATTCCATCATATGGTGAGAATTTTGTATGTACATTCATTGATTTGCACACTCTTACCATTATTATGCAGTGCATTGCTTCACAAGAGGGCATGCTTGTCACATTGATCCATGAGTTGTATTGGGCCAATATACATGATGGAGGAAGCCATCTCTTTTGTGGCCTTGGGAAAATGTTTTATCATCACATGTATGTTTAGTTGCTTCACTATAACATGTATCATATGAATACATGCATGATTAACCATGTAGAAAGAAACATTTTGCCTTGTACTTTCCTCAAGCAGCAGCTTGTAAAACTGCATTGTACTTGTTTGGGAAGTTGTTGGTACCTTCAAGCCTCATGTAAAACCAATAGTATTTCTTTAATTTTGTTGCTGATCATTACTTCATTTGCTGATATAGCTCAGATTTTTAAAGGGAGCATGATTATGGGAGAGGCACATGAGTTGGATGTGTCCTTGAGTGGGAAACATTCTCACAAATTCTACACTACATGTTCTAATGGGAGCATGGGAGGAGATATGGCCACCATAGCCACATGTTTGTTCTCTTTTGAGGTGGACCATGAACTTGATAGTCATCCATTGTATAGCCATGCGCAATTGCTTGATCATGTATTGTTGTTACATCTAGCCATTTACTATCCATTAGTAGATGTGATGGAACTTGTACATTGCTTGCCATGTAATTTTCTGAAGTTGCAGTGGATGAAATTGTGTTGTGTCCTATTGATACATTGTTTTCACTTTGTAGCATCATGTAAAACCTATAGAAAACTTCTCATTTTGATATTCTATGATGACCATGTCCTATTCATCATGGATGATATGTTTTGGGCCAGCTTGTTCTTCATTGTCGGAGGAGAACTCTATGGAGGATTTTTCTTCATTTTTCCATTTGAGGGAAATAATTTTGCAGCCCAGGATCAGCATACACTCTACACTTGTCATGATTGGAGAGAAGGACAGCATGAGGTAAGCTATGAAGCTTGCCAAGTTCAGATTTTCAGCCCACCTTCATTTCCAGAGCTTGAGGTGGAAGGAGATTTTCAAGAGTTGCCTTATTGTGAGGTGGCTCATTTTGTGTGGATGATTGCTTGGGGATGGAGGACCTACATGAGGGATATGCTCCTCAACATATTTCAGACTCCATGCCTTGAGTGGAGATTCTTCAGTTCTATCCTTACAGTTGCTTGGGGACAAGCAACATTTGGGAAGGGAGGACTGTAATGTTCCTAATTTTTGCCTTCAATAAATTGGAACATTAGATTTTGATCATTTCACTTAGGATATGAATAATTGGGAGAAGAGGCCCATTCATAATAAAAACATAGATAAAATCCCTCTAGTGTGAAAAGGGATCAGCCATGGAACTAGATTTCACACCCCCATGTGTGAAAAGAGACATTTGCAAAGAGGTTTGACCAAGTCAACCAACGCAGGGTATGAGGTGGAAAGCACTACATGGGACAGCGTAGAGATAGAGGAGGGAATATTCCTTTATGGAGGAAACCCTAATGGATGGGGCCCATGGAGAGAGGGCCTTCGCTTGCTATATATGGAGAGGAGGATAGCCATTGTTATTCATGCATATGATTATGATTTCATGTCTATTCAGACATTGTGCATTCTTTGTTGTTTAGCAAGAATTGTCGGGAAACTCCTATTTAGTATTTCCTCACCTTCTTGAGAGGCCTCTTGAAGATTGGTTCTTCATTTTCTACATATCTTGGCTCAATTCCAAAGCATCCTCCTCCAGGACAGCGTTATTGCTGCAGCAGCATAATACTGTGTTGTAGGGTGTTGCAGTGGAGACTCCACAACACCTCTTCCATCTTTGTTTTTTAGAGAAAGAGTCTTTCCTTTCTTTGGGAGATCAGATTGGAAGCTTGAGAGCTGATTTGTAGATCTTGTCACTTGGCCATAGTGTTCTATTCCACTCACTTCGCATTCCCTCTCAGTGACTGCGTTATTTTCAGGAAGTATCTGCAGTGAGGGTTTGCAAATTGATTGGAGGGTGAGATCTCAAGTGTAAGGATCAGCCTTCCACTTTGGAGATCCATTTGAGACGGTCTACTTCATATTTTTCATCATCTTCATCCTTCTCTACTTAGTTCCAGATTTGAGTTGCAGCTGCTGCCCAGCAACTTCGACATTTTTCCCATTTTGTATATTTCAGCGAATCCTTTGGAGAATTGATGTATTATTGCTTCTAAGGGTTAGAGATTTGCTCCCCTATTGTATTTGAGCCATACATTGTCATATCTTTCAGTTATTATGTAATATGGAGCAATATCTCTTATAAATTGCATCCTCATAGCCTGGGTTTATGCAGAAGCAGCAGTGTTCTTTCATATTCATGTACATGTATTGTTGAGGCTTGCATTACCTTTCTTGAGAGGTTGTTTCCTCAAGACATTGTACTCTTTTACTGCTATAACATCATTCTTGGCTATATGTTCATCTTCTTGTCTCATGGCTCATAAAATAACGCTGTAGATTCTCTTTTATTTTCATACATCAGTTGCAGTCCCATTCTTTGGGAAATTCCTATAGGAGGAATATTGCAAGATCTATCGACAGAGTCTGTAGAGGGCCAGGTAGCCTCTGGATCTCATCATTTCTATAATGTGACATATCTAGTAAATTCCCCTATAGTCAATCTCTGGAATAGATTGTGATATTTCAGAAAAAGGAACATTACATCAAGGATATCAGTTGGTTATGCATATTCAGTTATATATCAAAGTTTACATTTCCAATCTAAATATGGATTCATTTGTAACCATGTTGCATACGTGGCTCCACTGGAAATATACCTATACTTGAGAAAAAATTTATATTTTTCAAGTAGGGTAGGATAGTACAGTAAATAATGAATAAAGGAATATATTGGTTGTCCAAATCTCCCAGTATAATCTACTGGGGATCTAGTCGAAAGCTAGGTAATTGATTCAATCCCAAATAACCATTTTGTTAGGGTCCCGTGATTTGGCCGATTGGCTAGCCAAATGACGATGTAACATCAAACCAAGCTTTGGAGCCCAAGGACCTAATATTCTGTGTTTAGGAGAAGGCTCTCTCCATCATCAAAAAAGTTGGTTGTTACTTCGGTGTTCGATATTAGGCTGATTGTTATGAAGTGTGTTTTTGGTTTTAAGTTTTTAAGTCTGTGAGGGATAAAACTGATCAAATACATAAATTGGATAACAAGATGTAGATAAATTGGGCTATGGGGTCAAACAGGTCAAGGAAGCTATGAAGTGATGATGTAAAGCTGCTGTAGGGCCGATTTGATTCACGGTAGAAGGGATCTCTGGGCAAAATGGATTCAATGGACAACAAGTTGGTGAAAGACAAGGGATTTCAAGTGTAACTAGTTTATAGCAGACATAAACATGTTATAGCAAGCCATTAATCATGCTAAATGCAACTATGAGCTAATTAATACATAGAAATCAAACATTCCAGCCATACATAGAGGTATAAGGCCCTCTAACTTCGGGAAATGGCTATCAGACTTTGGGGAAAACACATAAGACAAACTAACAACTCATAAACTACGCCGGAACGCCTAAACATAGTCTCTAAGTCATTGGGCACTTTGACAAACAAGTTTTCATAGTTTTAGGCAAAGGGCTAGATCGAGACTAGGCCTCCTTGGTTCAACAAGATGATCAACAAATCAGTCAAAGAGAAATTTTTATGGACAGAACTATGGGCAGCTAATAGGTAGGTAGGGCAAACCATACATCCTACTCAACATACATAGAACTTATGAATAAAACTTAGCAACAATACCTTAAATTACTAAAGAGCAGCTAAGAATTCTTTAGCATAACTAAGGAAGAAGAAAACATCAAGCTATGAAGATTCAGGGATTTTGAGGTGCCTCCATGGGCATATCTCAAAATCAATCTCTAATGATCTATAGCAGCAAGAAATATGTATTATGAATGAAAACTAGAAGACAAAAACATATCAAGAAACACTATACCATTCTACCATGTCATGGAATCCATCAACAATCCTTCATCATTCCTCAAAAGCATCCAAGAGGCAGTCCAAAAATCATAACTCAAGTGTATTCTTCAAAGCTCATATGACCAATGTATTCATTCTTCTCTCAAGTTCAGCCTCTGATTTACAATGAAACCCATGGAATAAATAGGCTAGAGGGAGGAAAACCTCATGGAGCAACTAGCTATCCCATTGGCCAAGTCAAAATATCTAAACTTGTCCTTGAGGCTTTGCAAAGCCCAAGGCACAAAATATCCCATAAAATATCTAAAAAACTGCTAAAAACGGAAATTATATTGAATTTACATCATTTCCCAAGGATAAAAATAGCTTAACACACATTTGGGAAAAGCAGATTTTTTAGGTTCAAAAATTACAAAAATACTTCATATTTATGCCTGAAAAAGGTCCCCTGACTTGCTGGATGCAAATGGCAGCCTTCCTGATGTCGAAACGAGGCTCATGATAGCTCGTTGGAAAGCTCTCTGTGTCTACTTTCCGGCGCAACTGAAACCAACACAATCTGAGGTCCGGAAGTCATCCAAAACTATACCTGTGTGCAAAAACCCAGAAAATAGCAGACTGCTGATATGGCGGGCAGAACGTGCAAAATGAGGGTGTTTTTCGCCAATTTGAGGGGGCGAATGATCTCCAAGTGCCCTGAAAATCGCTGGAGACCTGATCATAGAATTATAGCATCTAACGGTGTCATCCTCCTCCCTTGACAATTCCTCAAACTGAAATGGCGAAATTATGAGTTTTCGACCAAAAACCCAAAAAATGCCAAAAAACAAAAAAGTTGTCGAACAAGGCCCAAAATTGGCATGCATGACCCTCAAGGGTCCATAGCAACATGCTCCGAAGCTGAGACCAAAATATCAAGGGCTAATATGCTTTTCCCTTCCTTCCGTGCTAGGCGCTTCTCCTTCAACTTCTTCAATTTGGAAATTGAAAAGCACGGATGGGTGAGCATTGATTTCTTCTGTGGAGATAGGTTCATATCTCTTATGTGGACCGCTCCTGTGATCTTGCTTTGGAGACATTCTGACTTGAACAAGCTTTGGAAGAGGCAAACTGCCTTCACTGTATGTAAAATGCCCTTCTGGATTGAAACTGTGTCAATATGCTGCTTGGACAGAGAAACAATGTGAGGTGGAGGATCTGCAACAAGTGTCTTTGAATTCACAACCTCTGCTTTCTTTAAAACCAGCCTTTCACCTTTAAATGTACCTTAGCCAGGAAAAATTCTCAATAGGATACTGTATAGTAAACAGGAGTCAAACTGCTGTGTAAGTTTCCTGTGCACAGTGTTGAGGAATCACTTCTCCTGGTGAGTTTGTTAGAGGTCAATCAACATACCTACATCTCTGTCTTCAATGTAAAAATTCAATCATCAACAACCTGTCCTTTAGAAAGTGGCCCTATTCACCCTTAGAATATCTCTGTCAACAACTCTTCAAAATGATACCATATAGTGAAAAGAAAAGGCAGACCTAGGTTAGGTGAAATATCAGTGCACAGTGTTTTAGGGAAAACACTCTTTACTTGTGAATTTAAGAGATTAACCACCACATTTATATCTCTGTCTCAATGTTAAATTCTTATCAAACAACCCTGCCCTCCAGTGTCCTGTTCACCTTTGGAAAATCTCTGTCAACAAAATCTCAGTATGAAATAATATAGTGAAGAAGAGGGGCGGATTGCTTGAAGGAGTTTGCTGTGAGAGTTGTTTTGATTACCCTGTTCTTGTGAGTTCTAAAATGCCACTCAATACCTCTTACCCCTTTCCATGGTAACTTTTGCAATCATAAAAAAATTTTCCCTGTATAAGTGTGTCAATAGTCCACAATTTGCATATAGGCAATCAACTCTCAGTTAAACAGTCACTGTGTTTCTGAACAAGGTAACAGAGTTTTTTGGAAAAAGCCTTAAAAGGTTTCACCAAGACCTGAAAGAGTTTCTATCTTGCAAAAAAGGAAAGACCCCATCTCAAAATAACACCTCTGGTTATGTTAGAACAACCCTTACTTTGGATGTAAAACAACTCTATTAAACATGTAAACCCTGTTTCTTTATAACAAATTCTCCTCTGCCTTTTAGAGGCTTCTTTTTGGAATAGCAGTCAAGATTTGGTAACCAATCAAACCCCCTTTAATCAAACACATTTCTTTATAGGAAAACTTCTGCCTTTGATTGTTTTGAAGATGAAACAAACTACCCTTAATCTCAAAACCAAGTATCTCTGTAGGTGTTTTTTGAATGACACAGTCTGCCTTTTATTTCATCTTTACACCTCAAAAACTATACAGCAGATAGCACTATTTTTCCTGGTATAGTGACATTTTTTAGAGTTCTGTATGCTACGTAATGAGGAGGTTTGTAAAAGTCTGGTACACTGTTTCTTGGTAGTCAATCTTAGCAGCATATTTCTCATGTACACGTAGCTTTCAATCCAAGGGTACTTTCAAAGCAATTTCTTGAAGCTGAGGGGGAAAATGTGTGAGAATACCTTTAAATTGGATGATCAATCTTTGTGCAAGGCCATAGTAGCATCGAAACCTTCTAAAACTTGCGCGGCACTCTTTTGAAGCTAGAATGTTGCTCAAGAAATTTCCTGTCGGGTCGGCCTGTCGGGTGGTCGGGCGGCCTGTACAGGCGCGTCGCGCCACTGTACAGGCGCGTCGCGCTTACACGTGGCTCCTTTGTAAAACTCCCGCCAGGCGCGTCGCGCAGAGTGACAGGCGCGTCGCTCGGCTTTTCTCAGTGCAACAGTCTGCAATTTCGACCGGGTCTTCCTTGCTTTCGGTGCTATGGAGGCGCGGAGCTTCGTTTGAACCCTTTTTAAAAATGACACCTTCACTCTCCAATTTTCCTCTTATGATATTTCAAACATTTTCAACGGTTCTTTCATCCCTTTCTTGTCATGCAAAAAGGACTCGGGCGGTCTTTTAACACATCGAGGCCTCTTTTCGAACAGTGTTATTTCTTTCCCATTTTTCTTTATAGAAAACGAAACAGCATGGTGTTCCGACCATGTTTGTTCTTGTAACAGTAATGCTGGTGCTATTCTTTACATAACCTACTCTAACACTGTCAAGAGACATAATTGCAAACTGCTTTGTTCTTTGAAGGACAGGGCTAGTTTTGTCAACATGTTTTGAAATCTTTCTCCAGAGACTGAAAATAGGCCAAATCATTCTTGTGCTTGATGAACCTGTATACTGACTTGTAGGACCCCTGGTTGCAGAAGATCTTGAAATAGCAGCCTCAATCTTCTTGGACCTTTGATTTAAGAAAAACTTATCCTTTCAACACATTTTCTTGCTTATAGGTGTATTATCCGTGCCACTGTTCTTTTGAATAATAAAAGGTTGTGCTTCCTTTAAACTATCCAAACAATAATCATATGTTGAATGACTTTTTGAACATAATGAACAATATCATCAAAAGGGGATATCCTCTTGGTGATAGAATTCAAAAAGCCCTGTCTGCTGGTTTTCTTTCCATGTATTTCAAAGTTTTCAAAATTGGATAATGACCTGTGGCAAAATTTCTTAACTGTTCCCCTGCTTTGCAGAAATGCCTCCTCTTTTTAAGCTTGGAGTTGACAGAATCTTGTAGATGTCCTTGGATTGGTTTTGCAATAGTGCTTCATGGGTTTTGAGTGCTGCCCAGAGCTAATAAAACTCATTTCCAGAAACCCTGTCTTAATCTGCTGATGGCTATATGATGAGCAGGCTTTGGCAAAAGCTCTTTTTGTTCATGGTGTCAATCTCTTCTTCCAGGTGATACACAAACTCCTTTTGGATTGTAAGTGCTATATTCTAGCTTGCATCTCTTCATACCATATTTTCTCTGTTTTACTCAAAAAGAACTCCTTTAAACTTCTGGGTAGGTGATAGTGGAGTATTGTTTTAACCACTTCCTTTAAAGAAACTGCTCCTTTTGGTATCAATGCATGCATATATCCAATATTTTCTCCCTTCCACTACAGGCACAGTTTGACAGAAATCTCATTTGAATAGGAAAACCAATACCTTTGTATCATAAACACTATCATTTACCTGTGTAATGACTTCTATTTAATTTCTTCGTATCCTTCCACTGCACTTTTAGATCAATCAGTTTTCAACAACCTGCAATGGCTTTGGCCATCTGCTCATACATGGAGGAGGCTCTTCATCAGGTAGGGTATCTGAAGGTTTTTTGACAATCTGTTTGACACAGCTTTTCTCTGGATGTGATGGTAAGTACACTACTTAAACAATATCAATACTAGCATCTCCTCTTGCAAGCATCACTGTGTTTCAGCAGAAAACCTAGCCAAAGTGACACTGTTTCTCTGCACTGCTCTAAGGGTGACTGAAATATCATCATTTGCTTTGGTCATCTCCTAAAAAATTACCTGAAAGATAGTCTCTGTGACTATGGAGGTTAGTGCTTTTTGAAAAACCAAGAACTTTTTTTCTGCCTGTGTAATGGCATTTTTGTCAGCATCTACTCAATTTGATCTTATGGAAAACAGGCTGCTTAAGATTGGAATGTTTGCTGATGACATGCTTTTCTAAAGTTCAACAATTCACATGATTTGAAAGCTTCAGATGACTTCCTTTATCCGACCAGACTCTCTTTACCTTTGAGCTAGCATATTTTAAACTCTATTCCTGTTATGACCATCACTCAAATTTATAAAACCTGGAGATATTGTTTCACTGTTCAATACAAAGCAAACCTGGTCTTTTGCAATCTTCCAAGTCAATATTGGCCATTTCCCTCTACTTGTGGATGAAGGAGGCGCCCTAACCCTCTGCTTGTAAATGAAGGAGGTTCTGGGCCTTGACAATTTACCAGTTTGCTGAGACAGTGGTGTCCCTTTCTTACTGTGATTTTCATGCTGGAAAGAGCTGTAAAGTCTGGATGAGTAGCTTTCTGTTTTGCAGACATACCTCAGGCTCAAGTTACATTTAGAAGCAGCTGTTCCTCTAACTGTAAATTTAAGCATTTACTCCATGAGATGAAATTATATTTCCTGCCTTTGTAGAAACCATAGAACACTGTGAAAAACCTAATAGTCAGCTTGAGATTGGGGTATATGCAGTGCTGAGATCTAGGGGATGTGAGTGGCGCGACTTAGGGCTGCTTGTCAAATTAATTTGCAAAGTAAGAGGTCAGTCATGGTAGGTCTGTTGTAGATGGAGGCTTTTTGGCTTTTTGATGATTTCCAAGGGTAAAATGTCTTAAAGTGCCACTTCCTAACATAGGGGAGACTTTTGAAACAGATGTGGATTTGCCTTTTAAAGCTGATAGGCAGATCAAGAAGGCTGAAGCTAGATAGGATAGTGATAATGAGGTTTTGATTTCGACAGGGGTGGACTGAAAAGTAGAAAGGCAAAAAAAGTTTTAGGAGGGTTTTCTAGATGACATATTGACATAAGGAAAACAGTTTCTAGAAAACTTAGCCATAGATATAGTCATCACTAACATGTAAAAAAATACTGATGGCTAACACATTTCTCCTTGGACCAACACAACAAATTCTAATTTTATAATTATTTGGTAGGGATTTTCAATAATATCTAATATATTTAGGATATTTATCATAGGGGCGGAATTTTTGGCCCCAAAAGGAAGAAAAGCAAGTCTCCTTAACTAGGATCTTGAGAAACCATCAATAAAAATCATTTTTTTTGGCAAGTGGAAAAGGTTTGTTGTGAAAAAATATTATGGAGATAGTCACCACATTTCCATCTACCAGGTTGTTATTTGTAGTAATCAAGTTTAACAATGAGCCTATGGTGGTTAGAGGAAATATCTAAGGGTGGAAAGGAAACCAGTAAGTGACAATTTTGAAGAGAAAAATTTATGCAACATAATTCATGGATACCTGTAGGTATCAATGGTGTCTCAAAAGGGTAACTTGAGGTATGAATATTTTTATTCCTTCTTAATTTTATTGAATATAAAGGAAATTTATTTTATAAAAATAACATTTACTTACATGCTTATGGTTTTATCTAGCTAACCTGGTCATGATATGATTTGAACCAATGTTGTAGTTCCCATGTGTACTCATTGGAGACCTATATTTTGTGATAACGTGTCCTTTGATAGATTCTTGTAATCATTAGCAAGATCACAAAATGATGAATATTACAAAACAAACCTTTATGATACATTCATAAATATTTTTAATGAGAAATATTAGTATGATGTGAGTATCATTATAAATGTTGGCAGTCGCCCCTTTATCATTCCATCCACAACCACACCCTTAACTGTCGCCATATAATGAGGATTGCATTGGAATTTTATGTCTAAATTCTTCATTTTCGTTATATTGTTATGAATTCATTTGAATTTTTAATCATCGCCCATTCATATATCTCTATACCGCCACCATTTCTCCATAAGACTATTATCATTATCACATCCACTTTCCATGATTATTACCATATTATTCCTTTGTAAATGATTTCCCATTTTCTCAAAATTGTCTTTCCGTGTAACTAAACATAATTATGGTTAGTTGCAGTATCCCTTATACTCATTCAAATAATTGAAAGGATTTGATTGAATCTTACCTTGCTTCTTACCAAACCTCTGACCATTTTTCTTTGTGTCTGTCAAGTATTGAGCCACCTTACCTCTGCTCAGTTTCTATTGGACTCTCTGTGGAACCATGGGGAAACCAAAATATGACCGCCATGAACCAACATCAATGGAGTTAGAAAAATTTCTAGAATATAATCCCTATAAGCGAAGGCTAGTAGTAGAAGCAAGGAATATTTACTTTTCCAAATTTCAAGGATCCGAGGATGAATATGCTTTAAGGTTTTCAAAGATATTTGATGGTAAGGTACCACATGTTGGTGATTTAATTATGAATGTGAATGAAATAACCATTGCATGAGCAACTGGGTTGCCACTTGAAGGAGAAAAGTGATTTAATAACAAGGTCATTGACAAGCAGTTATGCATGCATTTTCTTAAACCTGAGCATCAGAATGTTAATTTGGTGAAAGGGGTAACTCATTCTTGGATTAAGGATGAGTGGTGTAGTCTCTTATTTTTTCTCCAAAAATTCCTAACTTGTGAAGGAAGGTACGCATTTACATTCTTATGCTATATTAGGTTGTTTTTCCACTTTAATCAAGAACATAAGATCAGTGTTCCCTATTTTCTGTGGAGGATATTATTGAGGATGTATTAGAGAGGATGTAAGGCATTTAAAACCCCAAATGCTAGTATTTGTCACGACAGGCTTATCAAGCTATTAATTGTGGGTTAAGTTGAATATCAGAAATGATAATTGGTTTGATTTCTTGAAACAAAATGGGTTTGATTTAGTTCCTGAAGAACCAAATATTCAGCCTCACCCTAAAACAAAGGATGTAGGAGGTATCATAAAGGGTGTTAAACAGGATGATGTCCTTTGTTTATACCTTAAGAGGTCAAGAAGAAGGAAACTTGGTGATGGAAATCTCATTTTCTAGATTGAAAATCGGTGGTGTTTTTTCAATCTCTTTACCATGGGGTGGTGTGTCTTTCTTCTATTCAACCAGCTTTGGAGCATCTTTCTTTGGCTGACATTTATTGGTTGTAATAGGAACATTTCTATTCCTTAGGTTATATCGTTTTTGTATCTCAAAGGTAGCATGCTGGTAGCCTTTCAAATAATCAGATTGCTTTTCATCTTCATGATTCCCTATGTCATGGCTAGATTCATCATGTTCTTCTTTAGTTAAGAACATCCTTGTTACATCCTCATCCAAACAGTGAATGATATCTTCTTGAAATTCAAGTTGTATATCTTCCTCATCCACTAGATTTTGTTGAAAAGGAGGCCTAATTTGTTGATTAGGTTGTTTTCTATTTTCCCTTGGTCTCTGTTGATTTTGTGGCCTTCTAAACAGAGGATTCCTAATATGTGTTTCTTGTTGTGTATCAGGTAGGGGATTATTACCAATAGCAATCCTATCCATAAGCCTCTCCATAGTTTTACTCATGGTATCAAATTTTATATCAGAATATGTGGAAGTCTTTTCTTCTTCTTTTAATCTGTCTTTTCCCATTTTGGACCTCTTTGTTGCAACCATATTTACCTCAACCTTTACAGTGTCATTTTTCATGTCAGCTAAAGTTGTATATTATCTCTCCCTTAGTAAAATAGAGAAATCATAGTCAAATGCTTCAACATAATGCAACTGGGCGGCTCCTGGGGGAGGTTTAATGTGAGTAGAGATAGAGTTGTAAACATTATTGAATCTTTTAGAAAAATCTTGAACTGACTCATCTATGGCTTTTTTAAAATTATTATATTTATTCAAGGCTTGAACGAGGTTCATTTTAATTCCTCAATTTGTCAAGAAGTTTCCTTCTGATTGGTCCCAATTATGTAAACTCCTTGGGGCTAAGGCTTTAAACCACTTTCTCAACTCACCTATAAAACCCTGCACAAACAGTCTCATTTTTACATCTTCATCATCCACCTCTTCTAAGTCAAGAAAATCATTAAGCTGGTCAACATGATGCTCATCAGTGATATCTTCTTCACCTACAAAAGTTTTTATTCTAGTGGAATAACCCTCTTGAAGGTCATACAGTATGTCAGGTAGGAAAAGAGGAGCATACCTAGTTATACCTACAGGTGGAGGAACTCCATCCATAACGGCAGTGACAGTACTACTTGAAAAAGCAGTGAAATGAGTAATATTTTGACTAGGAGAATCAGCAGTGAATGAGGATGTGATGCTAGGAAATTTTGCGGTTGGAATTTTTAGTTTAAAGACAAAAGAGCTCCACTCATGAAAAGGGACAGCAGACCTCCTTCTGAGCGAGAAATAAAAAGGATCAAGTTCTTTAAATTTTTCAAATGACTCTTTCTCTAATGAAAATTCTGATGTGACAGTTTCCCAAAACCCTTCTTTTTCTTCTTTTGACACAAGAAATTATGTATCAATTCCTAATATTTGTAGATAATTTCAATCAATTCATTCTCGTATTTTGATCTAAAAATAACTTTTGGCATCTTTTCATCAAACTTTTTGTCTTCAAAACTTTGAATAGCCTCGAAGGGAAAATATGAAACTCTTGTAAGATATAGATTATCTAATTTTGATGAGATTCCAATACCTCTAAGAATATTTTCTCGATTATAAACTATCTCAGGTGGATTAGGGTCTATATTTATCCTTGTATGGATCTTCTTAGAAGCCACCTTTAAGCTGATAATCTCAGTGGAGTTACCAAGGTAGAATGCAGCCTCAAATTTTTCTGACCTCTTGTTACCTTCAAGAGTTCAATAGCTTTGATTGGACACAAATTTTCAAGAAAATGTAGCTTCAGTCTCTTGACAGACGTACCAAAATTTAATCACCAAAATAGGACTAATTGGGTTGTTCAACAATCAATTTGATGTAACTATTTCAAACAACTTGGGGTTGGAAGTGAGCCCTTCCAACCAGAGAGGGATCTCTCAAGAAAAGGTAAGATATTCAATAAACAAGCTTATAAGGAAGATGGATAACTCTTATATGTATTTTTGATAATTTTTTGCAGGTGGAAGATGAGTGAGGGCTACCATTGGGCATGGAGTCAGCATGGAAATTCAATTACACAAAAGTATCATCCATGGAAATTGAGGCACATGAACTCTTACAAAATAACTCTGACAACAAACCTAATACATAAAGGAAGTTGGAGCATAAGATATTATGAATTCCAAGTAATTATGTATGAGCAAGTTGAATTAACATTCAAATGATAAAAGGTACACAAACATATAAAATATAAATTAGAATCTCAGGTATGATCAAAAGACTTATGCAACTGTCTATTAACAGAGTATATAAAAGATTACAATAGTAGCTTTGGTCATTACATTCATCAACCCTCTCTAAATCTAAATCTCCTCTATTTATATAGTGAAATCCCTTTTACATAAGTCTACCACCTGGGCTAGACTCTCAAACCTTATCTAAGATCATATCCAAAAAGGATTCCATTACATTAAGAAAAAATATAGATAATTTTGTTTGAAAGAGTTTGTAGTCTAGAAGGACTCTATCTCTATTAATGGCATCAACAAGAACTTTTAATAACCCATGATATTGATGGCTATCGAACCAAAAAACCTTGTTTAGGTGGAAAACAACCATGTTCATGTGTCAAACTATCATACTAGGTCTCGAGTCCTGATATACCGAATTTTATGATGATTTGTCTATTGGTGAGGTGGAAAAAATGATGTGTTGTCAGCCATGTCAACCTTATGAAGTGTATTTCCGAGTTGTCTTCATCAACAGATGTCCCAATAACACTCCACAATTGATCCAGGTGGATATTGGTGGTCACCCACCTATTCCACTTGGGGCCCCACTATTGTCTCTTTCAGTTTTTCAATTTTGGCACAACTTACTATTTTTAGCATTTTTTTAGGTCCTAAACTTCCGGAGCCGTTTTGAGGCCCTAAACGATGTTTTTTTGGCATCGTTTGTCTAGTGAAAATGATTCTGTTCCAAAATTTATATTCGTGGCAAAATTTTTAGTCCTCGGATAGATCTTTCTAATGATGTATCATGTGTGTCAAACGGAGATCTCCTAGGGTTAGGTTTTTAGACGTTTAGAGTTCTCCATTGTTTCTCCATAATAAATAGGCCCTCAAGCTTCATTGTAACACAGTTCAGAGGTCTGTAGTTGCTACATCTCTTCTCATAGATTCGCTACCAGCACCCTAGCTATTTTATTTCCATTATGTTTGTAAGAATATTTTTTTATTTGATATTAATGAAATGAAGCCTTATTTCCGCTACATCTCTATGTTTATGGTTATTTCTGTATTTTGTTGCATTCCTACATAAATTCGGATCATTGGTATCCGAGTAATCTGTTTTTTCTCGATCCTTCTTTGCATGTCCCCAACGAGGTCGGGGTATAAGGAGTTAGGGCTCAATCTGGTGGAACCTTTGCAAGATCAGCCTCACAAACCCCGACGGACGCCCATGGGGGGCGAAAAGAAAGATGAGGGAGCACAAGATCCGATCAAAATATTTCTTGAGGTGGCCCTCGAAAAACAAAGGAACGTGATGATGGATAAATTTTCCCAGATCCTTCAACGGCTGCCCATCGGCGGCGCATCTGCATCCAGCAGCCACTTTTGAGGTGCGACTCCCTTTAAGGTACAAGTAAATTTCGACATTCCCATATTTGAGGGTCAAATAGATGCAGATGTCGTAGATAGATGGTTGAATCTATTAGAAGGATATTTATAGGTTCATGAATTTTCCGACCGGGAGAATATTATTTTTGCACTCCTCAAAGCTACCCCCCATGTCAAGGACTGGTAGGAAACCTACTGTGAGAAAAAGGATGATACAGAACCCTCTCTATTCTCGGCCTTACCCACTTGGAATTCTTTCCGAGACGCCATCAACGAACAATAGGATCCTGTGGGGAGCTACGAGGACAAGTACATACAATGGACCACACTGCAACAACAAAGGGATTAAGATGTGCATGAGCTGACGAATCTGTTCCATACCCTACGCACAAAGTTGGGTATCAAACTTTCAGAGAAACATCTGGTGCTAAAGTATTGCATTTGTATGCACAGATACATTAAGGAGGAAATGGAGTTCCTCAACATCTCCTCACTTGGTACGACATACTGGTATGCTGCCAAGATTGAGCAGAAATTCAAACAGAAGAAACGAGACTTTGGATCTGCGAATCAAAATCAAGGGAAAGGTGCTCCCAAACCACAGAACAAAGGACAGAGCCAAGGCATGGCGGCTCAAGACAACTTTTCAAAGCCACAAGCAAAGAACAACACCACAAAGCCAAAGAAGGACACGAGGAAGTGGTGTGAGTTCCATAAGAGCTCCACTCACAACACAAGTGAGTGTCGGGCCAAGCAGTCGTTGGTGGCCGAGATGAGGGCTTCTAATTCAGATGCATGATCCAACTCTGAATCAGAACCAAACAAGGAGAATGACGAAGGGAAACAGATTATTGATGCAGATCCCAATGCCATTGTTGCCACTATGAAGATCCATAAGGAGGAACTGGAAGATCCATAGGAGGAGGAATGTCTCTTCCACTCCCAGATGTGGGTAAAGGGCTCCCCGGTACAGTTCATTGTCGATAATGGGAGCCAAAAGAACCTCATTTAGGTAGATGTCATGAAGGGTTTGGGCTTGCCGACCACAACTCACCCACATCCATACACCATCGGGTTCCTTCACCAAGGACGAGATCTTCGCATCAACCAGCAGTGTCGCCTTCCATATAGCATCAAGCCCTTCACGGATGAGGTATTATGTGACATTGCTCCTATTGATGTTTCTGATGTATTATTAGGACAACCATACTTTTGGAAGCGTCATGATGTGTATGAGTATAGACCTCGCACTGTTATTGTTACTTTGGGAAATAAGTTGTACAGGATACCAGAGGTACCACCTCCTGCCGCTATCTCTTTGGTTACTGCAAAACAATGCAGTAAGCTCATTCCCAAACCAAGAAATTCATTTTCCTGATGATCTGCCCCCATGGCAAGAAGAAGACTATGGCCATGACCTCCAAACAGGGTTTGTTTTCACGACAACAACAAATGGACAAGGTTGTGGAGGAGTACGGGGACATCTTCACCTCACCCACAGGGGTTCCTCTGCACTGTCAGGTCAAGCACCAGATTGATCTGACCCCAGGTGCGCCACTACCCAATGGACCGATCTATCGGCACTCTATTCTGGAGAATGATGAAATCAAGAGGAAGATTCAGGAGCTGCTGCAAAAAGGTCACATCCAACCAAGTTTATCGCCCTGTGGGAGCCCGATCGTGTTGGTACAGAAGAAGGATGGGACGTGGAGACTTTGTATTGACTATCGGGTGCTGAACAATATCACTGTCCAAAATAGGTACCTGATCCCACGGATTTATGACCTTCTGGACCAACTCAAAGGGGCAAAATATTTCAGCAAGATCGACTTCAAGTCTGGGTATCACCAGGTACCAATCGAACCCTCCGATGTGTGGAAGACTACCTTCAAAGCCAAGGAAGGCCTTTTCGAATGGCTGGTCATGCCTTTCGGGTTGATGAATGCTCCCGCAACCTTCATGAGGTTGATAGACGACATCTTGTGGCCATTCACCAACTCATTTGTAGTGGTGTGCTTAGATGACATTCTGATCTTCAGCCAGACTTGGGAAGAGCACCTCCACCACATTCGACAAGTCCTACAAACACTGCAGCAACACAAGTTGTGTGCCAATTTGGAGAACTGCACTTTCGGTATGACCCAGGTTCAATATCTTGGATACATTATTGATGAAAGGGGGGTGCATGTGGATCCAACCAAGATCCAAGTCATTCGGGATTGGCCAGCCCAAACCACTATAATAGAGCTTCACAGCTTTCTGGGTCTTGCTAATTTCTATTATAGGTTCTTGTTGGGATTCTCTCATATCACTTGGCCCTTGAGTCATGTCACCAAGGGAGGAGCGAGAGAAAAATTCTTTTGGTCAGAATCTCAACAGAAGGTGTTCACAGAATTGAAAATCGCCTTTGTTCTACCCTAGTGCTCACTTTACCAGACTTGCAACAACCATCTGAGATCGAGACAGATGCCTATGACTATGCTATTGGGGAAGTTCTTACTCAACGGGGACATCCAGTGGCATATCACAGTGAGACATTGTCTGATATAGTTTGCAAGTATCCCACTTATGACAAAGAAATGTATTCCATTGTGAAAGCTTGTCAACAATGGAAACATTACATTTTGGGGAAGGAAACAATCATCAACACAGACCACCGGCCCCTGCAATTCATACAAACATAAGGGAAGTTGCAGAATGATCGCCATCAAAAGTGGTCCACATATCTACAACAGTTTCTTTTGAACATCAAGTACAAGAACGGTAGCACCAATAATGTTGCAGACTACCTCAGCCAACCACAGATTGTGGTGCTCACCACCATTCTCAACTCTTGTGGGCATGAAACTTCTGATTGGGCGCTTCTCTACGAGAGCAACCCAGACTTTGGCCACACATACAAGGCACTCTTGGGGGGTACGCAAGTTCCAAATTTTCACCTCCAAGATGCACTTTTATGTCACCTGGGACACCTTTGTGTTCCTTCAAGCAAGCATACCAAGATGATATGGGAAGCACACTACAGTTGAGTCACTGAGCATTTCGGGGTTGAGAAAATAGTAGCAGTATTGCAGAAGTATTTCTATTGGTTGAACCTTCGAAAGGATGTCGGGAAGCGCATCAGATCCTGTACTGCTTGTGCCATTGCCAAACCGACCATCAAGAAGCAAGGCCTATATACTCTTCGACCTACCCCTAGTCGACCTTGGGAATCCATCTCCATGGATTACATGTCAGGCCTACCTTCTAATAAGCATGGAAATTACTGTATTTTCGTGGTCGTCAACAGATCCTAGAAGATGGACATTATGGCGGCCTGCAAGAAGAATATCACAGCAGAAGCCACTACTAAACTCTTCTTTGAACGAGTGTGGGTGCACTTTGGGATCCCAAAGTATATCATATCAGATCGGGATAGCAGGTTCCTCAGCACATTTTGGTCTAGCCTCTAATCAATGTTGGACACTAAACTCACCAAGTCCACAACTTTCCATCCCCAAACAGATGGCCAGACAGAGGTCGTCAACAGAATGATTGTACACATTCTGCGCATTTACAATTCAAATAATCCACCCACATGGGACGAGAGCCTCCCCTATGTAAAACATAGTTATAACCGGGCTCTCCATAGCTCAATCAGCCACAACCCCTTTCAGGTGGGCTTGGGATTCCAGCCATTATGTCCCGTTGACATAGCCATGCCATTTGCGGCTACTCAGGCCGATTCGGCTCATGTCCAGTCTGAACTTGACAAATAAAATAGCTTCATTGAGCACATTCAGTACATCTGCCAATATTTTCATGACATATTGGACAGAGCCAATGCTAAGTACAATCAATGCCATGATCAACATCGGGTGCCACACAACTTCCAGGTGGGCGACAAAGTGTGGCTACATTTGCAGAAGGAGCGCCTCACTAGACCCCATCGCAAGCTTCACCCGCTCCGATACGGGTCGTACACCATCACCAAGGTTGTAGGGAACAATGCCTTCAAGCTCAATATTCCACCATTCCTTGGTTTGCATCCAGTATTCAATGTGGACCGCCTTCGTCCTTACTTCCCACCTCTACTCGACACCTCTGACATTGCAGAACAACTCACACCAACAGAGTTAAACCCAGAATGCATGGAACAGGCCACCACAGATTGTATCATGGACATGAAAATCAAGAAAACTCGCCAACAAAATATCCAACTGTATCGGGTTGTCAAAGCTGGCCAACTCCTGCACCAAGGAAAGTGGTTCACCAAGGACCAAGTTAAGTAGAAGTTTCCTCATCTCATGGAGGAACTTAATGCAATGGGGACCATTGCTTCCTAAGGGGGGAGGAATTATCCAGGTGGATATTGGTGGTCACCCTCCTATTCCACTTGGGGCCCCACCATTGTCTCTTTCAGTTTTTCAGTTTCGGCACAACTTACTATTTTTAGCAGTTTTTTGGGTCCTGAACTTCCGGAGCCGTTTTGAGGCCCTAAACGAAATTTTTTGGGCATCGTTTTTCCAATGAATATGATTCCATTCTAGAATTTATATTAATGGAAACATTTGTAGTCCTCGAATAGATATTTCTAATGATGTATCATGTGCGTCAAACGGAGATTTACCCAAACGGGGCCCATAGTTTTGGCGCTTCATCTCCTAGGGTTAGGTTTTTGGACGTTTAGATTTCTCCATTGTTTCTCCATAATAAATAGGCCCTAGAGCCTCATTGTAACACAGTTCAGAGTTCTGTAGCCACCACATATTTTCTCAAAGATTCGCTACCATCACCCTAGCTATTTTATTTCCATTATGTTTGTAAGCATATTTCTGTTATTTGATATTAATGAAATGAAGCCTTATTTCCACTGCATCTCTATGTTTATGGTTATTTATGTATTCTGTTGCATTCCTGCATAAATCTAGATCAAAAATATATTTTGATGACTCATCTTCTTTCTGAAATGAATTAAATGCCTCAAAAATACCAAAAATTTAGCACGTTGGAAAAATAGAGTATTTAGGCAACTTTGTAGCGTAGCTTCTGTAGCATTTTCATTACACCACCTTCTGCAACTTTTTTTACTTTTTTTCCTATGAGAGATTCATCATTGAGTATAATAATTTAAACACATGCCTTCAT
This sequence comes from Pinus albicaulis, assembly GCA_034641835.2. Classification (NCBI taxonomy): domain Eukaryota; kingdom Viridiplantae; phylum Streptophyta; class Pinopsida; order Pinales; family Pinaceae; genus Pinus; species Pinus albicaulis. The sequence continues at coordinate 655,445,972 of CM076572.1, forward strand.
TAACCCTATTGGGAGCCAAACCTGTACATATTTTTCTTCCATTTTTACCCACTTTCTTTCTCCATTTGTATCATTAACATTCAAGTCATGTTCTAAAGTGCACAAGTAAACCCCTCTAAATGTCTTCCTGGAATATTTAGTTAATGAAGTAAAATCGCGAGGATTACTACCTAAAGCGATTTACTAATCTAGTTATTTTCACATATTCTATGGTTGGATGACCATACTCGCAATTCCAGGAACAGCTCCGAGTTGGAAGCGTTATTTCGAGCAGCGCTGCAATAATACAATGACTCCAGATCTTTTATCTGGGTTCTTTAGCATCTAGTTTTTCTATTATAATATTGTATAAGTTGGAAATGCGAAGGGGGTGAATCATGTTACTTTCAATTAGTATTATTTTTTAATCTTTCGACATTATTTAATCTTCAATTATTAAGTGTTGAGTGACAATGTCACAAACAAGAGGAACACAAATACACATAGTTTTTAAGGTGGAAACCCACTCCGGGACAAAAACCACCTAATGCTTTTCTAATAATTCTTTAATATTCAACTCCAATTGAAAATAAAGCTCCAACTTCCTAGAATCTAGAAAAGCATTCTTCTCCAGCTCCCATTGGATGGATGCTCCAACGCCCGAGATTCTTCAGTAGTCAACTGAACGGATGCCCCAACACCCAATGAGCTACAACTCACCCTAGCACCACCCTACCACCCTGAAGTTTTCACAGGATTGAACTTGTTGGTGACTTCATGCACCAGCCTAGCACCACCCTACTACCCTATAGAATAATAAAAGAAGAATGGATTCCCGTACCAGGGAAAATGGTCCACTTTACAATGATATAGAATGATGTAGAAGAAGAGACACACTAGACCATAACCCCAACTATGACACAAATACCTAATAATGAACCTAGACCTCCCGAAACTGCCTCTTATGTTTTTGGCAGATAGACACTTGTACAAATTTTACAATGATGCTTTTACAATGACTCAGTACAATGATACCTTTACAATGACTGTATGCAGTGTTTCCCACATGAAGACTTCATGTGGTGAACTTCTTGTTGTTGTTATTCACCTTGATTGATTCTCTTGTCATGCTACCCTTTCTCACTCTTCAAAACATTAGATCATGCATTGATTCTTATCTTGATGAATATATAATACCTGCAAAAATTCTTCAAGGAAATACCCATGACATGATAATAGCAAAACTTACCTCGTCCAGCAAAGCATATGTCAATGCTAAAAAAATAAAAAAAAATAAAAAAAAATAAAAAAACAAATTAGAATATAAAGAACCTAATGAAATTAAGAGAAGAACATGCATATACAGAATATAATTACTTGTAGCTTACCTCTACTGCACCTTGCTTTGCTATGCTGCCCTAGAAAGTCTGGTCCTTTACAGCCCTTGACAACACATGATCTAGCTTTTTCTTGCTTTCTAGGAGCTCGATATTGAATATAGTGTATCTCTATTATTTCAAATCCCAAATATGTAATTTTCGGTCCTGTAGTAGTCCTCTGAGTATTATTTCCAATGCCATAGGTCTGATGCAATTTATATTCTTCAAGGCAAAGTTATGCCCAATCTCTCACAATGACCTAATTATGGACTAGTTCAGTAGAGAGAACTTGTATGAAGTGCCACGTGTCATTTTTTTTTTATTCGGATCTGAAATTGATATACAGAAAACTATAGTCCGTGCACTATTCACAACTTTTTACATAATTCCAATCTGATACTCAAAGAGAGAGTTATGATGATTTTCCCAAGGTCACCTCTTTGAGATGAAGTTCAGGAGCCTGCAAAAACCCTAACTTCCACAGATCATATCTCCGAAAATATTGCGCACCATGATCTAAATGTTTTTGAGGAGCTTCCTCAAGATTTCGGCTTTTCCTCGTAAAAATTTCAGCTTCTGAACCTTCGTATAAAAATAGTTATAGCGAAAATTCCACGATGATCTATTTCAAGTAGAGAAATCCCTACATGAGGAGGACTTGAGGATCACAATTTATATAAATGCTTAGGTTGAGAGGGAATTAAACAAGTGAATGTGGGAGGGATTTTAGGAGCTTACAAATTATTAATTATTGACTGTTCAATGACCACAACCAATTATTATTGACATGCCACAACCCCATGGGGTTTTAGCCCACTAAATGGGGTTACTAACTTCAAACATGAATATCTCTCAAACCGTGAAGAATTATGTGGTGTGCCATATATCAATGGAAACATATCGACAAGTAGAAACCATAAAAAATATCCTTGACTCGGAATATATTAATTTGGTAGGTAAAAATTCTCATGCAAGATTGGGTAGCCCCTGGTGCTGCTTGGGTTGACATCAATGACAACCATTGATCAACAATCTCCCCCCTGCAATCATGACACCTCTTTCTGCTACATTATCTCCCACTTTGACATCAATGGCAAAGGGTAACTCCCCTTGACACACAACCATCTTGCGGACCTATACACACTTCCACTCCCCCTTTATATTCTAAATAAGGAAAATATAATGAGAACTTGGGAGAATCCCAAGCTTCTGGCAAAGATATTCAAATGCTTCATGAGGTAAAGGTTTAGTGAAGATATCAGTGATTTGTTCTTTTTCACCAACATATTCAAGTTTGATATTCATTTCACTAACTTGTTCTCTAACAAAATGATATTTGATCGAAATGTGTTTTTTTTTTTTTTAATGCATGACAGGATTCTTGGAGATGTTGATGGCATTGGTGTTATCATAGAAGATGGGAATAGGCTCACTAAATTGTACTTGAAGATCTTGCAAATTTTGCTTCATCCAAAGGACTTGAGTACAACAAGTTGTCGCTGCAATGTATTTTTCTTCCGCTATAGATAACAAGATTGAGGTTTGCTTTTTGCTCAACCATGATACAAGACAACAACCTAGATAGAATGCTGCTCCACTAGTACTCTTATGATCATCAACGCTTCCTACCCAATCTGCATCCGTAAAGGCTTGAATAATGATATTGTTACCCTTGGGATACCACAAGCCATATTCTGTTGTTCCTTTTAGATATCGAAGAATTCTTTTGATGGCAATAATACGGCCAGTTCTTTTAGTGCGCAGAAATATTTCTACTTGTCCAGCGCATAACATCGAGTGAGAGGGCATTTAACATATAGAAGACTACCAATCATAGGTCTGTACAACCTCTGATCCACATCCTTAGATGAGTCATCTATGCTCAATTTGCAACCTGTTACCATCGGAGTAAGTACGGGTTTGCAATCTTCCATTTTGAATTTCTTGAGCATTTCCTTAATGTACTTGGCTTGACATATAAATATTCCTTTCTCTTGCTGAGATATTTGAAGCCCTAAGAATTATGTTCTTTAAGTAAAGGAACATCTGAACTCCACTTTGCAACACATGTACCTAATTTTTCAAAATATTTTCAAAGTATGGTCATCATTCTCCAAGGAATCAATCTGCCTTTCCAGTTTGATTATAAGATGAAAGTGTCGTTGTCAAAGTGTAGTGGTGAGAAAATTTCATTTTCTACCTTCATTCATTTCATTTTCCCTCTTTCACCTTTCAATTTCCCAAAAAACCCAAATTCCAGCCTCTCATTTCCCTTTTCAAAACCCCTTTTAACTCATAAAATCAAATTTTTATAGTTAAAAAATAGCTTTGCACACCCATCAACAGCCACCTCATATTTCCTTTTTAACTTACCATATATTTCTTTTATTGCAAATTTTACCCACACCACAACAAAACCTTGGTTATATCATATATTATATGATATAACTTATCACGCTTAATAAACATTGTGGACCCCTTACCTTTCATCACAATCGGCTCTTCGTAGTTTTTAACTCCCATTCATGTTACAATTTCCATCTCCTACAAAACCCCTGAAATGTGATTTGCAGTATGATCTAGGACCCATACTTCCCTTTTATACGCCTCGAAAATGTGATAAATCCTTTTTTTTTCTCTGGACGGCTTTTTATCATATTACCATGACTTAACGAAGTTTCACTTTCTGTTTTAAAAGCCGTTTAAAGGGCCCCACCTACCTTTTCGCATCGCATTTTCGCAAATTTCACTTACCGCCTTCACTTCTTCTCCCTCAAAACTTCTAATTTGTGATTTGCTGATGGTCCCACCATCTGTCATTACATGTCCCTCTGTTCATATCGCATATCTCACTTCACCAGTTTCAATATTTAGTTCCCGCTTTTCATAATAAAACATGTGTGATCTGTGGGAGACCCCCACTGTTTGTTATGCCACGTTACCTCCACTCTCATCGCACATCACACTTCACGAGTTTTAACATTTAACTCTTGTGTCTCATAACAAAACTTGTGATGTGTGATCTGCGATAGGTCCCACTTCCTTGCCACGTCATCACCTCATCGCAAATTGCATTTTCTCCCGTTTATGTCTTAAGTTTAAACACTTGGACCCTGATTTGTGATTGTGATATATGTCTAAAAAAATTTCTCCTCCCTCTTATCATTCATTCCACTCCACCTCTCCCTTATCAATTAAACCTTTTTCAAAGGGTTTCTTTGTAATATCTCATAAAATGAACATTTTTCATTCTATCCAAAAAGTTTCGAGTTTTCCACCATTACAAATGGTTTTCCACCAAAGAAGGAAAGGAACAGCAGAACAGTGGCAGAATTTCTATGAAACAATTTTCTACCACTACTCTCAGCACCAGTATGTTTCTACAAGGTACCAGGCAGCATTCAAGGAAAAACCACACGCCATTTTCACTGTTGTTTACGATTTTTGTGGAGTTGGTTGCACCAGAACAGAAGAGGAGTCTTCCCATAGACTGCCACATCATACAAACCGCTCTGAATTGTTAGCCTTAATGTTGTTTATTTTCATTATTTCATGGCACTCTATATTAAAGTTTTAGATAAGCCTCACCTCTTGCACGAGGTTGTAATGACTGTTGAAACATATTTACCTTTTTTGTGGAAGATGACAGTATCATATTTTGTATATATATGCCAAACTGATATGCAATCAAGGTTGGTTGGTGGTTATAGAATTTTGACTTATATGAAGTGTAATATTTTTTGGGAATGAAATGGAATAATACTACTGAGGACTTATTACCAATTTTTTGTGTATTTACTGTAGGGGAAATTTGCTGAATAAATAATATTTATCCACCGAGATTATCCTGATCACATATCAATTCGAATTCATATGCAACACATAATCTCTTCCTCTCAGATCATCACACATGCGGAAATAAAACAAGCGGTATGCGATCAAACAATCATCAAAACATCACACACATTACACAGTATGTATGGGGAAAGCTTATAGTTGAAAACCCCCAGCTATTCTGTATATTATAATGGAGAGAACATGTAACAATCTCAGTACAATACTCTTTCTGAGAGTACTCGGTACTATCTCATGAAATTACACAAACTATTTGGTTTTGAACGAGGTTGCGGTTCGAAACTACCACCAATTGCCTTGCCTCTATTGCGCAATCCTTGCTTTGTCTAAGTAGAGATCCAAGGTTCGAATCTCCTTGGCTTGACAGCGCAATGATCATGGGAAATTCCTCCAAGTGTGGTGCAAATCTCATGCACAATTGATGTCGCCACTGATAGCTAACTCCACCCTTTCATCTACCTCTTTCACTGGTCTCCACTGAATTGTCCATGCACTATAGTGAACTGATGTGTTCTTGAGTTGAATAATGAGTTACTAATTAATGAATTAAATAATATTTAATTCACTCCACTCATTACTAGTTGATTAGCTAGTTAAACTAATCTCAACTAGTTCAACTAAGTTAAAAGGAAGGCAACTCCACTAAGTTTGTCTCATTAACTCCACCAAACACGCACGAGTCTAACGAAGTCGACCATGCCGGAAGCTCACCGAGCCCTTGGGAATAGTGTGGTCCTCATCGGATACATGAGATAATTCCAAAACTCAGAAGCCCAAGAAGTGCTCCAAGAGAGTAAACTGAAGTTTATAGTCCAAATATTATTAAGGGTAAATAATATTTGACTTCCCTATTTTTAGGATAAGCAGTCTAAATATAGACATAGACCTATAGGTCAAAAAATAGAGGTCCATCTATTTTTACCAACATGACCAATACTCCAAGAATAACATACTGCAACCCCTGGACCATGCTCCATATGTCTAAAAATAGACATAGTCTAAAAATAGACTTTGCGCCAGAATTTGCCTGCGGGCCCACTTAGTGAAGGCGATTTCATTTCACTAAGCTCCATCATCTTGCTGCATTTTCAACATTTTCTACTTTACTTATGTTTCCATATCTCCTTTCTTCTAGTTCCAGTTTGCAAATCATCATATTTTTATGTGTTTTTATTAGTCCCTTAAGCTTGTTATGTGTTTTATCAGTTTTTGTTAGTCTCACACAGTGAGCATTCCTGATAAAATATATATTATAATAGTGGAAGAGCATCACTCATGATAGTTATTCTTCATGATATTTCAATGAGAATCTTGTTAGATTAGAAATAGCTTTCTCTCAATGGAATATTGTCAAACTGCTACTTTTGTGAATTTCTACTAAATCCTAAATCAATAGATTTTTGTTTTACAGACCTACTGATTCTTCTCCCATCTTACAGATTCCTCTCCTCATAGACTACAAACTTGCACCTTGCTACCACATCAAGTTATAATACCCTCATTAGTAGAATTATGGATTTGACTAAAATCTCTTTTCAGTGAATCAAAGTTTTTACCACCTACCAATCTCACAAAACAAATCATTAAATTGCTTTATAATTTAAGATGTGTCTGGTTAGGTGCTTGTTGCAGTCCAAGTGTTAATTCTAGCACCAACATCATCTTTGCAGAAAAGTTCTTACTTAGTCGATCATCATTGCTACCAAATATTATATCATCCACATATACCTCAACGATTGTTAAATTTTCTTTATCTATTTGTACATAAATATTTCTATCAAAAATACCTTTCTTGAACCCTTGTTGACGTAGATATCCATCAAGACGAGCATACCATGCTCTGGGAGCCTGCTTGAGACCATATATAGCTCTCTTTAACCTGCAAACATAGTCTTCTTTTTTCTGATAGTAGAAAACCTTCAGGTTGTTCGATGTAAACTTCTTCTTCTAATTCGTCATTCAACAATGTTGACTTAACATCCATTTGGTATACTTTGATTTTTATTGAACATGCATAGGCGAGAAACATTAGAATGGATTCCATTATGGAAACTGGTGAAATTTTTTTGTCGAAATCAATTCCTTCCACTTGTGCATAGCCTTTTCAAACCAATCTTGCTTTATTTCTGGTAACCTGTCCATCTTCATTTAATTTGTTCCTAAAAACCCATTTAGTTCCAATGAAATTTTTATCTTTTGGTCGTGGAACTAATTCTCAGGTGTTATTCTTCTCGATTTGGTCCAATTATTCATTCATAGCTGCTACCCAATGTTCTTTCTGGCTGGCTTCCTCAAAACTACTAGGCTCAAAGGTTGCTAGAAAATCAATGTGAGCTTTTTCTGATGAACGAAGTTGTCGACCTTCATTTATGTCGCCAATGATTTGATTTGATGGATGGTTCTTTTGAATCATTTCTTTTATTCTCTTTGGAGGAGCTTCTTGTTTTTTTCTGGTATATCTTGATGATCATTATTTACGTCTTCCTGGTTGATAGTTGCTTCTTGTTCTAGAATTTTCTCTGTGCCTTTTTCAACCTCTGTCTCAAGTTTCAAAGATTCTAGATCCTCATCATTATTTTTTAGAACACCATCTTCGTCAAATGTTACATTCATGCTCTCCACTATTTGTTTTTGTCTTATATTATAGAATTTATAGGCCTTTCTTTTGCGTGAGTAACCAACAAAGATACCTTCGTCAACACATGATTCAAACTTACCCAAATTTTGATCTTCTATTTTGATATAACATTTTCTTTTGAAGATTCTGAAATATTTTACATTAGCCGATTTTCATTTCCATAATTCATATGGGGTCTTTTTGCAATTATTTCTTTAAGACTTTGGTTGATAATGAAGACTGTCATATCAATTGCTTGAACCCGGAATTTTTCATCCAATTTTGAGTCCTTCAACATTGTTCTACCCATTTCATGTACTTTTTTGTTCTTTCTTTCAGCAACTCCATTTTATTGAGGTGTTTGTGCTATTGAAAATTGTCTTTTTATTCCATTTTTGTCATAGTATTGCTGAAATAATTTGGAAGTGAATTATTTGCCATTATCTTATCTTAGACATTTTATTTTCAAATTAGTTTCATTTTCAACCAACTCCTTGTAGATCTTAAAGCACTCAAATGCTTCAGATTTTTTCTTTACAAAACTTACGGCTATCATCTTGGTATAGTCATCTATTATTAACATGAAATATAATTCTCCATCTAAGCCTTTTGTTCTCACAGGAACACATAGATCAGTATGCATCAATTCCAATGGATGTGATGAAAAGTTTTCTTTTGTTTTAAATTCTAATTTTTTTTTCTTGTCGTGTTGATAGGCCTCACATAGTGTGTTGGAAGTTTTTGAGATTTTCGGCATTTCTCATACTGCTTCCTTTTTTCTTATCCTGACAAGATTATCAAAGTTTATGTGACCCATTCGTTTCTTCCATAACAAGCTTTCATCTTCTTTAGCTATTATTATACTTGCTTTAGCTGCTTCATCTAGAACATATATGTCATTTGGAGCTCGACTTCCTGTAGCCACAATTTTACCATACCTGCCTTTCCTGATTTCACATTTTGTGGAGTTGAATAGCATTGTGTGTCCTTGATCACACATTTGTCCAACACTGAGCAAATTGTGATTCATATTTTCAACCAATAGAACATTCTTGGCTAGAACATCTTTGCTTCTGAGAGTGACGGTGCTTGATCCTATAACATTTGAGGATCCATCATTTCCAAAGGATACGGTTCCATCTTTCTTCTCTTTCAGAGATACAAATTTCTTTCTATCTCCAGTCATATGCGTTGAGCAACCGCTATCAACATAACCCACAGCTTTGTTTTTTTGAGCCTTGAGAACGAGAGCACAATTATCAGTCTTCTTCTTCTTCCATGTTCATTCATTCTGTGGCTTCGAAGATTCTTCTGGAGGTTTTTCAAGTCAGCAGTCTCTGGCTATGTGTCCAAAGTTTTGACATTTGTAACATTCCATATTATTTCTTAACTTTTAAAATCTATTGATGTTTCATTGAGCCCTGGGAGGTTCATATTTGACAGATCTCCTAGAATTGTATTGATTCCTAGGGTACGTGCGATATTCTACAGCTTTATGACCAAATTTTCCACACGAAAAACAATAGCCATGAAAAATATGTTGGTACCTGGATGGCAATATTCGTCGAGGAAATTTCTTCCAAGGTTTTTCTTGCAAATATTTTCCAATGAAGTCTACATGCATGTCAGATCTCATAGGTTCATTGTATTTTGTTGTAGAAGGTCCTACTTCGTCTTCTTTGTAACCGAGGCCAGTTATGTCGTTGTAAGATCGTTGATTGTTGATGAGTTCTTCCAATTCCCTTGAGTTGTTGGCATAGTTTTGGATATTTTTTCCCTTCTTCACTTCCTTACGCAGCGAGACGTCTTTGGCTTCTAATGCTTCCCTTTCTTGGTTGCTTTCTTCCAACTTATTTTGAAGTGACTCTTCAATACATTTGTGTTCTTCAACTTCAATTTTGAGACCTTGAACTTGTTCTTCAAAAGTATTGGAATGGATCTTCTCAGCCTTGAGCACTTTCATAAGCCTGATTTCCTCCTTATAAAATTCTTATATGGTCAACCCTTCTTCTTCATTGTTTGATACCTCTTGTTATTGTGATTGGTCATAAACAGTACTCTCTCGTTGGCTTCTTCTTCGTTGTCACTATCTTCATCGGATGATGAGCTATCTTCTTTAGAGAGAAATTCCCTTTTGAATCCTTTATTTTTTCCTTGCTTGTTGAATTTCTTAAAGCATTTCTTTCCTTTTAAGTTTCCATCACTTCTGTTCAGAAATTTTGCTGCGAAAAGCCCAACCTCACCATAGTCGAAACATATCAATGGAAGTTTACCTTTGAATTTTCCCTTACCAATTTTTAGCTTTCTCATAAAGTAAGCATATTCTCCATCTGAAAGACATACTTCATCATATTCCTTTTCTTCACACTTGCAGGTGCAGGTCTTTTCCTTTGAAGGTTGTTTGTCCTTATTGGTTTTCTTAGATGCAACGAACGCAATTTCTAGATGTGAGTACCCTCTTCTTCATCAAGTCTCATTTCATATGCTATGATACTCCATGTAATTCCCCTTTGCTAAGTTTTTCCAGATTTTCACTGTACTCTAAGACTAATACATTTGGGTTGAATCTGCCTGGTAACGTTCTAAGAATCTTTCGTATAATAGTCTTCTCATCAACAAGCTCTCCCAATCCTTCCAGAGTGATGGTTATTTCATCAACGTGTTGGAAGTATGCAGCAATGTTTCCATCTTCTTTCATTCTGAGTTGCTCAAATTTTTCTCTATAGATTTGAAGCTTTGCTTCTTTGACATTTGAGTCACTTGCATATATATTCTCAAGCTTGTCACATACATTTTTGGCAGTTTTACAACCCAACACCTTATGATAAGCAGATTCAATAAATACACTGATAATAATATTCTTTGATTTTGCATCATTTACAAAATTCTTCTTACCTTGTTGATCCGCGGTTGGTGTAAACCCATTTTGAATAGTGTCCCATACTTCGTAACCTTGCGCCAAGAGATAGACCTCCATTATTCCTTTCCAGAGTGCATAATTATTTTCATTGAATAGAGGTACACCATTCTTGGTATTCTCCATGACCTCCTTCCAGCTGTTAAACTATTATTGAAGGAACCAAGCTCTGATACCAATTCTTGGAAATACTGAGAGGAGGGGTGAATCAGTATTCCTTTCAATTAGTATTATTATTAATATTTCAGAGCATTAGTTAATCTTCAATTATTATCAGTGTTTTTACAATGATATTAGTAAAAAAAAGGAACACAAATGCACATAGTTATTAAGGTGGAAACCCCCTCCGGGAAAAAAGCCACCTAAATGATTTTCTAATATTTCTTTAATATTCAACTCCAAATGAAAAGAAAGCTCCAACTTCCTAGAATCTAGAAAAGCATTCTTCTCCAGCTCCCACTGGATGGACGCTCCAACGCTTGAGATCCTTCAGTAGTCAATTGAACATATGACCCAACACACAATGAGCTACAACTCACCCTAGCACCACCCTACCACCCTGAAGTTTTCACAGGCTTGAACCTGTTGGTGACTTCATGCACCAGCCTAGTACCACCCTACCACCGTATAGAAGAATAAAAGAATAATGGACTCTCATACCAGGGAAAATGGTCCACTTTACAATGATATAGAATGATGTAGAAGAAGAAGACACATTAGACCATAACCCCAACTATGACACAAATACCTAATGATGATCCTAGACCTCCCGACACTACCTCTTCAATTCTTGGCAGATAGACACTTGTACAAATTTTACAATGATTGTTTTACAATGACTCAGTACAATGATACCTTTACAATTATTGTATGCAATGCTGCCCACGTGAAGAATTCATGTGGTGAACTTCTTGCTATGGTTCTGCACTTTTATTTTTGCTCTATTCATACTACCCTTTCTCACTCTTCAAAACATTAGATCATGCATTCATTCTTATCTTGATGAATATATAATACGTGCAAAAAATCTTCAAGGAAATACCCATGACATGATAATAGCAAAACTTACCTCATACTGAGTAGCATATGTTAGTGCTAAACAAAAAAACAAATTAGAATACAAAGAACCTAATGCAATTAAGAGATGAAAATGCATATACAGAATATACTTATACCTAATGATGATCCTAGACCTCCCGACACTACCTCTTCAATTCTTGGAAAATAGACACTTGTACAAATTTTACAATGATTGTTTTACAATGACTCAGTACAATGATACCTTTACAATTATTGTATGCAATGCTGCCCACGTGAAGAATTCATGTGGTGAACTTCTTGCTATTGTTTTGCACCTTGATTTTTGCTCTATTCATGCTACCCTTTCTCACTCTTCAGAACAATAGATCATGCATTCAGTCTTATCTTGATGAATATATAATACGTGAAAAAAGTCTTCAAGGAAATACCCATGACATGATAATAGCAAAACTTACCTCATCCTGAGTAGCATATGTCAGTGCTAAACAAAAAAAAAAATTAGAATACAAAGAACCTAATGCAATTAAGAGATGAAAATGCATATACAGAATATACTTACCTAGAGCTTACCTCTACTACACCTTGATTTTATTTTCTACCCTAGAAATTATGGTCCTTTGCAGCCCTTGATATCACATGATCTAGCTTTTTATTGCCTTCGAGGAGCTCGATATTGAATCTGGTGTATCTATGTTAATTCAGATCCCCAATATGTAATTTTCGGTCTTGTTGTAGTCCTCTAAGTCTTGTTTCCAATGCCACAGTTCTGACCCAATTTGGATTCTTCAAACCAAATTTATACCCAATCTCTCACAATGACCTAATTATGGACTGGTTCAGTAGAGCGAACTTGTACGGCATGCCATGTGTCACTGTTTCCTCATTCAGCTCTGAAATTAATACACAAAAAACTATAGTGTGTGCACTATCTTCCACTTTTTACAGAATTCTAATCCGATACTCAGAGATAATTATGATGATTTTCCCAAGGTCACATGTTTGAGATGAATTTCGGGAGCCTGCAAAAACCCTAACTTCCACATATCATATCTCTGAAAATATTGTGCACCATGATCTGAAAATTTTTACACAAGCTTCCTCATAATTTCAGCTTTTCATCATAAAAATTTGAGCTTTTTATCCTTCGTAGAAAAAAATTTATAGCTAGAATCCCACGATGACCTGTTTCAAGTAGCGAAATCCCTACATGAGGAGGATATGAGGATCACAATTTATATAAATTCTTAGGTTGAGAGGGTATTCAACAAGTAAACGTGGAAAGGATTTTAGGAGCTTAAAAATTATTAATTATTGATTTTTCAATGACCATAACCAATTATTAGTGTCATGGCACAACCCCATGGGGTTTTAGCTCGATAACTGGGGTTGCTAACTTCAAACATGAATAACTCTGAAACCGTGAAGAATTACGTGGCGTGCCATATATCAACGAAAACATATCAAAAATTAGAAACCATCAAAAATATCCTTGACTCATAATATAGTAATTTGGTAGGTCAAATTCCCATGCAAGATCAAGGTAGCCCCTGGTGCTGTTTGGGTTGACATCAATGACAACCACTGATCAACAATATAATTGTAGGCAATAATTTCCAGGATTTCAGGAACATTCATTGTAAACATTTTTATAAGAATGGATATGAAGCTATGAGTCAGGGGTTGGATATGCAAGGAATTGAGATATGTAACATAACATTATTATTAAGTTAATGCAAGTTATCTTCTTGTTACTCTTGTGAGTTGGTGAGTACATCGCAGCCATAATTAGAGAATTGGGCCTACTCTCCTGATCAGGTGTTGTGTGCTTTCTATGTGTTTTAAATCCTATTTCTTGTTTTGTGTATTTCATAATTGTTGTGACAGTAGATGTAATTTTTGATATCTTCATTGTTGTGAATGCATTGCAAGCTTTACAATTTATTACTGCTACTCTTTTATTATTGTTACACTGATCGTTGCTTTGCTTAATTTATCAAATCCATGATTTATATAGAATTGTGTTATTGTCATCGACATATATTTTTCACGTTAGCCTTGCAATAACAAATGCACTCGGATTGATAATTAATGTGGGAAAGGGTTTGAATAATCATTCACACTTGGACACCAACATTTTGGCGTCGTTGTTGGGGAGGCTAACAAAGGTGCAAGAACACGATTCATATTGATCTAAGGATCAATCTCTCATCCTAGGGAGGGAAATTCTACCCTGCTCTAAGTTCTGAGCGTAGTTGTTCTATTTTTCTTTTTGATTGATTTCTTAGGAACCAATCTCTTGTCCTAGGGACGAAAATGCTACCCTACTCTAGGTCTTGAGCGTTAGTCATTTTTCTTTTTTTTCTCTTGATTTCTTAGGGCCCAATCTCTCGTCCTACAAAGGGAAATGCTACCTTGATCCATGTCCCGAGCTTAAGATTTCATTCTTTTCTTTTCATTAAAAACCCAACCTCTCGTCTTGGGGAGGGAATTGCTCTTGCCCTGCTCCAGGTCCCGAGTGTAGCAGTTTTTTTAATTTAAATGATTTTCTCCTCATCAATTGTATGAACATAGATCCTAATAAAAGGGGTAGATGAGGACCCCTAAAGAAAGGAAGAAAGGATTTGGGAAGGATCACCTATATCTAGGAACCTATTGTGAAGGTTGAATCAGAAGCATATTCACAGGTCGTTTTCAGGGTAAGAACTCAAACGAAATCTAAGGGCAGTCTACCGTGTAGCCAGTGTTATCCATGGTACCATAGAAAACCCAACGGTAGAAGAAGAAGTAAATAGGGTATGAGTAGAAGAAACACCCCTTTTGTCGATAGAAGGAGGGAAATTGAAAGCAGGGGATCTGAGGAATTAAGAAATTTTAGTGGGGAAGAAGAACTTCTAAAGGAGTTTGCATCACCACGAGACCAAGGAAGTGTTTTGAAAACTCCTGTGGTTGAATAACCTCAATCATCTATTACAGAACTAGTCGAAATCCTGGGTGAGTATTGGAGGATATTTATGGCACCTGCAACTTCCTCTATTGATTTCTCAATTGGGGACATCAGAGGTGATGCACCAATGAAGCCTATCCCTTTGAGATATTTACCTCATTTTCATGGGCTTTAATATAAAGACCCAGACACATTCCTCTTTAAATTGTATATTGTCTGTCGGGGGTACGACTATATTTTTGATGCTCAGAAATTGAAGATATTCCCTGCTACGTTGAAGGGAACAGCCCTGCGATGGTTCATGGGTTTAGGGGGTAAAACTATATCCTCATGGGATGACATGAAGAAATTTTTTTTGGAGATGTATCAAGATTACTGCAAGTCCCATGATATCAAGGAAGAAATTTCCAAGTTTATGCAGAAAGAATATGAGAATATGGAAGATTGTGCAAAGCAATTTAAATATACATTGTAGAGGTCGGTCCATAGTAACCTGGACAAAGATATTTTGAAGGTCATCCTTTTTCGGGAATTAAGAGAAGACTCTCTAGAGCTTTTAAACATAGTAGGAAAAGGTGATATATCGAAATAATATTTCGATACTATCTACGAGTTGTGCATCCAGTGTTTTTGGGGGTTTCGAGAAATAGACAAGGGATTCATTCATCAAAAAAGTCCAGTGGAGGGGTCACAAAGGTGGAAATTGGGAATATGTTGGATAATATGAGGACTAATATCTTAAGCACATTGTCTGCCTAGATGGACACGTTGCAAGAAAAGTAAATGCAGATGGAATTGGAGAAGACGATGGCCATATTTTGCCCTTAGTGCAGAAAGAAACATCCACTGAAGGAATTTCCATTGAACATAGTTGAAGCATGTGCAATTTGAGAACAAAGTCATGCAACCAACTCGTTCCCTTCCTTTCTAGGATTGAAGGCGGTCTTTCAAGGAGAAAGTGAAGAGGGCACATTGGACCAACTGTATTTCATCGAAAAATCCATGGCAGCCACGGCCACCGAATATGAATTAAGGTATGCCTCAAGAGTTGTCTCAGTATTTCAGTTTTTTGAATATTGGTCCCCAATCTATACCTTTTTCACCAGTGTGGCCCTTGTATTGTCAATTTCCACCTTGGCAATCATGGTTCCCTCAGACTAGTTCAAACCCTTCATGGACCCAAAAATTGCGTGGACCTTCTCCTCCTGGACAATTCCCCCAACCTATGCCACAACAGCAACTTCAGTTTCCTTCCAATATTCCTCCTAGTAATCCAACCCTTTGACTTCAACTTCCCATCCAACCCAATCCAAATCCTAACAATAAGGGATTTTAGCAAGCTAACACTCTCAACCTTCCTTCATATAGCATCTCTACTGTAGATTTTAATGGAATAAATTTATGATCCGGTCAGGTAGTGAATGCTAAAACTTCAACCATTATCATTGAACAAGTTGATGGTGAGGTCATGGAACCAACACCAAAAATAGTTGGGGATAAACAAAACCAAGATATTAAAAATCAAACACATCCTCAACATACTGTTAACCAGGGAGGCCAAATCAATCCACCCTATCCTGAAATATTGGCCCTGAGTAAACAAAACCCTCAAGCAGAATTTGACTTTCTAGGGGAATTACAAAATTTGTTTGTTAAATTCCCCTGCTCCAAGCTATGATGGATGTACCAATGTATGTGAAAACATCAAAATAATATTGTTCTAAAAATCCTGGAAATAAATCAAGGGACCCAATTACCATCCATGTGATGGGAAAATTGTCTGACATCATGCTGGGAAAATTTATGCCTATAAAATATGGGGACCCAGGGAATCCAATTCTGAAGGTACAAATTAACAGAGTTGAAATCCAAAATGTACTGGTATACTTGGGTGTGGCCATTAACATCATTACTTATGAAAATATGTACGCATTGGGTCTTAGAAACCTTAAAATAACTCCTACAGCCTTGGAATTGGCAGATAGATCTACAGTAAAACCAGTAGGGAAGTTGGAAGGCATTATGATTTCAGTAGACTCATGGCACTATCCCGTGGATCTCTTAGTATTACAGACACAGTCTCCAGCTGGTGGTCATCCCTTAATTCTTGGAAGACATTGGCTTGCAACCGCAGATGCCTATATTGGGTGTCGGTCTGGAAATATGGTTATATCTAATGGGAAGGTTAGAAAGAACCTCACTCTTTATCCTCCTGCAAAACCAATCCCATCAAAGAAACCATCATTCAGATGAAAACCTCTACCAATGGAAGGATTCGAATCTAAAAATGAATAAATTAGATCGATCCTTACCATTGGGTAGGCCCTTCAATTCAAAACAGAAACAGACGATGACATTATTAACACTTTTATTAACAATCCTTGTTATGTTTCTGATTCAACTCGTCAGATTCGGGAATATTCCATGAGATGTGAAACGCAAGAAAATATTAAACCTGAACATGAAATCGAGAACATGCCTATGACTTCATCCCACAATAGTATTCCCATTGAAATTGAGCCGAGAAAAACATTGAACATCAAACCGAATATTTCAGAATCCCAGACAAAACGGATCCTAAAATTTCTTCAAAACCATAAGGAAGCCTTTGCCTGGGATTATACAGACATGAAGGAGATTCCTGCTAATTTATGCACTCATCATATATACATCAAATAATATTGTCGTCCTGTAATACAACCTCAGAGAAGGATGAACCTCGCCTTAAAGAACATTTTAAAAGACAAGCTTCAGAAGTTGTGGATGTAGGATTCATTTACCCCATCTCGGACAGCTAGTGGGTGTCTCCACTGGTTATTGTTCCCAAGAAGAATGGTAAATGGTGAATTTGTGTGGAATATATGGAATTGAACAAAGAAACTCATAAATACCATTTCCCTTGTCGTTCATTGACTAAGTCCTGGATACCTTGGTTGGGAAGAAGTTTTTCTCCTTCCTGGATGGGTTTAACGGGTATAATCAGATCCAGATAGCCCCTGAGAACCAAGATAAAACCATCTTCACATGCCCTTGGGGAACCTTCACATACCAATTCCTTCCATTCGGTCTTTGTAATGCGCCTATAACATTCTAGAGGGAAATATTGTGGATTTTTATGATCTAGTCGATGACAGCGTCGAGATTTATATAGATGACTTTACTCCATACAGGGATTCATTTGAAGAAGGATTGGAAATTTTAGAAAAAGTGATCAAAACATGAAAGCAGACCCGCGTTTCTCTGAGTACAGTTAAATGTCACATGATGAGGGAAGAGGGAATAGTTCTGGGACACCTCCTCTCGGTTGTTGGAATTCGAGTTGATCCAGCAAAGGTAGAGGTAATATTGCATTTTCCTGTACCTAAGACACCCACACAGGTACGTAGTTTTATTGGTTGCACTGGATATTACTGGTGTTTCATAAAAAAAATTTCTAAAATAGCATCCCCACTTTTTTAGTTGCTAACTAAAGATGCAGAATTCTTGTGGACAGACGATTGTGAAATAGATTTTATAAAAATCAAGGAACTTGTTTGTGGAGCTCTGATCCTACGAGGACCGGATTGGGAACTCCCATTTCACATCCATACTGATGCCTCTCAAACGGCAGTTGGGGTAGTCTTGGGATAGTAGGAAGATAAGAAACCATATGCACTTTACTATGTCAGCAATCATTTGACTCCTGCTGTTAGTGTGAATTCTAATCGCAAGCATACAAAAAAATCTCACTTTAGATGTGCATAACAAACAGCCCTAACATCAAATATGGCTGCCAATTTCTTTATATATGCAGTTAGTTGACTAAGAAAAATGCTGCAAAATCTAGATCTATGCAATTGAAGCCATTAAACAGTAAATAAAAGCAAGATTTGCTCCATGCATCCAATAGAAAAGACAATAATATTTTTAAAGAATTTTTGTGTTTATGACACCTGGGAAGGGAACATAGAAAGATGTTACCAATCCCCCTCATTGGGATGGGTACTTGTATGTCCTCAGGGCTTCAGATCTAAGATCTCTCTCTCTTGATGGTGTAGAAAACCCAGACAAAAATGAAACTCAAAGGGAGCTCACAAGCAAAAAGGTAGAAAAATATGACAAAGATGGAGGATCAAAGTCAAACCAAAAGTATATATCTAGAGTGATCTTTAGGCAACAACAGGTAGTGAATGAATGGAAAAACCCTTCTATTTATAACAAAACATTGAGTTAGTCTATATATTGGTGCATAGTTAAAATATTATTAACAAAATCTAGATACAACTTTTATGGAATATTTTATTATATTTGTTGGAGGGAAAAGGAATTTGAATTTGGTCAAATCCCTTTATTTGTAATTAATAAATAAATAAATTATTTATTTATTATTTAAGAATATGGTTGAGTAATAATTAAATAAATAGTGATTTATTCAATTGTTTATAATTGATTTAGTCAAATTTAACAAAGAATATTATTTAAATAATGTTTAAATAATAATTCCTAGAAAATAATAAGATAAATAGTGATTTATCTAATTAATTTTGTTGTTTTGGGTTAAATATGACTAGGAATATTAATTAAACTGTTGTTTAACTAATTATCCCTTGAGGAAATCAAACAAATATGGATTTATTTAATATTTCCTCATGGGGTTTCCTGTTTAGACCATAAACAACTTAATAAATTATGGATTACTAAGTTATTTTTCATAGTGAAAGAAATTTTACTTAGGTTAAAATTGGTCTTACATGGTGTACTTTGGTCCATTTAATAGTAACATGTTAGATGACAAAAAATTGGTGTAACAGATTGCCCCTCGGCGTGTGAGCGTCAGGAGTTAATCATATGACCGAAGTATGTTGTAAGAACTCAATCACTAGACATCGAAGGGGGGAGTCAGAGAGAGAGAAATATAAGGTAGACCAAAGCACTAGAGAACAAGACCCTGAGGAGGCGAGACTTACAGGTGCGACAAGTCTCTTTTATGAGTGAGTACCTATTATACAAGAGGCAGGGGAGGCATACCTATGCCCGCCGAGATAAAAAAGTACAAAGAATAATGTGTCCAGTAAATATGGTATTAAACTATATAGTACATGTTGGCATAAACATGGGCCAGATAAAAACATGATAATGGATCCCACATACATATTGTTCCTGGGATAATAGTCAGGACTTATACAATAATATCTGAGTACATGAGATATAAGTACAACCAAATAGACCCTGTAAAACAGGAAAGGGCTCTGAAAATATGAATGATACATGCAAACTAAAAGACATTGGAAATGGCTGACGCTGGGACCATAAAATATATGGAGCTACATCGAAGGTTGTAATAGAGAAGTCATCTGGGTATGTGGGGGGCTACTCGAAGGGCCACCCCCTCATGAGGTCTGAAACATCTCACAGACACCAGGGAATCACCGGTACAATCTGCTGCATCAATGAACCGTCAAGTATACGGATCTCGATCATGTCGTAAGGACCTGGAGCTGAGAAACAATCAATTCAAAGGGAAATAAAGAGTCCATTTTCCTGATCCAAGGCACCGAACAAGAGTGGAAGCTGGAACCAAGGTACACTGCCCTCTAGACCTGTCTTCTAGAATGAATGAGTTGATGTCGACGGAAGGAGTCCGTCGTAGGTGAGGCAATAAGGGATCCTCAACTAAGGAATGAGAGATAATAGTAGAGCGGCAGATAGATTGACACCAAGGATGATGATGGAATGGGGGTACTGAGTAGCGGGTTGACGGCTTCCCTTGTTAAAGCATGAAGGGCATGGATGATCTGGCAGCAACTGACACAATATCAAAGGGGATAGGGGATAGTATGACTGAAGGCCACAATGTGTGACATGAGAGAGTAAACAGGCAATGAAGGATGGAGGACTATAGCGAGATATAAAGGGACTTGGGATAGACTCCATGGATACGATGATGACTCAACTCAGATTCTCTAAAAAAGGGCGACTTGATGATGTTGTCACACAGAAAAGGTCTGGTGGGGACCATAAAAACATGAGTATAAGATGGTTACTCACGACATAAATCGACACAAGCATGGACAAGTATGTAGGCAAAGTGGTGCCCGAAGTACAATTGTGTCAAGTGAAGAAATTCAATTTTGAGGAGTGGTGAAGTGACCCTTCTTAGAAAAAATGTGTCCGGGTGAAGTTTCAAATCACAAAAAACTAAAGGATACCCATTTGAGAGATCAGTGAGAGCTTTCCAACGATGCTGACGGTTTTCCAAACTGAGCTACGGTTTGGTTGCAGCTAGCAAAAAAAAAAAATTGGGTTTCTCTTTTAATAAGGAATTTTCTCTCCAATTCAATTCGTTTGTAAGTGTAGTTGTGGTGAATGTAGAGAGGAGAAAAGGACCTAAATCTTGCAGTGATCGTAGCGTACAAACTGACCGTTGGAATCGAGATCCATCAGTTGCAGGTAAGAGGCATAACCCTACTCTTTCAATTCAGGGGATTAAATTTTCAGATTAGGCACCCAAAGCTCAAGAACAGACCAGGTCTCACCTTTTGGGGTCTGTTTTGCAACCTAGGTAGCAGGTAGTGGGAAAAAAACTGTGACCTGTCCCAAGAAATGACCTTAAAAGTGTGACCTATCAGAGAAAGTAGTTTTAGCACTATTTTTGGCCGAGGGTTGGGATATTTATGGTTGAGGGCATAGGTGCCCCCAAGCATGCTATGGCCATGCCAAATGTATTTAGAAAAGGGGAGTCTAAACACATTTTTATGATGTGGTGTGCCATTTTTTTCATTATGGTTATGCAATTTAGAAAGGGAATGGAGGATTACAAATATCTTTTGGTGCTGCATATATGAACCAAATGGACTAATTTTCTGGGTTGACGTACATGGTGTCACTATTCCAAAGAGTGGATTTGGAGATAATGAATTGGTGCTCTCCTAGAAAACCCACAGGTTGGTCAACAACAATGTCTAGGGGATTAGGTTGTTGATGTAAGATGAAGGAATGATGAGGGGGATCATCCCTAGATTGATCGGAAGTGATATGGGACTCTAGAGGTTCTTCTAAATGGGGAAGAATAATGGTACTAGAGTTTACACGACCAGATGCACTAGGAGGGTTGTGGGGAATTGCTTCTCTTGGACTCTCAAATATGGGTGCCCCCTTACCCAAACATTGTGTGTCAATGTAGTGGCCACAAGGTGTATGTGGTTTGAATGCATGGGTTCGATGTAAGGGGGGATAGATAAATTCAGGGGTGGTGATTGCTTCCATAATTTCGTCATCATAATAGAAGATGGAGTGACTGGTGAAAGAAAAACCACCTGACGCGGCAAATCTACCTGACTCATCATCATGAGAACAAAGGTTCACATGTGAATCGTCAGGGGGGTGAAAAAAGAAAAAGAAGATAAGGGATCCACTGATGTTGAGCTCAGGGTGATCACTGAAGGGAGGTCAAGCGAAACAAAAGGGGAAGTCTCAGAGGGAGCTTCCACCGCGGATCTCATGGATGATGGTAGGTAGAGGATGGTGGCTTAAGTCTCCGTCATCTTAACATATGGAGGGGGGGTGTCAATGGGAGAATTGGTATCCTCAAGTTGGCCCAAAGCATACTACGTGAGGACAGGATATGCAGACTGGTTCTGTTCAATCTCGTACTCCTGAACTACCTCCAAAGAGGTGCGGTAATGCGTGAGGTGGGTACAATGGTGGGTATAATGGCCATGGAGATCACACAAATCACAACGTTGGTTGGTGTGAATAGTCTTGGGGTTCTTGGCTGTAGTCGAGGAAGAAACAGAGGCTTAAGGGACCATAGACTCAGGGACCACGACATTGACCATGGGCTTGATATGAGGCAATTCAAGACAATGATGGGTGGCATGACCGACAACATCACACAAAGCACATGAGGGGGTACACTTTGGAGGCTGAGGAGGAGCAAGGTTTTTCGGGGAAGCCTTGTCTTTAGGTGCCTTCTTGTGAGCTTTTCCCCCTTCACCCGAAGTTGTCGCAACAAGAGTATGTTCCTGTTGAGGTGGCTGAGGCACGGTAGCAAAGAGAGGGGTCATGGGGACCGGTTGAACTGAGGTCAAAGCAAGATAAAGTTTGGGCTGACCAAGCGAGACAGTGGCTGGGGGATCAATGTACCATACTGCTATCCCTAGGGTCATGTTAGGAAGGGATAAGGTAGCAATAACACGTACCGAAAATACTCTAGGAGGGGGATCTAGGAACGATATCTGACCGGAGGGGTAATGGCCAGGCAGGACAACTCAGAGATGGTTAAGGCCAGGAGGAACTATACCAGGAGGGTAGAGAGGCTCATGGGTACCAGCTGTATATGAGGGGCCTTGAGGAGGGGTTCCTAAAGGCTGAGTCAAGGTGCTAGGAGAATTTTGCGGGGGGTGGGGCTGTTTATTAGTCAAAGCGGGCTGCTTGAGGTCAGACCGGGACGATTGCATCCTGCAAACGTTCGATGAATTGGGATCAGAGACAGGAGGAGGAAGACCAGGGAAAGAACTAAGCAAAGAGAATTCTTTGTAGACTCTGGGTGAGACACTGGTCAAAGGTTTGACTATTTTCTTCTTGGCCACCGAAGAGATGATGGACTCAGGGGAGGTCTGAGACTTTGGTTCGTAATATGTCAGCTAGCCGATGGTGACAATATTTCCATTGTGAGGAAAGCACATCTTACGGAGAACTGTAGATGGGACAACAAACATCGCATAAGTGTATCTATGACCCAATATA
This sequence comes from Pinus albicaulis, assembly GCA_034641835.2. Taxonomy (NCBI): domain Eukaryota; kingdom Viridiplantae; phylum Streptophyta; class Pinopsida; order Pinales; family Pinaceae; genus Pinus; species Pinus albicaulis. The sequence continues at coordinate 655,469,431 of CM076572.1, forward strand.
ATGTTGTGATATAAGTAGGCATCAATGAATTCTACGTCAACACAAACAGTCTTGCCCGCAAGAGAAATAGGACAATTGTGGAACAGGCCATTAGACTAGGAAGAGTGACCATTCCACGCTCAGACGGTGATAGTGGAAGGGGCCAACTCAAGAGATCCAATTTGCTTCCAAACCGAAGTAGATATCACACAGGTGGATGCCCCATCATTAATGATGCATAGAGAGATGTTATCATTCCAGACCTTAGCGGGGATTTGGAAGGCAACGGAAGCAGGAAGGGGAGGATATTATGACAGGTCAACATCAAAGACGATTAAACAATCATCTGAAGGATCCATAGCACCCATGGTATTTAGTAAAGCTTTTCATTGTGAAGGGAACGAATGGAGGAGTTCCATCGTTGAGATGGCAGCAGGAGATTGTGCCGAATCATCTACTATACTATACGAATGGGCAGCTTTTCCAAAAGCAACGTTTTGGCGTAATGGTCCCTTGGGGATCTTGGGATGGACCTCTACCTTAGGATGAGGGATCTTTAAAGGACCATTGGTTGTCAAAATAGGCTTTGTGGAACCTAAAGAAGGGGGCTCGAGGGCAGATGTAGCAGGAGGCTTGTTGTACTGAAGGGACCGAGTCTGGCGCTTGAGGTCAACGGTAATGGGTTGGTCAGAGTTCATCATGAGAATATGGTAATCAGAGGTACCAGATGGAGGATGTTGAGTGGCCGCATGACCTTTAGGGGGTTAGGTAGCCACGAATCCTTGCTGAGGGAAAGGATTGGTAAACACAGTCAACTGGATAGGTGCAGCATTGGGAGGAACCAAAGGGGAGGCTTGTTGTCCTCGCGATGCTGCTTGAGTCTCCCAAATCGGATGCATCTGAGGTAAAAGAGGACAATCGTGGGTGTAGTGACCATAGACACCGCAAAAATAACAAGGCTTATTCGTGTGAACAGGCTTGTCCTGCTTGGGTTGAGTTCCCTTCTACAGGTTAGCAGTGCTAAGTGCATTCCCTTGGGGATTAGGTCCTGGATTACCTGGGGTAGATTGATTTTGGGTGCCTTTCCTCTTCTTTTTTGAAGTAGGAGGATTATTCATGCCCTGTTGTGCTTACACCTGCCCCTGGGGGGGTGCTGGCTATTGTTGCAGGGGTTGAGAAGGCAATAGAGGCAGGAGTGCTAATGTTGGAGGAGCTGGAGCACCAGGCTGTGGATACAGACAATAAGGAGGTTGGGAAACATTGTGGTAAACAGGTTGGGAAAAAGGAGGAGGCATTTCGTATCCTGGATATATGCTACCAGGAGGGGGAAAAGTGCTGGAGGAGCTGGCCCCTCCCTGAGGGAAACCATAACCCATGGGAGGATGAGTGTACGAATGAGAAAGGGCTCCAATGATACTGTTGGCGGCATGGGATGCCCCTGGTGCATTGGCACCGCCAGGTCTAGGGAAATCGGGTAAGATGGTATAAACATAACCAGACTATGCATAGATAAGGTCATATTTTAACGCAATCTAGAGAGCAGCCTCTTCAGTCTGAGGGAAATGAGATGCGACATATTTCCTGATAGCAAGAAAAAGGGATCTGAGAAACCAATCCATGTAGACATGGTCTTCAAAGGTAGGGGCTTGACATAGGCTCTTTCTTCTCTACCATTCCTGGACATGATCGGATAGGCAGGTCGTAGATGATTGAAGGAAAGAGGTCAAAATTTCGATACCAGTGTCATAACGAATGGGAAGCTAGAAGTAAGACAGAAAAGCTCGGGCAAGAGTTGCAAAATTAGTATGAGAGGAGGAGGCATGGTCAACATACCACTTAGAAGCTTCTCCAATAAGCGTACGATGGAAAAACCAAATATGGACAGAGTCATCGGTGATGGAATTAGATGAACACCACATGTGGAAAGATCGAACATGGTTTGTAGGATCTTCTCCAACAAGACCTCAAACTTGGGGATGTCGGAAGGGAGCTCGGTTGGCATAATAGGCCAACCAGGATCATGGTGCATGGGGTCATTGATCAACTGGTTAAAATCAGGAATACTGAGGCCTGCCATATAAGGGAGCAAGGGAGCAACCGGGATAGTTCCTGTTGCAGTCCCACTAGTAGTATTCCTAGCATTAGGGTCGGGGCTAACACCAGCGTTAGGTCCTGAACCGGACATGGTGAAGGTGATAGGGGGAGAACTGGGATAGAACCAGAAGGGGAACCCAATGACCCAGAAGCGGAGTCAGAATTGGGACTCGGTGGACTAACTCGAATCCTACACAGAGGAGTAAGTATTCCTAATGGAAACTGAGGATGAAGGCCAAGAATTCTCCAGGATAAAAGCCTTGGGGGCGCAATGATGGAAGAACAAACACGGATCACAAAAGGAAGAGAGACCAACAAGGGCAAGGAGGTGCAGGATCAAATGATTACAATGTTATAGTCTTTGACTGGCGGTGTAAACCAGAAGCTCTTCACTTAGGGTGTGTGTGTTAAGTGTGTTAATTTTAATTTTTAAACCTAGGCGTTTGTAGAGAAAAATAAAAAGTGTGTTGTATAAGTGTAAATAAATCTTCAAAAAATAGTAAAGTAAATTGAATATAATAGAAAATAAATAGCTAAAGATGCATCAATCTAAACCAAAGGAGGTGGGCTTCCCAACAACTAGTCTATGGGTGGGAAAAACTCTAGTCAAAACACACCAAAATAGCCAATGGATCTAAAGGTCAGATCTGCTAGAAATAGGTGTAGAAAAATAGCAAAAAACCAGAGGGAAAATTGTTGCAAATGAGGTGGCAAAAGGCTACAACCTGAAGGGAAACGGAGGGGACCCTAGAGGAGGACCAAAAAAAACTAAAAAGAGGTGTTTTGGATGGATAAATAACCAATCTAAAATGGATCTGAAGGTACAGGATCTGATCTGAAAAATGACTGAACACACTGAAATCTCAGACGACCTACTTCAACTAAACTCCTCCTAGAAAGGTGGAAGCGTACTGAAGCCCTAGGGGGCTAGGTTCCCACTTCGACGAGTAAAAAAGAGCAATTACAGGTCCAAAATGGATGGAGATGAAGATCAGACAACCCTGAACAGTAGCCCAGACAAACCTAGAAAAATCACAAAAAAAATCCCGCAAAAAGTACAAGTCACAGTTTCTAACCTGATTTCTGCAAAGGTCGCAGGTTTGAGGTTTTTTTCTGCATCCTGAAGGTTGAGGTCAAGGTTTTGGCCCAAAAAGTGCAACCTGCACTTCCGGCACTCTCGGGAGCAGGTTTTAGAAAAAAGTGTTGTCCTAGCTGTGGTTGATGCCTGTCACCTGCGCAATAGGCCCGGAAACACATGGAAGTTAGAATTTTTACTGTTTTAGGGTTTTAAAGGTTAAAAACAACATTAAGAAAAGAAAAACAAGAATCTGAAGAAAAATCATAGGGTTTTGAAGCAGTTTTTTCATGTAGGGATCTAAAAAACGACAGAGGTCATAATTGTAAACCCTTGTGGAGTCGCCAATTGTTAGTGTAAATTCTAATCGCAAGCGTATGAAAAAATCTCACTTTAGTTGTGCATAAAAAACAGCCCTAACATCAAAGATGGCTACCAATTTCTTTAGATCTGCAGTTAGTTGACCAAGACAAATGCTACAAAATTCAGATCTATGCAGTTAAAGACATTAAGCAGTAAATAAAAGCAAGAGTTGCTCTATGCATCTAATAGACAAGACAATAATATTTTTAAATAATTTTTGTATTTATGACACCTAGGAAGGGAACATAGAAAGATTTTACCACTCCCCCTCAATGGGATGGGTTCTTGTATGTCCTTAGCGCTTCAGATCTAAGATCTCTCTCTCTTGATGGTGTAGAAAACCCAGACAAAAATGGAACTCAAAGGGAGCTCACAAGCAAAAAGGTAGAAAAATATGACAATGATGGAGATCAAAGTTAGACCAAAAGTATAGATCCAGAGTGATCTTTAGGCAACAAAAAGTAGTGAATTAATGGAAAAACCCTTCTATTTATAACAAAATATTGAGTTAGTCTAGATATTGGTGCATAATTAAATATTATTAACCAAATCTAGATCCAAATTTTATGGAATATTTTATTATATTTGTTGGAGGGAAAAAGAATTTGAATTTGGTCAAATCCCATTATTTGTAAATAATAAATAAATGATTTAATTATTATTTTAAGAGTATGGTTGAGTAATAATTAAATAAATAGTGATTTATTCAATTATTTATAAATGATTTAGTCAAATTTAACAAGGAATGTTATTTAAATAATGTTTAAATAATTATTCCTAGAAAATAATAAGATAAATAGTGATTTATCTAATTAATTTCCCTGTTTTGGGTTGAATATTACTAGGAATATTAAATAAATTGTTGTTTAACTAATTATCCCTTGAGGAAAATCAAACAAATATAGATTTATTCAATATTTCCTCATAGGGTTTCCTATTTAGACCATAAACAACTTAATAAATTATGGATTACTCAGTTATTTTTCATAGTGAAAGAAATTTTACTTAGGGTAAAATTGGTCTTACATGGTGTACTTTGGTCCATCTAGTAGTAACATATTAGATGACCAGAAATTGGTGTAACATCTGCTAAAATGAACTACATTGTAACTGAAAAGGAATTCCTAGTTGTTATCTATGCCATCAATATTACTGGGTATCCTACTTTCATGCATATTGATCACGCAGAAATCAGGTATTTTATGAATAAGCCTATCACCCGTGGTTGCATCACAAGAAGGTTGTTATTGCTTCAAGAATTTGATATTAAAATAGTAGATAAACCAGGGAAGGATAATGCAGTCGTTGATTTTCTCTCTAGATTGGATAATAATGACGAAGGCACACTCATAGAGGATATTTTTCTAGATGAAAATATTTTTTCAATTTCCACTAATCCTCAGTTGTATGCAGATATTGCTAACCATATTGCTACAATAAAGGTGCCTCGTCATTTTTCATATAGGGAAAAATGAAAGATCATTAATCATAATTCCTGATACTCCTGGATAGCGGGATATATCTTTCATACAGGGGTTGATCAGCAAGTTCGGCACTGCGTATCTGAGGATGACATCTATGAAGTATTGAAGGCTACTCATGATGGTCCTTGCGGAGGGAATTTTGTAGATAAGAGGACAGGGCATAAGGTATTACATATGGGATATTATTGGCCCTATATCTTCCAGGATGCTCAAGACTGCGTCCGTGGATGTGACAGTTGCCAATGGATGGGTCAACCTGGTTTATCAGAAGAAATGCCACTACAACCCCAGGTAGTCCTTGAACCTTTTGAAAAGTGGAATATCAATTTTTTTTGGTTTGTTTAACCCACCTTCACAACATAAGGTTTTTGTGAAAGAAACAGAGAAGGTTGTTTCAGATTTTCTATTAGAAGAGATTTTTGCTCGTTATGGTGCTCTGAGAGAGATTTTTTTAGATGGAGGAGCACAATTCACATCACACATGATAGAGAGTCTTATGCAGAAATATGGAATAAAACATAGAGTCATGTCTTTGTATCATGCCCAGGTGAATGGTATGGTGGAAAGCACGAACAAGGTATTGGAAAATATCTTGACAAAGTCTATGGAAGGACATCATCAAGATTGGGCTGAAAAATTTCCTGAATCTCTCTGGGCATAGGGAACAACATGGAGGAACACAATAGGGTTTTCACCATTTGAGTTGGTTTATGGGAAATCCCCCTTGTTTCCAATAGAATTTGAGATTAGTACACTTAGAACAGCTCTTGAGGTTGGACTAGATCTGTCAGATGCCGAGAAACACCGGCTGGAACAGCTAAATGAATTAGATGAAATTCGTTCGATGATTGTCCAGAAGACTACTGTGATTCAGCAACAAAGAATAAAATGGCATGATAAATTTATTAAAAATAAGGTGTTTCATAGAGGAGATTTGGCATTACTATATTAAGGATAACTATATTCTCGTTTTAAGGATTTCAAAGGAAAGCTTCGCTCTCATTGGATGGGACCTTATGAAGTGGACACAGTTTTTGATAATGGAACAGTCACACTTGTCACAATTGATGATACAAATGATTCTTTTATAGTAAATGGGCATTGTCTGAGACTGTATCATCGCCCGGGTTCTAAGGATGCCTTCATTATACATCTCTCTGAAAAATATGGTTTGAAGGTTGTTAATGCAGATAATTCCATCTCTACAAAAAATAAATAAATATATATATATATAGTAATATAAATAAAATATTGTTACTGCTCAATTGTTTTTTTTGTAGGAACTAGTACTAGTGTGCAGTTTTGCGGAGATGAAAAATGTTCTAAGTACCCGGTGTCATTACTCCTATGTTGTTACTGCGAAAAATTTTCAAAGTGTTTGATTTTGTTACTCCTTCGATGTTGTTACTCCTCGATGGTGTTACTTCGAAAATTTTCTAAGTGTTGGGTGTTGTTACTCCTCCGATGATGTTACTGTGGAAATTTTATAAGTGTTGGGTGTTGTTACTTCGTAAAATTTTCTGAGTAACCGGTATTGTTACTCATATGATGTTGTTACTCCGGAAAATTTTCTAAGTGTTGGATGTTGTTACTCCGGAAAATTTTCTAAGTGTTGGATGTTGTTACTCCTTTGATGTTGTTACTCCTCCAATTTTGTTACTCCGGATAATTTTTCTAAGTGTTGGGTGTTGTTACTCTGTAAACTTCTTTAAGTACCTGGTGATGTTACTCCTCTGATGTTGCTACTCCGGAAAATTTTCTAAGTACTGGGTGATGTTACTCCTCTCATGTTGTTACTCACCTAGTGTTGTTCTGATGTTGTTACTCCATTGATGATGTTACTCCCTCACTATTGTTACTTTGTCAGGTTGTTACTCCACTGAGGTAAGTCGCCAGGTATGCCCCTATCGACTTTTACAGATTTGATTGAATATTCCATTGAAAAGATATTTGACGTGCCCATGGACGGTCATTTATTAGTAGGGGGGGGGGGGAATGTTTTCATAACCAAATAATGACATAATAAAATCACAATAATGATTTTCCAACGTCATCATTAGAGCCTGTGCCGATAGTACATTCCACAATTTTCACCATTATTTCACATAATTATTGAAATGCATCGGGACTTGAAGTAAGTAAACTTTGAAGAGCTAATTGGTCATTTCTAAATCTTGCGAAATAATTACCATCACCATTTATCATTATTACCATAATATATTTTGAATTTCCTAGTCTTTTGAAATACTATCCTTTTTATTTTTACCATCACCCCATTCAATTTTCTACCATGTTATCACCGCAGATGATTAACTATTGATACTCCCTACCAACGGTCCTCTATTGTTTCAAAGTGCTGCTATAGAGCTTCTGCGGGATGGGCGGATTGGTTGTGAGACATGAACCCGAAAATACATCTCTGGTATGTAGTAATGTAGATGCCTGGCAAGTTTTTATAAACGCGGGTTGGGATGTATATTTCGACAGATTGCAGGGATTTGATGAAACAGTCACAGCATAATTTGTTGTAAATATATACAGGAATCATTCCAGAGTGTGGGGCTTAGAAATTACTATCACAGAGTAGGTCATCTCAGTGGTCAGTGGACTATCACGGCGAGGGAAGAAATATTTTTCATGAAAAACTCCCCTGCCAGAATTTCCAAAGTTGTTTCTGCAAGATGGAGAGAGGGTGGTTCATAAAGGGAGAGGATACGATCTGAAATCTCTGCCACATCCATGGGGCGAGGTGGAATACTTTTTTATGACGTATATAACTTGTGAGGGGTGATTTACCACCCTGTTAAAATATCAGTTTAAGCTCCTAGCTCACCTCTGATATCGGAAGGAACAAGTTCACTCCTTAGACATACCTTCCTTTCTTTTGAAAAATCTCTAGCTTATGGCACAATCTGCCCGATGCTCACTGTAGGTATTGGAAATTCTTACAAATTATGGGTTGGTTCGTTTACTGGTAACTCATGCACTCGCTCAATTTCATGTTCCCTAGGCATAATTTCTTGAGCTGGCAAAGCATGAAGTAGAAGTTGTGATAGTTGCGGGAGAGGAAGATGAGCTAGAAGAAATGGAGGAAGAAGAGCCAACATCTCCTGCAAGATCATCTAAGGAATATGAGCCAGAAGAAATGGAAGAAGAAGAACCAGCATCTCTTGTTGGTTCAACAGAAGAAGATGATGTAGAGGAAATGGAGGAAGAAGAAGCTGCATCCCCTGTTGGTTCAAAAAAGGAAGAGGAACCAGAAGAAATGGAGGAAGAAGAAGCCATAGTTGATGTTGCTACACAAGAACCACCATCTCCTATTGGCCCATTAGATAAAGAGGAAGTAGAAAGAATAGAGGTAGAAGAGGTCGCAACTGATGTTGTTACACAAGAACCAGCATCGCGTCTTAGCATGGCACAAGAAGAAACAGTGCATATATAATATGGTACAATCAAGGTTGTTACACAAGAACTAGCCTCACCTGTGGGACCAATTAATGTGGGAATTATGGAAATAGAGGATAGAGCCAACGTTGTTCCTCAGGAATCAGCATCCACTATTGAGGCACAAAGAGAATCAACACCAATTGGAGGAATGGAAAGTGATGATGCTACACAAGAACTAGCACCACTTATCCAAGTGAATTTGGATCTTGAAACAGGTAGTGGTGTTAAGAAAGAACCACCACTAATTCAGAAAAGTCAGGAAATTATGGAAGAGACAGGTTCTGTAGTCGACATTGTTACACAAGAACCAATGTCGATTGTAGGACAAGAAGGTGATGAAGAAGGTGTGGCCCAAACAGAAAATAAAGATGGTGAAGAGAAAGATCTTGAGGTAGCAGACATGATAAGAACAGACATAGAAGAGGATTTCCCTCGATCTTCGTTTCGTGCCAATCTACCAAGACATGCAAAGAATTTTAGTTCTCCTCAGCACCTTATGGAAGAAGTAGTTGTCCCTCCAGTCTTATAATTTGTTGGGTCGAGTTCAGATACAACTGCTGGTACAACCATTTGCGAACCGGAGCCTGCTGATTCACATCCAGAGCGGCCCAAAGAGTTCAATGTGGAAACACAAGAACCCATTTTGACATAAGGATAGATGACGAACAATGCCACTCCACCGGTGGAAATCATCCAGACTGAAGCTGACCTATAGGGGTCAAAAACAATGCCCGAGCCTTTAGAAGAAAACCTTGCAGCATAACAAGAACAGAGGATGGATGTCAAAGGCATCGCCCAAGTGGCTATAGAAATTCTTGAACCAGAAAAGGAAAATGAAGGGACTGCTCCCGAGGAGAGGGCACAATTTAGGGAGGATTTGGTGAAAAAGGAGCTAGTTGACATTTTTATTGACAGCAACCCACCAATTCCTGAACCAGTTGCGGTGCCAGTAGAAATTTTTTTTGTTAAGCAATAATTTTTATAGAAATGCATGAGAAGGATACCACCTCTCAAGGAGAGATACCAACTTCAATTCAAGGAAACTATGCAGTTGAAAGTGGAAATTCATAGGCTAAGGAAGCAGGTATCACGACTAAAGAAGAAGGTGAGGAAACATAAAGGTAAATTTTTGAAGCCCAAGTTCAAGGGTTTCTCTGCTGCTACACAGGCCGACCCTATAGAATATATGTTTGAAGGTCGGGAATTTCTCTTATCTTCCGAAATCTAGAAATGGAAAGTTGTCACAGCCTATCTCCAGCAAGGGACCATCACATTGAAAGAACACAGAGATGATATCAAGAGGGTCCGCGAGTAGGCAGCCTAGACCATTACTGGGTATATAGATTAGCTAGATAAATCAAGGTAGAAGCAAAAGAAGTAAAGGAAAAATATTGAAAGCTTAGAGGAATAGGTGTTGATGTTGAAAGCTGATAAGGAGGAAATTTTTACCTTGACACAGCAGGTAATGGCTTGTTGACCTTCTGCTCATAGTTATGCCTTTTTTCTCCACAAACAATTCCTTTTATTTTGCCTAGAGAGCATTCATAGTGAGATTAGTCATGAAATCAAAGATCTGATACAGTTTCTTCGCATCCTAAGGATTCACAATGTTGTGAATCAGCATTTGATGTGTGAATTATACATGCATGATTATTTCTTGAGTGATGATCAAAACTTCAATCTAGTCCCATTTGTGGGAGACGTCCATTTGAAAGATTTTACTTCCTATGCCATTAATCAAGTTAAGTGGAAAAATTCTGTTGATACATTTGAAGAGAACCAAGCTACAAGGACACTTATGATAACAAGAGAAAATGGTTAATCTGTGAAAATTTATAACAAACATGCCACCTTTTTACAGATTGAGGGATGTAGGGAACAAATTTTGGCCACACAAAAATGGTGTACTAATATCTGTACCAAATGTTGAAATTTTCAACAAGAAACAGTGAAATTGGCATCCAGAAACAACATCTAGAAAATGGCACCCAGAAATGGCTACCATGCGAGGCTTTTGATTTAATTAGTCCTTAATTAATTTGAAATAAATATGTGTCAAATTTATTTATCCCTTAAATAAATTGGACAATTATTGTAATCTTATCTCATAATCACTTCTAATAGTTAACTGAGTGTGATAGACTGAGTTAGCTCATGAAATTCGAGTTGAGGGTGGTTGGTGAGGCATGTAGAGTGATTTTATTTGTTTTAGATTCCAAGTTGTAGTTAGTGTATTAGTTTAATGCATGAGAAATCAATTAACTTAATTAAGTGATTTAAAGTCAGTCTAACTAGTTGTAACTTATTGTTGCACTAGTGAGAGGTCAAGTGAATTAAATCAGATTTAATTCATATGTAGTGATTTGTCAAGTGACTGATGATTTACTATTATTATTTGCATGCATGACAGTTCTGATGAAGACCCAGTTGAGACAGAGGATAAAGGGATGCTATCTATCAGTTGTATTATTATTAAATTTTCAGTGCGCAATTAGACAACCATAGGATTTCCCATGATGTATTGCACAGTTTTGGAAGGTTGAATTTCCTAATTAATAGGGATCAATTGCTATTAGAATTGTGTAAGCAAGGCAGGCTAAGAAGAATCAGGAAATTGGCTAAGTGTTGGTCGATTTTGTCTGGATTAGTGTGAGACAGTTGGTAGAGTGCATCAGACTCTTGTGAGAAGAGTGCATTTTATTGTTTCATGATTCCTTGGTTCATTATACAATAGAGATACAAGGGTTTTGAGATAGTTTCTTTCCCCAGAAAAATATATTGTGTTGTGGATTGATTTGCTTTCTCTTACTTGGTGTGATTGTGTGATCATGTTTTATATTCCGCAATTAATTTTAGAAGGATTTAGTGTCTTGCTCTAGTATATTGCATGATTAGATTGAATCCATTGATATACATATTTTTTGTATAATTTCTACACCAAATAGGTGGTTACTTTCCAAGATGATGCTCGTGACAGCTACCAAAGGAGATGGAAGTTGTCATCATCAGCCGTTAGAAACTAAGATCCTTTTGGGGAACCTAAGTTTTCATGAGCATTAGAGAGGTTGCCATGATACATTGCATGCATCCATACTTGCGGGGTTCGGTGGATGGGATTGAGGTTTCAATTCCCCATTGTTTGGTTGCCAGCAGACCAGTATACTCTGGAATACAACATGGGCAACTATTGGTGGAAGGACATTCTTCTGACAGATGGATATAAACCCCTAAGGACATAGATTGCGGATAAATATGACATCACTCAGCTTCATGTCGGCCACAGTCATTCCAACCTAGACTTGCGGAGGCAACGAGCTGCATTAGGACATGCAAAAAGACCAGTTGGGGGGAGATGTTGGGAGCCAAGCCTGTACATCTTTTCCTTCCATTTTTACCCACTTTTGTTCTCCATTTGTATCATTAATGTTCAATTCATGTTTTAAAGAGCACAGGTAAACCCCTCTAAATGTCTTCTTGGAATATTTAGTCAATGAAGTAAATTCAAAAGGATTATTACCTAAAGTGATTTACTAATATAGTTATTTTCGTAGATTCGGTGGTCGGATGACCATACTCGCAATTTCAGGAACAACTTTGAGTTGGCAGCGCTGCAACAGCACAACGACTCCAGTTCCTTTCATTGATTTCTTTCAGGATCTAGTTTGGCTATTATAATACTGTATAATTGTAGGCACTAGTTTCCAGGATTTCAGGAACAGTCATTGTAAACATTTGTACAAGGGCTCTGAAGCTGTGAGTCGTGGGTTGGATATGCAAGGAATTTAGATCTGTCATAGAACATTATTATTAAGTTAATGCAAGTTATCTTCTTGTTGCTCTTGTGAGTTTGTGAGTACATCGCAGCCCTGATCAGAGAGTTGGGCCCACTCTCCTGATCAGGTGTTGTGTGCTTTTGGTCTGTTGTTAATTCTATTTCATGTTTTGTATATTTCATAATTGTTGTGACAGTAGACGTAATTGTTGATATCTTCATTGTTGTGAATGCATTACAAGCTTTACAATTTATTACTGCTATTCTTTTATTCATGTTACATTGATTTTTTCTTTGCTCAATTTATCGAATCCATGATTGATATAGAATTGTGCTATTGTCATCTACATATATTTTGCGCGGTAGCCTTGCAATAAAAAACACACCCGGATTGATAATTAATGTGGGAAAGGGTTTGAATAATCATTCACACTTGGACACCAACACACCCCTGACATGATATTTTTTGGAAATTTTTACCTTAAAAAATTCTACAGTGAGTTCATAGTGAAAACTTGTCTTCAAGCCTGGAGCTTGCTATGAACTTGCCTAATTTCCGCAAATTTTGCAATTTTTCTCCTTAACTCCAAAAACATGCTTGCAGCCCTGTAAATGACTTGCTATGATATTCTAAGACAAAAATTGGCCAAAAAAGGTGTGTCTTACCATCTTTTAAGGATCATTTGGGTCATCTTCCATCACAATCATTTTTAAACCTTTTTTCTTCAACTCTACTTGCACCATCTCAATTTGTATTTCAATTCTCTTTCTTGGATTTTTAACTTCCTTCTTCCTTATTGTAACCACTTGTTCCTCCTGAAGAGATGTTTCATCATTCTCTACAGAGGCAGTGTCCTCTTCAACATATTCCCTGGCCCCTCTGCAACCTCATCATAAAAACCTATCTATTTTCTCACTTCTTTTTTGAAGTATATGAGCTCCTACCTATCTTTTTTAAAGTCTACTAACTCCAGCTTAGTTTCCAAAATCTCTTCTCTAGCTTCCTTAAGTTGTTCTATTAGAAACTCAAGTTCAGATTTTTCCTGAACTTTTTCCTTTCCCTTCCTTGGCTTGCTCACCTCTACCTCTATTGGATATGACTCTATTATTTCTTCCCTTGTTGGTTGTTTCTCCTTTTCTGGTTCCCTATGCAATTTCTCAGGTTGTTCTCCCTTTGATAATTGTGACCTAGTTAGTGGCTTCCTAGGTTTAAAAACAAAACTTGAGTCTTCTTTGGAAAAAGTATAGCTTATTAGCCTTAAGACTCTATTTCTTGGTTTTTTCTCATTTAACCTCTACAGGCTTCACAATAGGAGATTCCTTAATGTCAATTACCTGCAAGATATCTTCTAACTTGCCTTTCCCCTCTTTATGACTTCTAGTGATCCTTCTGTGGGTTTTTATATCAGTTTTAACTTTACTGCTGGTAGGGGTTTGTTTAGGCACCACTGCCTCCTGCAATTGATCGATTTCTCCCTCCAAAGGCTCCACCATGGGCTTCACCTCTGTCGTCACTTCCACCTCATGTTCAACCTCCGTTTCAGTCCTATATTCTTTATCTTTCCTTGGAGTATTTGTCTTTGATATAGGTGTATTTCTAGGAGTGAGGACATCCACCTCATACCCACTCAAGAATAGAAAAGTGGACCAATCCTTGTTTAACTTATTTAAATCCTCCATAACTAATAATTTTATCAAACCATGGTGAAAAATAGAAGTATCATTTCTTTCAGGTTTAGCTTGCACCTTAACAGCCATTTTTCCTAAACTCCTAAACAGAAAAAATGGTAAATCCAGAGGTTGTTTACCTGTGAAATGAAGCAACAATCTGAAGTGGTATTAATAGATCATGTCAAATATACCTTCACAATTAAAATATTTTTGAATCACCATCAGGAGTTTTGAATATTTTTCCTTGAGGCAATTCCTGGAGATGCTTGAGCTCATATTTATTCCTATGTGATCCTCCTTTAGAAATTCATCACAATTTTGAAGCTTCAACTTTGTTGCTTTAAACCCCTCCTCTCCAGACCTTGGAATCTTGGTTGCATGTGCAATTGTCTTAGGAGACACAGTAAAATTGAGGATTCCCACCTTCGAAGTTGTACCAATGAAGTTTATAGCAAAATATTTAGACACATGTGCATGATACCCTTGCAGTTTATGGAAAAACCGCATACAACCTATATTTTCAATATATTGTGAGAAATTGGAGTCTCCTGCAATTAGCCTCATATACATGGGCTCATATCTGACCACACTACCACCCTTGTTTGGATTTTTATGTGAAGCCATACCTTCAAACACAACGTTGATCAGCTTCTACTTTGACACCTGCATAATTGTTTGAGACAGCAAGCACCTTCCTTGACACGGGTAACACCTAGCTGAAGATAGCTGCTGGACAAAAACCAAGACTCAGGACTACTAAAAAAATGTTCAAACAGCTTACAAGGATGAAGGCAAGGTGTTTCTTTTCGAATTAGGGATCGGGCTAAATTAGGAAAGAGGAAATGAGTGGGAAAAATGAAATGATGGAAGGCATAATGATTACCACGCATGCACATGACATATGATGACACATAACTAAAAAGTAACATGATGACCAAGTGTGCACTAACCACTGAAATTATGACAAGACACTACTTATCCCATCATTAGCAGAAAAGACAAACTTCGTAGTGTTTTCAGTTCTTGGGAGGGAAAATTTGCTATGAAACTGTCACGCACTTCCGTAGCGAAATCGGACTATTTTACACTGAATATGCTGCGGAATCTAGAAAAAATTTCCAAGTGTCACAAAATGACCTTTATTACCCATGCAATCATATTTTTTTTAATTTACCTTGATAAGACCTTTATTGCATGACCAATGACCATTTAGACCCCTTAAACTATGTACAAAATTTGAAATTTAATAAACTTCATGACCTTATTTCATCCTAATAACCCAACCTAACTTAACTAAGACCAACCTAGACAAACCTAGTTGTTATCAAGGATAATAGTGTCTCCACTGGGGATGTTGTGCCCCTGTGGTGTAGTAAAGAACCAGCAGCTACAATGCCTTACTTGAAAACTAAAAATTATGCACTTGATGAAATCTTCTTCAAGCTTTTATGGCCTTCTCATCAGGCTCAGTATTTATGATAATATCATCTTTATTTGCAAACAAAATAAAAGAGAATGGACTATATACAATGATGTTAATTTCAACATACTAAATTAGGAAGAGTATTGTTTTAGAAACCTGCCATTGACAAGTCCTCCTTCACACAACTTCCCATTCATTTCTTGAAGTAAGAATGTGTTGTTCCCATGATATGTTGCTATCATAAAAGGTCCTTTCCAGATATTGTAAAATTTTCCATTCGTCCCTTTATCTTCAGTCCTGGCCTCCCACTTCAAAACCACATCTTCAACATTGAAGTTTTCCTCCTTTGTCTTCCTGTCAAAAGTATTTTTGACTCTATTTTTTTATTGTTGATGATTACTGTACACTTCCTCCCTTTTTTCCTGTAGAGAAATGACTTGATTTATCCTTCTTTGGATTGCATTTGGTTCTTCTTCCAACCCTTGTAGTAATTTCATCATTAGAACTCCAAGGGAGGTTTGAAAGATTGCTTCAGTTCCATATACCAGCTCATAAGGAGATGTACCTATAGACCTCTTGGTACAAATTCAGTCAGCCCATAAAGCAAATTTTAACTTTAAATTCCATGACCTTTTGTTTCTTGCAAAAACTTCTTGATAATTCTGACTATGCTTTTGTTTGATGACTCAGCCAAGCCATTACCTTGAGGGTAATATGTTGTAGAGTGACCAAGAGTAATATGGTATTGATTATAGATACTAATCAATTTTTTAGACTTGAAAGCTTGATCATTGTCAGTAATAATTTTCATGGTGTTAGGGTCCTATAATTTCTAGGATCTCAAGGTGATTGCATATATTATCTGAAATATTTGATAGTGTAAATAATTTTTCAATCTGCAAATGATTTACAAAAAAACAAATATATATATATATATATATATATATATATAATAAAATTAAAAGAGGGTATTTTAAAAATAATGAATAAAGAGAAAAGAGAAAAAGAAAGATTACATTGAAAAAAGGAATAAAAATGAAATCAAAACCCCACAAAAGAAAATAAAATTGAAAGTGTTGCAAATTTAACTACCACTATTGATAAATAGTTTATTTCGGTCAAAAAAAAGTAAGATTGTGTGCAGCTTGTTTAAAATGCCACAATGATTGTTTATTTGTTTAATCACATAGATTAGTCATGGTTAGACAAGCTTAAATTTTTGTCAATTAGACTAGAGAATAAAGATTTTCCAGACAGTTTAATCTTGACAAATCAATAGTTAGGTAGAAAATGATATTGGTTCAATTGTTTAATCTGAATCAATAGGAGAAATAAGGGATAGGATTGAATAGATTTTAAATTTTCATAAAAGAGAAAATCTGGGTTTGCTAACCTAAATGCACCCCTTGAGAAAAAATAAAAAATGTTAGCTTAGAAAAATAATTGGAATTAAAAGGGTAGGTATAAATAGTTTTATTTGAAAAATCTCCATATTTTCACTTATCCTAAGTTTCAAAACATTATGAAGACAAGCACAAATGGATCATTTATGTTTCATATATTTGCTTTTATCCAAACTTTTCGACCATAAGCAAAGTCACATCACAACAAAGTGTTTTTTCATGTGGCAATTAAAGGGCGCACATTTCTTAGCCACAGGATCGTTCCACTCAGCAAATCGATGGCAGACAATGAATTTTGGCCCCCACTCTCTATCCTGTCTTTAACACTAGGGGCAGGGGGGGTCTGAAAAGGTGGTATTCCCCCACTGGGTCCCATGTTATGTGGTCTCCTCTCTGCGTTTCACACCCCCCTTGCCTAAAATCTCTTATTGCTCCCTACCCCCTCCGAAAACTAATTCCCCCTCACCTCATTCCCATTGTCCCTACCCCACTCCTTCCGCAACATCTCCTAACCATTTCCTAATCAATTATTTTCCCAGGAATTACTGTTTGAAGATTTAATTCTCCCTAGTAATCATTTAATCCAACGGACCTAGGCCAACCTGCACGGAAACTATGTTATTCCTTTAAAACCCTGAATTTCATCCCTTCTTCACCTTTCTATCACAAATTATCTACGAATTACTTTTAATTTATAGGTTTTCCTATACGCCATCAGTATCACCAGCCAATCAACCTGTGATTGAGTGTCAACGTCTTGTCTCCCTCTCGTAATTAGCTACAGACCTGCAATATACTCCCGGTAAACCATTCATCCCAATTTTGAATGATTGCTCATTGATAAACATGCCTCCAAAGAAGAAGTATCAGGAGGACCCTATTAATACTTTAGTTCATCCTCCAATCGATTTAGAACATATACCCTTAGCTGATAGGGACTACAAAATTGTCGAGACACGGTGCGAGTTCGAACTTTTCAAACTCTACTATTGTCTTGAAGACAAATATGTAGATAAAATCGATGAAATTGGACTCTGGGAGTCCAATATATTGCACTACATTTTCCCTCAGACATTCCATGCCCCATAATTCACTAGAATATTTCAAGCGTGTTATGTTCCCAATCAAAGAGCAATTATAGCCCCTGTTGGTGAAATACTCTTCACCATGACTACCCCATCCATAGACCAAATGATGCAAGCCCCCTCTGGGGAAAATAGCACACAATTTTCATTAGAATCCCTCACAGAACTCTACCAAAATCTTCATTTTTCCAAGAGATCCAGTATTTTTGACCTTTTCCTACTAGAAAATACCCAATTGCCAAGAAAAAATCCACCATACCCTTCCTCAATCTTCCCTGGTCAAGAAAAACAACTTATAGCTATAATTTCATATATTTTGGGTTATTATTCTGATCAGTGGGTAGATGAACCTATTTTAGGTTTCCTTTCCATATTTTCCATGCACAGCAAACCTTCCATTATTTTTAATTTCAGCCAATTTCTAGTTGATAACATCCATGAACAATTTATGAAGTTTCAAACTGAGGAATTTTTCAAATACACTTTAATTTTGGTCTATATGTTTTTATATTATCAAGCAGATAGGTTTAAATTTCCATTCATAAGTTAGATGAAGAGGGAAGCCAGCAGTAAGTTATATTTTGGACTTCTTTAGTGATGAAGGAGCAGTAATAATTTACTTATAAGAATTTCATTGAACAGTTTTTCCACCCAGCCATGAGTGTGCTAAACAGTTCAGCAGAGCCTAGAATCAATGAGGACATCAAAAGAATTTTTCATTTGATAGATCAAGCAAATACTCAAGACTGGTACTTGTACCAGAACTACACAGAACAAAGTGTATGGATGCGAGGTGGCACCATACAAGCTTCCAAAATACCTCCCCATGAGGAATTTTTCACTTGAATACATCAGGCAAATGCTAAATTATGATGAGATACATTTTTTGTCAAATAAAAATAAATCACAGTTCAAGATCAATACACAAATTGGATCCTTCATATGTAACAACAGGTTAGCAGGAGAATAGGCAGATAAGCTTCTCAAGGAGATGAAATTCAGCCTCATTTTTATATGGTCTTATGACCCTCTTGGTATTATTTCTAGATTGAGGGTAGAAAACAAAACTACTCCATACACTCATACCTAGAGGCCTAAAATTGAGAGGTATGTGAACCAATAAGCTTGGGCAGAGAAAAATTTACAGGGAGCTGAGGACTAGCTTGTTTCTACATCTGCATCACAGACTCTTGTTCCACAGGAGAAAGAAGCCAAAAGACGAAGGGAATAAGAGTCACCTTCAGTGATTGAAAATGCCAAGAAGGAATTCAAACTCATGTACAGAAAGAGAACAAAGATGAATCCAAAGGTAGATACGGAGAAGAATTCAGAGCAAGAAGTGGCCATGGTAATAAAGGAAACACCATCTTCCTCTCAATCAGGTGGCCAGTTTGTTGCATATCCCACAGTATCTTCAGTATCCCAGGAGTAGCAAGATATTGTCCAAACTACCAAAGCAGTCCAAGGAGATAAATAAAAGATGATTTTTGACAGATTGAGAGAAATAAATCTTAAGAATAGTACATTGTTACACAACATTTTGTCACCGTCCCTGCAATCCCTCATCCCGTACATTGGAGGACTATTCCCATGACCTGTGAACAGTAAAATTTCTTGAAAGCACCTTGATGGCATCCTTCTGCATAAGGGCAAGAATTCTCCTTGAGGAAATTTCCTCTAAAAAACCCTAAAAAATAGATGTTTTGGCCTTGGCACAAGTATCCAGTTCATCACTCGCGCCGACCTGGAAAAGTTACACTAGGCCCGCACCACTTGGCGCTCTGTCCCTATGTCTCACCCATGCCAAACCTATTAAGGAATGTTTTTTAACAATATAAGGCAGAAGTTTGATTCTAACAACTTCAGAATGAATCTTCAAAAAGAGGTTGGTTGTTTGGCTCCGAATCTCCCTGATTAGGAAGTGGTTTTCCACCTCTCATGGAACCTTCCTAAGAGATAGGACTCTCCCCCATGATTATAGGGATCCTAACCTCTCCTTCTCCTTCTATAAAAGCCTGCCCTCTCCATTTTCTAGCTAGATGAAATTTTAGGAAGGAAATTATAGTTGAGTGACAATCAAGAGCAGAGCTAAGGAGAACCTTGTGAGAGAGAGAGTTTTTTCAAATCCCTGATGAGCTTTGTGAGACACGTCCCACTGGAATCCTGTCGAAGGAAGATCACGATGTCAGAGCACCGGTTGTAACCGTTCTCTAGTATCCTAATATGCATGACTCTATTATTGGTTCCATGATTATGTTTATCCATTATATAATGCAATTTCATTCATTCCTCTCTAACTGATCAATAGTTATAAAGCGTGAAATATTACGTTGCATGTTGTCTCTCTTCTTTGCCAGTGTATAGGTATCTGGATGCAGTGAGCTCACGGAGCATGACCTATCTAGCTAGGAACAAAAGCGCCACTTCTTCTTCGACAAGATTAGCGAAGGAATCACGGTAAGTGATCTATCGCGATTCTATCTTTTGTAACTAGGAATCAATAGCTTTGTGTGTTTCGATTGTTGCTAGACCCACTCTAGGGCTAGTGGGATCGCCTCTGTCCACAGAGGGGATTTACATCCACAACAATTCTGCGACTCCGCTGGGGATCAATGGGAGTTGGTCCTTCCTCCATTGGGTTGTTTTTTGGCTTTTTGTTTGATTATTCTGCTTTTTTGGTTCACCTTCCTTGGTGTTAAAACCCTGTTCAACACCTAGAAGACCAGATCTAGCCTTTTTTCGTTCATTTTCATAATTTTTTAGGGTAAACCTGATTGGCGCGGTTATCCGTCTAACAATCACACGCAAGGGCACTATTTGCTAGTTAGGCACCCGCGCCATCCCCTGTTTGGCGCAGATTACAGCCAGACAGGCGCGCCAACCCTAGTAGGTTTTAGATTTTGCCTGGTTTTGGACTTTCTGAGCTTGAGTTTTGGTCCTGGTTTGTTTTTTCTGATTGTTTGAGTGATTTGAAGTCATTTTTTAATATGTTTAGCCCTTTTCCTCCAGTTTTTTCCCCTTTTTTGTCAATTTTTCATTTTAGCCCTAGGGCTTCTAGGTGCTTCAGTGTGTTGAGCCTCCCATGGGAGTTTTGGGTCTTTTCTTTCCCGGTCAACTTTGTTTCTGCTTCTTTGCATTCATCTTGCTAAATCCAATTAAGTCATTGCATTTATTGAGTGATTTCCCTCTCTTTCGTTTAGTTTCACTTTGTGTTGCTCCAAGCCTAGATCACACAGCTTGTTTGGGTCTCTTTCGAGATTCTTCTTCGTTTCGAGGGATTTCATCATCAGTTTGAATCTTGATTGTGCTTGTTTGAGTTGAGTGAACTTGTTTTGTTTCAGCTCTCTCTTTATCATTCTCAAATTGATGTTTTCATTAGTTTCATTTATTTAGTGCACTTGCTCTAATATATTGAAAAATACAAAAAAAAATATATATTTTTGATTGGCATAGTGAAAATTGAAAACTCTTTCGCATTACTAGTGTTGTATAATTCTAGAGAAAAGTTTTCTAGTTTCATTAGCTTGCATTGAAATTGGCAGTGGATGTTTTTGTGTGTTCATTTTGCTATCATTTGAAAGCTCTCAACTCTCCCGTAGATATCTCTTCATTGAACAAAATGATATTTTTTGGCATGTAGTTTTCATCTAGAGTTTTTATGAGATCCAACATTCGATAGGGCCTTGAAATCGAAACGTAAAATTGAAGATCAACTTTAAAATTTTCTAAATTAACCTAAGGCAGCATTGAAACTTAACGGAACATCTAGTAGTCTAAGGTAGAGATGTGTTCCAGCGTCTTTAAGCCTAGTATTTGTCGCTCGCCATCTGGCTACAGACAGCACAATATGGACTTGTGCTCCCCATACCGTCGCGTATATAAAGGGAGACCCCATTAGGTTGCAAATTCTTTATCCATAGGAAGCCGAGTCTCCCACCTTTTACCCGTGATACACCAGACATAGCATTTGATCAGATTACCTACATGTACGTTAAGTCCTTGGTTGATTTCTCTTTCATTTTTACCAAGGTGTATATGGCAGTTCACAGATATCTGGTACACCCATTTACCTAGATTACGAGAGCAGTCACTTTGATCTTTACTGACTCTTTTAACTGAAAAGATCATCGAGATCTTGTCCTTTCAAGCTCATGTCCAACCTGAAAGCGATAGAGTCACCTTTTTCTTTTTTCTTGACTCTTAAAATATGAAATAGCAAAGTCTGGTTTTAGTGTCTTAAAAATTAATCGCACACGAAATATTCCTGGTTAGAATTTTTGTCCTTAGTCTTTTATTTCAAGGTCGTTTCCAATGGCAACTTTTTTGAAGTTTTCCAGTCAAGGAGTCCCCTCTGAAGGGAGTCCTAGTCCTTTTCCTGCTTTAGGAAATATTGGTGCTCCTTATATGGCCACGTTATCCCTCCCTGGGTTAACTGTTGGGTTTCCTGTTTGGTTGTTTTCAACCTCTGTGGTCTCAAGTGTTCTAGCTGCCGTACCATCCACTCCTCCACCTAAGCAACACCATGTTGATTCGAAGGTGGACCTCTCCCCTTCTTCGCATGTTTCTTCATCCTCATCTTCTACTCTGCCTAGTGAAAGTTTGGATTATAGTACCCAAGTGGCTATGAAGAAGAAGAAGAAGACTAAGAAGAAGAAGTTAGATAAGCGAGAGGCTAATTCTGCAGCTGTTGCTTCTAAAACACCTACTCTCGATGAACCTTCCAACCCTCCGTGGAAATTTAAGTTCCCTTGCATGTTGTGCCAAGGAAACCATCTTCTTCGAGATTGCCCTAGCATTTCCAAGGTGCTCGAAGTATGGTCCAACGGTTGTCTGTCATTGCCTTTGGCTTCCGAGAGTCAGGTTGGGGGCACTTCTTCAGCTAGTGCTGGTAAAACTCCCAAGATTCAGGGTAAGCTCACCAATCCCTGTAATTTGTGTGAAGGGAATCATGCCATTCACCTTTGTCCGTATATGGATGAAGCCAAGAGATTTTTGGACAACTCGACTGTTTCTGCATTGTGCCTTCCGGCTAGTTACAAAAAGCTTTATTTGAGTGCACCAGTTGATTCAACGATCAGTCAAGAATTATCCTTGCTTGATCCCACTCCCCTGAAAATTCACCATCATGAATCCATCACAGACCAACCATTGTTCGTGGGATCGGTTAAGCTGGCCCTATCTGCGATGCACCAGGTCTTTTCTGTTGAGAGTGGATCTCACATCCCTCAAGTTCTTCTTGTTTCTTCAGATTCCTCGAACTTGGAGAAATATTCTCTTTTCCCTGTATCTCAGGAATATATTCCTCCACCTCCCATGATGGAGGTCCTGGATGATATTCCTTCTGCCTCCATGATCGAGGTGGTAGAGGATTCTCCTTCTTCTCCCGTAACAACAGGGGAAGACCATCTTGGTTCGATGGTAGCCCTTCCAAGTAGGTTAGTTGCTTCCTTCGATTAGGGTCGATTCGCAGGTTATCACCTTCCTTCTTATGTGCCCTTTGAGATCACGGTACAGGCCTCCCATATGGTCGTACCTAGCACCATTATAGATGAAGGTGTGTCTGTTAGTATTTTATCCTCAACTACTTGGAAAGCTTTCGATTCGTCACCGCTTGTGCCTGTTACACAGAATCTGTTGGTGTTTAACAGAGGAACTAGTGGACCATTAGGGATACTTCCGAAATCACCTGTTACTTTGGGACGGATAACTGTCCATATGGACGTGATGGTTATTCCTGGCCCCTTGGACTTTAATTTACTCTTGGGCCGTGATTATAATTATGCCATGGGAGTGCTTCTCTCCTCCCTCTTTCGTGTGATGTGTTTTCCACACTAAGGTCGGATCGTGACCATCGATCAGCTTGCGTTCTTTGGTCCTAATATGGAAACTAGCCCACCATCATCCCTACCAGATTTTTATCCGTCGGTTGTGTCATCCCCGCTGCATGTCAATTATGTGGCTAACTGTCCTGTGCCCGTATTTATTAATAGTGTCGTTGTACATCATGTGTTGGGGGCATTAGATCCAGACTTCCAAGATGTTTTCCTTCCATCGAACGGGAAACCCTTGGAAGCTATGACTTCATATTCATTATGATGAGGTTGTCGGAGTAGGGTTATTTTTTCTTATGTCAAGCTCCTTAAAAAAAGAAACAAGGTTGTCGGAGCAGGGTTCTTTTTTCTTGTGTCAAGATCCTTAAAAAATGAAAGGTTGTCAGAGCAGAGTTCCTTTCCTTGTGTCAAGCTCCTTACAAAATGAAACAAGGTCGTTGGAGCAGAGTTCATTTTCTTGTGTCAAGCTCCTTGAAAAATGAAACAAGCTCGTTGGAGCAGAGTTCGTTTTCTTGTGTCAAGCTCCTTAAAAAATGAAACAAGCTCGTTGGAGCAGGGTTCTTATTCTTGTGTCAAGCTCCTTAAAAAATGAAACAGGCTGAGCAGAGCATAGCTCGTTTTCTTGTGTCAAGCTCCTTAAAAAATGAAACAAGCTGGTCAAAGCATAGTTTGTTTTCTTGTGTAAAGCTCGTTAAAAAATGAAACAAGGTCGTCGGAGCATAGTTCGTTTTCTTGTGTCAAGCTCCTTAAAAAATGAAACAAGGTCTGCGGAGCAGAGTTCATTGTCTTGTGTCAAGCTCCTTAAAAAATGAAACATGGTGTCATGAGGATAGTTCTTTTAATGTGTCAACCTCATTAAAACAATGAAACACACCCCCGTTCAATTCGAGTCTTTGATTAGATCTCGTAAAATCCCAGTCGAGTCTTTCTCTTGGTCTCATAATTGAACCTTCATTCCCTCCACCTGTTAGTAACTAGCAGTCTAATCCGGTGAATGCACTGAAGCTTGGGGAGCATGTACCTCAAATTAAGTCACCATGTTGGGGGCATGCTTATTTTTTCAAGCATAGTTTATCTTTGTTTCAAGCTTGTGTAAAAATGAAACCAACTTCAAGCAGAGATTCCTGATTTCAAGCTTCTGTAAAAATGAAACCATTCCCATTTTACCCCTTGTGATTTCCATTTTATCAGCCTATATTTCCAGATGGACCTGTTTTTCTCATTTCGTCGTCCCCATCTTCTTGGCTGATCATATGCCTTCACTTGGCTGTGTTACCCATTCCTGAGGAACCGATGTGATGAGTGGTCATGTTAGCTAGCCTCTTAACCTTTACTTGTTCTAAGGAGTTCGACCATTACTGGAACCAGTTGCTACCCTTTATACCACTCATTCCAGGAGGAGTCACCTTTCAGCTCTATTCTGACTCTCTAAAATTGAAAACATTGTTGAGACGCTTGTCGTTTTGAACTCGTTAAATGGCTGTGAAACGATATCTACCTAGTATACGTTTACCCCTTTTCTCAGGCTGGGATAGGTCATTTATGAAAAAGGAATACCTTAGCCTATCATGACTATGAGGTTCTCTCAGACACAGTTTTCTACCCTTTCGAATCTGTGGGACTATTTACGAAAAGGGACTGCTGGAGTTTTATTTTTCGCTTTCTTTTCAAACTCTCTAAATATGAAAAGATGTTGATTTCTTCCTTTGTCAGACTCGTTAAAACTGATGAAATCAGATTCTGTCGCAATGACGTTACTCAAGTTCCACCTTCCTAGGGCTCATAAAATGTACTAGGTTGGATATGTCCGAAGGAAAAAATTACATCGCAAGCATATTCTATCCCTTTCAAGCTTGTTTTCAAAAGTAATTGGGGTACTCGCCAGAAATGGTGGGGGAAAATGGAACCAATATTATAGTCGTGCTGGCAGTATGTCGCTCTTGAACATGGAACTTGTCTACATTTGTGTTGGGTTGTGGACATCACCATGACTTCAGATCCCTTGACGTCAAATACTGCCAAATCCAGTGTCGTGTCGTCGATATGTTCAAGAGAAGTTGGCCTCTGCAATTTTCAACCTCCCTCTAATTCTCTGTTGGTCTTTATTCACAAACATCATGTTCCTCTGCCTCGTGTCGATGATGTGGGAAACTATGGCCCACCTTCAATCAAGGTCACTTCATGTCGACTTCAGCTCATTATCCAAGAAATTGATCTAGAGACTCTTTTTAGGTACCTTGGAGCATGCCTCTATTGCAGGTTCTTCGCATTCGACGCAAGGTTTTCATTATTGGCCTTCGATCGGATGATTCTGCGGGTGTTCGACGCCAGATCCCTGTTCACATTCCGTGGATTGTACCTCTTGTACCTTGAGATCCATTGTCATTATTGGTGGTTTCTCTCGCATCTATTAAAATTTTTCATCATTGGCTGGTAATTAGATGATGTTCTTGCATGTTTGACTTCATCTCACATATTCGCATGCTCAAACTTGTACTTTGTTCAGGTCGATATGGAGCGCAAGAACCTGGATTTTGTCTGATGAAGTCCAAGTTGCGAGTTATTTGTGGATTATTATGACTTATTACATGACTCTTTTGATTGGATGGCTGCAACCATACCTGAGTCTACTTGTTGATCCTTATTTTACTGCATAGCTGCATCCATACCTTGGATCTTGTTTTGTACACTTCATTATGGATGGTTGCGCCCATACCACATAACATGTATCAGAGATATCAGTTGTATTTTTACTCGCAGGTCTTTCGACGGTAGTGTTTTCAATTAAACGCGTTCTCATAAAGCATTTTCCCCTCCCTCTCTCTCGGACCTCATGCTTTAGGGGGCATCTTTTACACAGCATTTTGTCACCGTCCCTGCAATCCCTTGTCCCGTACATTGGAGGACTATTCCCATGACCTGTGAATAGTAAAATGTCCTGAAAACACCTTGATGGCATACTTCTGCATAAGGGAAAGAATTCTCCTCAAGAACATTTCCTCGGAAAAAACCTAAAAATAGATGTTTTGGCCTTGGCGCGAGTATCCAGTTCGTCACTCACGCCAACCTGGAAAAGTTACACTAGGCCCGCGCCACTTGGCGCTCTGTCCCTGTGTCTCACCCGCGCCAATCCTATTAAGGAATGTTTTTTAATAATAAAAGGCGGAAGTTTGATTCTAACAACTTCAGAATGAATCATTAAAAAGAGGTTGGGATGTTTGGCTCCAGATTTCCCTGATTAGGAAGTGGTTTTCCACCTCTCATTGAACCTTCCTAAGAGATAGGACTCTCCCCCATGATTATAGGGATCCTAAACTCTCCTTCTCCTTCTATAAAATCCTGCCCTCTCCATTTGCTAGCTAGTTGAACTTTTGGGAAGGAAATTATAGCTGAGTGACAATCAAGAGCAGAGCTAAGGAGAACCCTGTGAGAGAGAGAGTTTTTTCAAATCCCTGATGAGCTTTGTGAGACACGTCCCATTGGAATCCTATCGAAGGAAGATCACGACGTCAGAGCACCGGTTGTAATCGTTCTCTTGTATCTTAATATACATGACTCTGCTATTGATTCCATGATTGTGTTTGTCCATTATATAATGCAATTTCATTCGTTCCTCTCTGACTGATCGATAGTTATAAAGCATGAAACATTATGTTGCATGTTGTCTCTCTTTTTTGTATGTGTACAGGTATTTGGATGCAGCGAGCTCGCGGAGCGTGACTTGTCTAGCTAGGAATGGAAGCGCAAATTATTCTTTGACAAAAGCAGCGAAGGAATCACGGTAAGTGATCTATCACTATTTTATCTTTTTGTAACTAGTAATCAATAGATTTGCGTGTTTTGATTATTTCTAAACCCACTCTAGGGCTAATGGGATCACCTCTGTCCGCAGAGGGGATTTACCTCCACAACATACATATGCCCAGTTTTGGAAGCAGACTTTTAGCTCCCAAAGCAGGCTACTGTCAGTTTTTGATTCAGATAAGGGAAATATGCAGATGGCCTTCCTCGAGGCCAAAATTCCACAACCTAAATCAACATCATATTACAAGAAAATAGCTTTCCAGTTTGATACAAAATATGTTCATCCCATTGACCAAATGGAGATGCATAAAAAAACAGGTGAAATGATTTGCTCCACTCTAACCAACACTACTATGATTGTTCCTAAACTGCAGGTTTCATTGTCTAATACTCAGTCACAGTTAAATATGGAGAATATTTCTTCTCTTGCAAAGGACACCAAGATTGAATCCTCAAAGGATTTACTAGTGAAGATGGGTTATGATCCTGCAAACATGAAATTTTCAGAGGAATTTATCAAGAAAAAGAATGTTGGCATTGTAGCATTGAGGAAGAAATTGAAGTTACCAGCTACTAAAGATCCCCTCACAAAGGATATCGAAGAAACAGAGACTAAGAAAACTGACATGATGAAGCTGATCATGGAACATAATGCTCAGATAAGACAGATGGAAACTAAGCTGAAGAAAATGATAGAGGAAAATGAGCATAATGCTAAACTATCCATGATTCCTTTGGATGTTGTACCTCTTACAACCATTCCCAAAATAGCAAGTGCAAGCTCCACTGCCCCTACTACACAGTCTGCTGATGGTGTTGAAAAACTGACAAAAGTTATGGAAAATCTTTTAATTTAGATAGAAGAAATTAAAAAGTTGCAAGACCAGAAGACTAGGAGTGAAGCTTCACACTCTGCTAAAGCTCAGAGGGCTCAGAAGCTGATTGAGAGGCTGCAAAAATATGAATGGGAATCTGCTATTAGACAGACCTTGCTCGAAGCCAAGGAAATCATTTGGACAGATATTATGAATTCTATGGCCGAAATTTGGCCCTGTATTCAGATTATCTTTCAGCATAAATATTTGATTAAAAAAGAAAAAAAGGCCATTACAGAGATTAAAGAACAGTTGGGAAACATGCCTACCATAGCTACAAACATCATTAAATTCCTAAATTCTATTAACAGTTATTAGTTAGATGATTTAGGAATTGATGATAGAACAGAAATAATTTTTGAGGTAAAGAAGATTTTGGCCAAAAAGAATCTTGTTTCTCAATTAGAAGAGAAATGTCAGAGTTTTGAGATAGCAGTAAATAGAATTTTCACCAGGATAGAAGCTCTAACTCAGAAGCGGCTACCTAGCTTATTTTTAATTAATTAAAAATTGATTACTCGTGAAGATTACATTAGAAAATTGAAGGAGGTAGCCAAAGACAGTTCAAAATTTGCAAATATAAAAGGAAGCATGACATGCAGAGCTTTCTTATAAGCCATGGGTAATGATTTTTTCATCCAGCATGAAGTAAACCATATTTTTGTGGTAAGACCAACATTTTCCAAATATACTGAGGTTGATGGAATTTACCAAAAGGTAACTAAGTTAACCATTACAAATGAAGACATTTGGGACAAACTTTGTGAATTACTAGACTGATCAATAATTCGGATGCAGTAATAAGATAGGCCAACACATTAAACATCACATTAGCCAGCGTAAGACAGAAACAGGCCATTTCAACAGCTGACTCCTCCAAAGCAGAGCCACCTTTCCACGCAATTGTCCACCTTTCCTATCACTCTACATAGATCAATTTTATTGTTTAGAATGGTGATAATTATACATTGTCGATTGCGACAACGATTTTGTAATTATTTGTATAAATACTTCACACTTTGAAGTATTCTATTTGATTGTTGAATATAATTTTATCCAAGTTATTGTAATTTTCTGGTTGCTGGACGCATCAATAATACAAGGAAATTCTTCACAGGATTCATGTTATATGTAATCTATATGTTTGTTGTTGAAGTAAAATTAAGGAATTATTCATTGCTCCTTAGTTTCTACTGAACCTTTCATTTCCTCTTTTTCATATTAATTTAAAAATTAAGAAAGATCCAACTAGTGCAACCTAGCTTTCCCTGTGAAACTCCTGCAAAGTTTGATGTAGATCCAGTTAATTTTTAGACTCCATAGCCCAATGGAATTATAATATTTCAATCAACCAAACAATCCAATCAAATCATAAACAAACAAACAATTTGCACAATAGTAACTATCCTAAAATTCACATAAAACATAGCTAAATTTTACAGAGAGATCCCTCTCTGAAGCTATCGGGGCTAGATTCCATATTCCAGAGTGGTTTTGATGTTTTCCTCTATGTTTACTCTCACAATATCATAAATTACAGAATGATAACATAGTGGTGACCATACTGGGGAAAATTTAAACTATTGTAATTTTCTTCGAATTCATTACCATGGTTAAGAAAAGTGTATGATAGGAATATTTCGAGAGATTGTTTCCTTTTCATTTTTGTAAATAATAAGTGTGTGTGTGCTTTAGATTTTAATTCTGGCTCCCAAAAGAGTTTACACTAGATCTCATCATGATTCAAAACCTGCAGCTATTGTTTATGATCCTGAAAAATTGTTGAGAAGAAAAAGTATAGCTGAGAGCAAAGGAAGTAGCAGTCCTCCCCCTGGGCTAGATTTTCTTCTGAAGGATTTTTTTACCCTACAAGATATTGAATTTGATTTCCTTTTGAACATATTTTGTTTAGAACTAATTCAGACAACTGGGTAGACCAAACTATGGTAGATAAATCTACCTTAAGACGTCATTATATTGAAGTATAATCTGCCCAACCTGATCTTGACTTTCAAATCCTTCAAGATTTTGATAAATTGAAAGGTTTAGTTTTAGGCCTTGACCTTTTTGTCCATGAGGCATACATCCAAAAATCTGTTGAACTCTCTGTCATAACTTCTTTTTCAGTTTGTTACATAGCATTTTGTCACCGTCCCTACAATCCCTCGTCCCGTACATTGGAGGGCTATTCCCGTGACTTGTGAATAGTAAAATGTCCTGAAAACACCTTGATTGCATCCTTCTGCATAAGGGCAAGAATTATCCTCAAGAAAATTTCCTCTAGAAAACCCCATCCCATGATTATAGGGATCCCAACTTCCCTTCTTCCCTCTATAAAAGCATGCCCTCTCCATTTTCTAGCTAGCTGAACTTTCAGGAAGGAATTATAGCTGAGTGACAATCAAGAGCAGAGTTAAGGAGAACCCTGTGAGAGAGAGAGTTCTATCAAATCCCTGACGAGATTTGTGAGACACGTCCCATTGGAATCATGTCGAAGGAAGATCACGACGTCAGGGCACCGGTTTTAATCATTCTCTCGTATCTTAATATACATGACTCTGCCATTGGCTCCATGATTGTGTTTGTCCATGATATAATGCAATTTAATTCATTCCTCTCTGACTAATCGATAGTTATAAAGTGTGAAATATTTCATTGCATATTGTCTCTCTTATTTGCATGTGTACAAGTATTTAGATGCTACAAGCTCATGGATCGTGACCTGTCTAGCTAGGAATGGAAGCGCCACTTCTTCTTCGACAACAGCAGTGAAGGAATCATGGTAAGCAATCTATCGCGATTCTACTCTCTGTAACTAGGAACCAATAGCTTTGCGTGTTTCGATTTTTTCTAGACCCACTCTAGGGCTAGTGGGATCACCTTTGTCCACAGAGGGGATGTACCTCGAATTGAGTCACCATGCTGGGGGCATGCTTACTTTTTCATGCATAGTTTGTTTCCATTTCAAGCTGGTGTAAAAATGAAACCGGTTTCAAGCATAGTTTATCTTTGTTTCAAGCTTGTGTAAAAATGAAACCAACTTCAAGCAAAGTTTCCTGATTTCAAGCTTGTGTAAAAATGAAACCATTCCCATTTTACCTCTCGTGATTGCGATTTTATCAGCCTGTTTTTCCAGATGAGTCTTGGTTCTTTCATTCCATCGTCCCCATCTACTTGGCCGATCATACGCCTTCACTTGACTTTTTTTTATCCATTCCTGAGGAACCACTGCGATGAGTGGTATTGTTAGCCAACCTCTTGAAATTTACTTGTTCTGAGTAGTTCCACCATCACCAGAACTAGTTGCTACCCTTTATACCACTCATTCCTCCAGGAGGAGTCACCTTTCAGCTCTTTTCTAACTCTCTAAAACTGAAAATATTGTCGATGCGCTTGTTGTTTTGAACTCGTTAAATGGTTGTGAAACCATATCTACCTAGTATACATTTACCCATTTTTGGGTTGGGATAGATTATTTACGAAAAAGGAATACCCTGGCCCATCGTGACTAGGAGGTTCTCTCGGACACAGTTTTCTACCTTTTCGGATCTGAGGGACTACTTACGAAAAGGGCACTGCTGGAGTTTTCTTTTCCACTTTCTTTTCAAACTCTCTAAATATGAAAATATGCTGAGTTTTTCCTTTGTCAGACTCGTTAAAAACTGATGACATCAAACTCTGTCACAATGACATTACTCGAGTTCCTCCTTCCTAGGGCTCGTAAAATGTACTAGGTTGGATTTGTCTCAAGGACAAACTTACATCGCAAGCATATGTTGTCCCCTTCAAGCTTTTTTTAAAAAAATAATTGGGGTACTTGCCAGAAATGGTGGGGGGGAATGGAACCAATATCGTAGTTGTATTGGCAGTATGTCGCTCTTGAACATGGCATTTGTTTGCATTCATGTCGGATTGGGGACATCTCATCTCGTTATCTTCTTGCCTTCATGGGTTTGGGTAATCTCTTTTGACCGCTCATCTGCTCTTTGCCACATCACCATGACCTCAGATCCCTTGATGTCAAATATTTCCAAATCCAGTGTCGTGCCACCGATATGTTCAAGAGAAGTTGGCCTCTGCAGTTTTCAACCTCCCTCTGATTCTCTGTTGGTCTTGATTCACAAACATTATATTCCTCTGTCTCGTGTCGATGATGTGGGAAACATTATGGCCCACCTTCGGTCAAGGTCACTTCCTGTCGACTTTAGCTCATTATCCAGGAAATTGATCTAGAGACTCCCTTCAAGTACCTTGGAGCCTGCATGCCTCAATGGTAGGTTCTTCGCATTCAACGCAAGGTTTTCATTATTGACCTTCGATCGGATGATTCTACGGGTGTTCGACGCCATATCACTGTTCACATTCTATGGATTGTACCTCTTGTACCTTGAGAGCCATTATCATTGTTGGTGGTTTCTCTCACGTATGTTAAAAAATTTCATCATTGGTTGGTAATCAAACGATGTTCTTGCATGTTCGACTTCAGCTCACATATTCACATGCTCAAACTTGTACTTTGTTCAGGTCGAGATAGAGCACAAGACCCTAGATTTTGTCTGATGAAATCCAAGCTGTAGTTTCTTTGTGGATTGTTATGACTTATCATGTGACTCTTTTTGATTGGATGGTTGTGACCATACCTGATTCTACTTGTTGATCCTTATTTTGTTGGATGGTTGCGTCCATACCTTGGATCTCGTTTTGTATACTTTATTATGGATGGTTGCGCCCATACCACATATCATGTATCAGAGATATATGTTGTATTTGTACTTGCAGTTCTTTCGACTGCAATGTTTTTAGTTGAATGCGTTCTCATAAAGCATTTCACCCCTCCCTCTCTCTCGGACTTCATGCTTTAGGAGGCATCTCTTACACAGCATTTTGTCACCGTCCCTGCAATCCCTCATCCTGTACATTAGAGGGCTATTCCCGTGACCTGTGAACAGTAAAATGTCCTGAAAACACCTTGATGGCATCCTTCTGCATAAGGGAAAGAATTCTCCTCAAGAATATTTCCTTTGAAAAACCCTAAAAACAAATGTTTTAGCCTTGGCACGCGTATCTAGTTCATCACTCGCGCCGACCTGGAAAAGTTACACTAGGACCGCACCACTTGGCACTCTGTCCCTGTGTCTCACCCACGCCAAGCCTATTTGGAAAAAAAATTTAAAAATAAATGGCAGAAGTTTGGTTCTAACAACTTCAGAATGAATCATCAGAAAGAAGTTGGGTTGTTTGACTCTAGATATCCTTGTTTAGGAAGTGGTTTTCCACCTGTCATGGAACCTTCCTAAGAGATAGGACTCTATCCCATGATTATAGGGATCACAACTTCCCTTCCTCCCTCTATAAAAGCCTGCCCTCTCCATTTGCTAGCTAGCTGAAATTTTGGGAAGGAAATTATAGCTGAGTGACAATCAAGAGCAAAGCTAAGGAGAACCCTATGAGAGAGAGTTCTATCGAATCCCTGACGAGATTTGTGAGACACATCCCACTGGAATCTTGTCGAAGGAAGATCACGACATCAGAGCACCAGTTGTAATCGTTCTCTCGTATATTAATATACATGACTCTGCTATCGGTTCCATGATTGTGTTTGTCCATGATATAATGAAATTTTATTCTTTCCTCTATGACTGATCGATAGTTATAAAGTGTGAAATATTGTGTTGCATGTTGTCTCTCTTATTTGCATGTGTATAGGTATCTGGATGTGACAAGCTCACAGATCGTGACCTGTCCAGCTAGGAATGAAAGTGCCACTTCTTCTTCGACAACAGCAGCGAAGGAATCACGGTAAGAAATCTATCGCGATTCTACTCTTTGTAACTAGGGACCAACAGCTTTGTGTGTTTCGATTGTTGCTAGACCCACTCTAGGGCTAGTGGGATCGCCTCTGTCCGCAGAGGGGAATTACCTCCACAACACAGTTTCATCTACTTCATCACAATCTGTTCATCTAAGATCATACAGCCCCACTCCTTCTGTAGTTTCCACTACCACCCCTATATTTTTCATCAAGCAACTTAAACTCCATCTTATCCCAAATATTCACCTACAATCCAACCTACATCTTCACCACAACCTCAAACTTCAGTTTAGCCTCCACCTCTAATTCAACCTCCACCTTTGATTCAACCTCCACCTTTCATCCAACAACCACCTTCAATCAATCCAAATATTTTCCATCCTCATATACCCATAATTGAATACATGTATGTTCCACTTGTTCTTCAAGGTCCTTTGGAAAACATGCCACGGGACTATCAAACTAGGATCCCTCAGTTTGATGGAACTAAACCTATCACTGCTCAACAACATGTAGATAGGATGAATGATAGTTTTGATATTCAGAAAGTAGATGAAGAAAATGTCAAGAGGAGGTTGTTTACCCAAAGTCTTACTGTATATGTTAGGAAATTGTTTAAATCCTTGCCACCTGCTAGCATTAATGATCTCCCTACATTCCATCAGTTATTCCATAATATATGGGAAGTAAAAAAGAATCCTCTTCAGATTCTATCAGAATATGAAAGCATTAGGAGGGTACCTCGGGAAAGTGTCCAGAAATTCCTACAAACATTAAACCACCACAAGGTTTAGCCTTAATAAAATTCCCTGATGGATTTGAGGAAGACATGTCTTATTAGTTGAAAGAGAGAAACCCTACAACATTATAAGAAATGAAAAGAGACGCAGTGACTGTAGAATCCAATTTGTTAGCAAAAAGAGCTAGGATAAGAATTGAAATGAGAGTGACCATGAAAGAAGAACCCTCAACATCATCTATCGATTCCAAAATAGAATATTTATTCAAAACAATAGAGATAATGGTGGAAATGATTAATCTAACAGATAGAGTTTCCCCAAGATAAAACAAGCTTGGCCCTCAAAACCATAATCAAAATGTTAGGATATACCCTCCCCAAATCAAACAGAGGGAACAAAGGGGACCAGATCATCAAATTAGACCTCCTTTTTAAGAGAATTATGTTGATGATGACGGGGAAATTTGTAGAAGAGGTAGAATATAACCAAATAAATTTGATGGGTATTAATGATGATAAAACAATTTCTCTTACTCTGAGAAGAACAAGAGCTTTTTTAGGTTTCTCAATCTGAGCTTGATTCAAAGGAATTAGATGATTACAAAATATTTGAGAATGTTATTATGGAAGTCCATAGAAAATATAACCTTAGGATTAAGAAGACTTCAGACACCCCCAACAAAAAGAATTATGATATTCTTGGTAAGAAAAATTTTGATACTGTTGTTAGGAAAATCACAGACAATCCTACCAAGAAAATTGTTGAAAATTCAGGCAAAAAGGCATTAGAAACTCATGCAAAAAAGTAGTTGATAGTGCTTCTAAAACTACCCAAACTGATATCCCAACCACTAGTCAACAAAAAAAACCTATCTCAAAAGAAGTTGCTGAAAAATCTAATTTCCTAAACATGAGTAAGGTTCAAACATCATTCAACATTGAGAATGAGTTAGAAAAACTCAAAATTCCCATTCCTCTAGCATAGTTAATGAACAAAAATGTATACAGATCTCAAGTAATGAAAGCTCTAAATATAGGGGGAAACACAAATACTATCAATTTGAATGATGACCAACCTAAACTCTTATTCAGACCAAAAGTTGATGGCAAACCTCAGGAAGGAGGTGTTTCTCCCTTCTGTGCTAGCCTAAATGTTCATGATAAGATTCTCTATAATTCCATGTTAGATTCAGGTGCTTTGAACAATTTAATGCATAAAGTTGTTATGGAAAAACTAAAACTTGACATTACCAGACCATATAAGTATTTATATTCTTTTTATTCTAGAAAAGTAATATTCTTAGGTCTTATCAAAGATTTGTGTGTTACTTTAGCTCAAATCCCAGCCATAAGTTTGGAAATGGATATAGTGGTTGCAGATATACGCCGTAAGTATGGCATGTTGTTGTCATGCTCATGGGGAGAAAAGTTACAAGGGACCCTACAAATGGATATGACTTTTTCTAACATACCAGTGTTTGTTCAGCAAAGAAGATTATACATGGAAACCTTGATGAAATTCATGGTGAGTAGCGAGGATAAACCACACAACTATCCTCTTTATTTTTTTCATTCATATTTAGACTCTTTCATTATTTATAATGATGGAGATATAAACATAGGTTACCAATGCAGAAATTGATATTTGTGAAATAGAAGAAAACAAAACACAAATAGTGGAACAAAACACTCAACTTGAACCTCTTTGGAACATTTAATTTGATGGATCAAAGAGGGTTCTGGAGCAGGAGTGTGGGTTTCAAACACAGGAAATAATAGTGTTGAAGGACATTCATACAAGCTCAATTTTCAATGTACTAATAATATAGTTGAGTATGAAGCACTTATACTAGGATTGTAGTTATTGAAAAAATTGTGTGTTAAAATAATTTCCATTCATGGGGATTATGAGCTAATCATAAAAAAAATTAAAGGAGAATACTCTGCTAAACACCCTAGATTAAGAGCATACAGAAATGTTGTGTTGGATTTTCTAAAGAGTTTTGTGGAATATGACCTTTCTGCAATTCCTAAAAATCATAATATCCTTGCAAATAGTTTGGCTTTTTCAGCCAACACCTATAAAATGCCTCATCCTATTCAACAATATACATTGGAAGTGAAACATTGACCAACTATACTAGACAATGTGAGGTATTGGCAAGTGTTTGGCAATGATAACAAATTGAAAAATTTCTCCAATCTAAGGATGCATTTGAAGAAGATAGTATAGATTTAGAGCGTGAATTAGAAGGTAAAAACGGTTGTACATTCTAATCTAGGAAATAATTTAGACAATGCAGATGTAAATACACACGTAGATAATTGTAAATAAAGTAGAATTTCTTGAAATGGATTAAGAGAGAGAGAAGAATTTGAAATACTTCAGTCGAAGGATAATGTTTTACCTAGAGGTTTGGTTCCATTAGAAGAATTGTTTGATTTCAATAATGTAGCTAAGAAACCTAAGATTGAGCCCACAGGGGTGGATGTAGAAGAATGAAAAATGGGTAGTGAAAAAGTCCCAAAAATGATAAAATTTTCCAAGTCACTGCCACCTGCTGAAAAGTAGAAATACATTGCTATGTTCAAAGAATTCACTGATGTATTTTCCTGGAGTTATGAAGACCTTAAAGCTTATGATACTAGTTTTATACAACATAAAATCCAATTAAAGAGGATCATAAACCTTTTAAGCAAAAACTTCGAAGAATAAATCCAGTATTGATGCCTTTAATTGAGAAGGAAATCAAGAAGATGTATGATGCTAAAATCATAGTTCCTCTTAGGTACTCTAAATGGGTTTCCAATATAGTACCAACAAGGAAGAAAACAGGAGAAATCAGATTATGCATAAATTTTAGAAACCTTAATAAATTCTCACTAAAAGACAACTACCCTTTACCAAAGATGGATCATATTTTACGAAAGGGAATTGGATCTAGTAGGATTTCTTTGTTAGATGGTTTATTAGGCTACAACCAGGTTTTATTTCACCCTGATGATCAGGATAAAACAACTTTTACTACTCCATGGGGTACCTTCATGTATGGGAAGATGCCCTTTGGGTTGACGATTACTGGAGCCACATTTCAAAGGGAAATGGATATTGATTTTGCCGATGAAATTGGCAGATTTATTGTGATTTATCTAGATGACATCATTGTTCATTCCAAAACTGATGAAGAACATTTGTTACATCTGAGAAGATTTTTTGAGAAATGTAGGAGTTTTGGAATTTCACTAAATCCTAAGAAAACAATTTTTGGCCTTGAAGAAGGAAAAATTCTAGGTCATATCATTTCTAAAGAAGGTATTAGGATTGATCCTAGTAGAATTGAAGCTATCTCGAAAATCAATCATCCTAGAAACATTAAGGAGCTTCAATCATTTATTGGAAAGATAAATTTCCAAAGAAATTCATTCCCAACCTTGTAGAACTTCTTAGAAATATAACAAACATGTTGAAAAGAGATTCAGAAATAAGATGGAACATTGAAGCTAGGAAATAATTTGATCAAGTAAAACAAGCATTAACAAAAGCACTAGTCCTGATCAGTCCTGATTTCACCAAATATTTTATAATCTTTTCATTTGCTTCTAAACACACTATTGCAATTTTTCTTTTATAGAAAAACAATGAGGGATATGAAAAACCCATTGCATTATTTATCAAGGCTTTAAGGGATGTTGCATTAAAATATAACATCAAGGAAAAACAGGCCTTTGCCCTAATAAAAGCAATCAAATATTTCAAAGTATATATTCTCCATTCTCACACAATTACTTATGTACCAAATTCTGTGGTTAAGTATATTTTAACTCAAAATGGACCGGATGATAAAAGAGGCAAATGGATTGCCATCATTCTTGAGTATGACATAGAAATCAAACCCACTAAGCTAATCAAAGGATAGGGACTAGACAAATTTATGGTTGAGTCTAACTTTCATGCATTAGATATCAACTTTGTAGCTCCATTATGATCAAGAGGAGCAGGCGACTCCACAAATTGATGAGGCTTTTATGACCTCACCCTGGTATGCAGACCTCATTTTTTTTTTATTCAGATTAAATTCTCCTCCTGGTTTAACTAAGACAAAGGCTAGATTTCTAAAATTAAAAGCAGTGAAATTTTTCATCGTAGATAATGTTTTATATTGGAAAGATTTTGGTGGTATTTTACTAAAATTTCTACTAAAGGATGATGCAGAAAGAACCATGCAAGAATTCCTTGAAGGTGACTGCGGTGGATATTTATACTGGAAAACCACTGCTAACAAGATCCTTAGAGCGGGTTTTTACTGGCCTATCGTTTTCCCTGATGTCCATAGGAAAGTAACCTTTTGCCACAAATTCAAAATATTTGAGGGAAAAAGGAAGCTATTTCCCCTCCATTAAATCCCATATCTGTTGAAAGCCCTTTCCAACAATGGGTTTTGGATTTCATTGGATAAATCCATCCACCATCCTCTTCCCAACACAAATGGATCCTCACAGCCACTGACTACTTCACCAAATGGATTGAGGCCACACCTTCCAGAATAGTAACCGATGTTGTAATTATCAAATTTCTGGAAACAAATATCCTATCAAGATTTGGATGTCCAAATAAGCTCATTATAGATAATGTTGCAGCCATTAAATCCAATAAAATGATAGATTTCTGCAATAGATATCATATTACTTTGGGACATTCAAATGCTTATTATCCTGAGGGTAATGGGTTAGTTGAATCCTCAAATAATATTTTGGTCAACATTATCAAAAATCTACTAGAAGAAAACAAAGAGTCATGGCACAACAAGTTGATAAATGCACTTTGGGTTGATAGGCTTACTACAAAGAAATCAATTGGCATGTCACCATACCAATTGGTTTATGGGATGGATGTTGTTTTTCGATCTTCTTTAGGAGTTCCAGTTGTGAAGATAATTAGGGAATTACAGGTTGAGACAAATGATACTCAGAGGATTATTAACCAAACTATTCAACTGCATCAATCTAGGGAAGAATTCTACAATAAAACACAAGTTATCTGGGAGAATGTCAAAAATATTTTTGACAGAATAACTAAAGCAGATGATTTCAATTTAGGTGACATTGTTTTAAATTGGGATTCCATAAGAGAAGACAAAGGCAAGCATGGGAAATTTGACAAACTGTGGAAAGGACCATATATCATTTATTCTTTCAGAGGTCACAATGCATTCTTTATCAAAGACTTAGATGGAACAGAAATTCCTAGTGGACACGTGAATGGCAGAATGTTGAAGCATTACTTATCATAGAAATAGAAGTTGTTCTTAAATTAAATCATTATAAATATCATTGTCGTTACTATTTTTATTGGGTAACCTATTGACAGAAGTTGAAGCCCGCAGAGAAGGCCCTAAGCTTTTGATTAATATGCCACCATAATTACTACAACAACAACAACAAAAATCAGGTGCAGACATTGCTAAAATAGAACATTCAAGGCTACTGATCAAAGGTTCTTGGGACCTCACATGGAGACTGCCACCCCTAGTTGGAGCCACTGTTAGGGTCCTATAATTTATAGGATCTCAAGGTGATTGAGTATTTTATCTCACATATTTGATATTGTAAATAATTTTTCAATCTGAAAATGATTTCCAAAATATATATATATATAAGAAAATGAAAAGACGGTATTTTAAAAAGAATGAATAAAGAGAAAAGAGAAAAATAAAGAATACATTGAAAAAAAAGAATAATAATGAAATCAGAATCCCACAAAATAAAATAACACTAAAAGTGCTGCAAATTTAAATGCCACTACTAATAGGTGGTTTCTTTCTTTCAAATAAAGTAAGGTTTTGTTCAGCTTGTTTAAAATTCCACAAGGACTAGTTATTTGTTTAATCACACAGCTTAGTCATGGTTAGAAAAGTTTAAATTTCTGTTAATTAGACAAGAGAATAAAGATTTTCCAAACAGTTTAATCTTGGCAAATCAATAGTTAGGTAGAAAATGACATTGGTTAAATTGTTTAATCTGAATCACTAGGATAAATAAGGGATAGGATTGAATAGATTTTAATTATTCATAAAAAAGAAAATGTGGGTTTGCTAGCCTAAATGCACCCCTTGAGAAAAATTTTAAAAAAATTATCTTAGAAAAAGAATTGGTATTAAAATTGTAGGTAGAAATGGTTTTATTTGAAAAATATCCATATTTGCACTTATCCGAAGTTTCAAAACATTATGAAAACAAGCGCAAATGGATTATGTATGTTTCATATGTTTGTTTTTATCCAAAATTTTCGAGCATAAGGAAAATTCACTTCACGACAAAGTGTT
Source organism: Pinus albicaulis (assembly GCA_034641835.2). Classification (NCBI taxonomy): domain Eukaryota; kingdom Viridiplantae; phylum Streptophyta; class Pinopsida; order Pinales; family Pinaceae; genus Pinus; species Pinus albicaulis. The sequence goes on from CM076572.1 coordinate 655,510,611, forward strand.
TTGTTCTGTGGCGGTTAAAGGGCACACATTTCTCAGCTGCAGCATCATTCCACTCAAGAGATCGACGACGCATAATGAATTTTGGCCCCCCCTCTCTGTCTTGACTTTACCAGGGGGGGGGGGGGTCCAAAAAGGTGGTATTCCCCTGCCGGGTCCCATGCTACATGGCATTCTCTCTATGTTTCGCACCCCCCTGCCTAAAACCGCTAACCACTCCCTACCCCCTTCGAAAACCACTTCCCCCTCACCTCATTCTCATTGTCCCTACCCCGCTCCTTCTGCCATTATCATTTCGCCACGTCTCCAAACTGTTGTCCAATCAAGTCTTTTCCTGGGAATTACTGTTTGAACATTTAATTCTCCCAGGTAACCGTTTAATCCAATGGACCCACACCAACCTGCAACGGAAACTATGTTATTCCTTTAAAACCATGAATCTGATCCCTTTTCAACTTTCTGTCACAAATTCTCTATGAGTTATTTTTTATTTACATGTTTTCTAGTACGCCATTAGTCTCACTAGCTAATCAACATGTTATTGAGTGTAAACATCTTGTCTCCCTCTCCTAATCAGCTACAGACCTAGAGCTACAGACCTGCAATATACTCATGGTAAACCATTCATCCCAATTTTGATTTAATGTTCATTGATAAACATGCCTCCAAATAAGATGAACCAGGGGGACCCTGTTAATCCTTTAGTTCTTCCTCCAATCGATTTAGATCACATCCCCTTAGTTGATAGGGACTAATAAATCATCGAGACACAGTGCGAGTTCGAACTGTGTTGTTGGCTCAAAGACAAATATGTAGATAAAATCGATGAAATTGGACTCTGGGAGTCCAATCTCCCGCACTATAATTTCCCTCAGACAATCCATGCCCCAGAATTCACCAGAATATGTCAAGCATGTTATTTTCCCAATCAACGAGCAATTATGGCCCCTACTGGTGAAATCCTCTTCACCATTACTGCCCAATCCATAGACCAAATGATGCAAGCCCCCTCTGTGGAAAATAGCACACCATTTTCATTAGAAGCCCTCGTAGGACTCTAACAAAAGCTTGATTTTTCCAAGAGAGCTAGAATTTTTGACCTTTTCCTACCATAAAATACCCAATTTCCAAGAAAAAATCCACCATACCCTTCCTCAATATTCCTTGATCAATAAAAACAAATTATTATTGTAATTTCATATATTTTGGGCTGTTATTCTGATCAGTGGGTAGATGAACCCATTTGTTGGGTATGTGTTATATTCCTTCCACGACTAGCTCCATGCGTTGTATGTTGCGCCCAACACAGTAGGGGGGTCACAAGGGGGGCGGCAGCCCCCCCTATCGAGGTGCAGGGCAGAGCCCCAGGAAAAAAAAGTTGGTGTGCGGACCCACCCATGGTTTTGGGGGACAATGGTTTTCAGCCCCTGGTATTTTGTAGATCTGATCAACAGAACTACGGTTATGTTCTAATCCAGGGTTAATGGATTGGGGTTTATGTATTCTTCGGCATGTATATATATGTGTTGTAACACTAAAAGGAATATAATGAAAAATCAAGTCGATCTTCCCGATTTGGGATCCAGGGGAAAATCTCTATGTTTATATGTTTTATGTTTTATGCTCTCACTATTGTTGAATGTATCTGGGGAAGCTATGGAAAATAATTTGTGGGAAAAACTGGGGACTTTGTACCAATCTAAGTCTCTGGTGAATAAATTGTTCCTACGGAAAAAGTTGTATAACCTGAGGATGAAGGATGGAGACTCAGTGACAGAGCATTTGAATGCCTTCAATACTATGGTAAGCCAGTTGTCATCTGTTGATATTAAAATCTCATATGAAGATAAGTGCATTAGTTTGTTGTGTTCTCTACCAAATTCGTGGGACAGTCTGGTTATTGCAATGGGTAGCAATACAACTACCTTGAATTTTGATGAAATTGTCTCAGCCTTGCTGTCAGAGGAAATGAGACGGAGAACTATGGAGGGCCATAATGGAGATGCCTTATCTATATGAGCAAGGTCCAAAAATAGAAACAAGAATAAGGTTTCAAGTGGGAGATCTAAATCTCCTGGAAATTTTGTAAAGGAGTGTTGGAAATGCAGAAAGGAAGGGCACTACAAAAAGGACTGCAGATCTAAAGCTTCTAAGAAAGGAAAGGGATCTGATGATGCTCCTTCTGCAGAGGCAAAAACCACCTCAGATGATAGTGGGGATGTGTATTCGGCTTCTTCTTCAAATACACATGTATATCATGATTCATGGTTGATTGACTCGGGTGCATCCTTTCACTTCACTCCCCAGAGGGAGTGGTTCTGCGAGTATGAGAAATATGATGGCGGTGATGTCTTCCTAGGGGATGATAGGAAGGTCAGAATCGTTAGACATGGAAAATTCAAGCTAAAGCTGCAAGGTGGAAAGATTAGAACACGTCCTAGTCTTCTGCACATTCTTCCATTGGCCAGAAATCTGATTTATGTAAGCAAGTTGGATGATGCAAGTGTAAAAACAGTGTTCGATAAAGATACCTGTTGTTAGTATGAATCTAAATTCCAAGCGTACGAAAAAATACCACTTTAGCTGCGCATAATAAACAGCACTAACAGCAAAGATGGCTGCCAATATCCTCAAATCTGCAGTTAGGTGATCAAGATAAATGCTGCAAAAATCTAGATCTATGCATTATATGACATTAAACAGTAGAAAAACAAGAATTACTCCATGCATCCAATAGACAAGACAAGAATATGTTGAATGAATTTTGTATTAATGGCACCTAGGAGGAAAACACAAGAGGGTGTTCCCTATTCTCCTCAATGGGATGGGTTCTTGTAAGTCCTCAGCACTTCAAATCTAAAATTCCTCTCTCTTGATGGTATAGAAAACCCAGACAAAAATGGTAGCAAAATATGACTATGATGGTGAATCAATAGTCAGACCAAAAGTATAGATCCAGAGTTATCTTTAAGCAACAAAAGGTGTTAAATGAATGGAAAAACCCTTCTATTTATAACAAAATATTGAGTTAGTCTAGATATTGGTGCATAATTAAAATATTATTAGCCAAATCAAGATCCAACTTTTATGGAATATTTTATTATATTTGTTGGAGGGAAAAGGAATTTGACTTGGTTCAAATCCCTTTATTTGTAAATAATAAATAAATAAATGATTTATTTATCATTTTAAGGATGTGGTTGAGTAATAATCAAATAAATAATTATCTATTTAATTATTTAAGGGTGATTTAGTCATATTTAACAAAGAATATTATTTAAATAAGATTTAAATAGTTATTCTTAGAAAATAATAAGATAAATAATGATTTATCTAATTAATTTCCTTGTTTTGGATTAAATATAACCAGGAATATTAATTAAATTGTTGTTTAACTAATTATTCCTTGAGGAGAATCAAACAAATGTAGATTTATTTAATATTTCCTTATGGGGTTTCCTGTTTAGACCATAAACAACTTAATAAAGGTGGTTTACTAAGTTATTTTTCATAGTGAATGCAATTTTACTTAGGGTAAAATTGGTCTTACATGGTGTACTTGGTTCCATCTAATAACAATAGGTTAGATGACCAAAAAATGGTGCAACAGATTGCCCCCTAGCATGCGAGCGTTAGGAGCTAATCGTATGACCGAAGTACGTTGTAAGAACTCAATCGCTAGACATCGAAAGGGAAGTCAAAGAGAGAGAAGTATAAGGTAGACCAAAGTGATGAGAGAACTAGACCCTGAGGAGACAATACTTACAGGTGCGACAAGTCTCTTTGATGAGTGAGTACCTATGCTATAGGCGGTGGGGGAGGCATACCTATGCCCGCTGAGGCAAAGTACAAACAATAAGGTGTTCGGAAAACCACGGGACTGGCCAATATATTACATGCTGGCATAAACATGAGCCAGATAAACAACACGTTAATGAATCCCACATACGTATTGTGCCTGGGATAACAGCCAAGACTTGTACAATAATATCTGAGTACATGAGATATAAATACAACCCGGATGCCCCTGAAAACAGGAAAGGGCTCTGAAAATATGACTGATATATGCAAACAAAAGGGCGTTGCAAGCGGCTGAGGCCGACATCATCAAATGTATGGGGCTGCATCAAAGGCTGTAATGAAGAGGTCATCCGAGTGTGTGGGGGGCTACCTGTAGGGCCACCCCCTCATGAGGGTTGAGACATCTCACACACACCCAGGAATCACCAACATCAGCTGCTGCATCACTAAGCCATCAAGTATACGGATCTCGATCATGTTCAAAGGAGTTAGAGCTGAGAAACAATCAAGTCAAAGGGAAATAAGGAGTCCCTTTTCCTAATCCGAGGCACCGAAGAAGAGTGGAAGTTGGAACCAAGGTACACCGCCCTCTAGACCTGTCTTCTAGAATGAATGAGCTGATGTCAATAGAAGGAGGTTCGCCATAAGTGAGGCAATAAGGGATCCTCAATTCAGGCACGAGAGAAAATAGTAGAGCATCTGACAGACTGTTACCAATGATGATCATGAAATGGGGGGAAACTGAGTAGCGAACAGACGACTTCCCTTGTTAGAGCATAAAGGGCATGGATGGCCTAGCAGCAAATGACACAATATCATGACGGATAGGGGACAGTGGGACTGAATGCCATAATGTGCTACATGAGAGAGGAACCAAGTAAAGAAGGATGGAGGACTATAGCGGGATGCAAAGGGACTCGAGATAGACTCCATGAATGCAATGATGACTCAACTCGGATGCTCTAAACAAGGGTGACTCAATGGTGCTGCCACACAAAAAAGGTCCAATGGGGACCATAAAAACATGAGTACAATATGGTAACTCACGACGAAAGTCGACACAAGCGTGGACAAGTATGGAGGCAAAGTGGTGTCCCTGGTACGAGTGTTGCAAGTGAAGAAATTCGATTTTGAGGAGGGGTGAAGTGACGCTTCTTGAAAAAAAAAATGTGTCTTGGTGGAGTAGCAAGTCATTAAAAACTAATTGATACCCATTTGAGGGCTTGGTGAGAGCTTTCCAACAATACAGATAGTTCATTAAACTGAGCTATGGTTTGGCTGCAGCGGGCGAAAGAAAAATCAGGGGTTTTCATTGAATAAGGCATTTTCCCTCCAAATTCACTCTTTTTCAAGTGGAGCTGTGGTGAATGTAATGGGGAGAGAAGGCCCTAAATATTGTGGTGATTGTAGCAGAAGAATAAACCGTTGGAATTGAGATCCATCGGTTGCAGGAAAGATACCTAATCCTACTCTTTCATTTCAATGGATTGAAAGTTTAGTTTAGGTACCCAGAGGTCATGAACAGGCCAGGACGCACTTTTGGGGGTCTGTTCTACGACCTGTCCCAGGAAATGACCTGAAAAGTGCGATCTATCAAAGAAAGGGGGTTTCAGTGTTTTTTTTGGCTGAGATCTCGGATTTTTATGGTTGAGGGGCATAGGTGCCCCCAAGCATGTTGTGGTCATGCCAAAATCTATTTAGAAAATAGGGGAATATAAACACATTTTAATGATGTGGTGCGCCATTTGTTTTCGTTATGGTTATGCAGTTTGAGAAAGGGAATGAAGGATTTCCAATCTCTTTTGGTACTGCATATATGAATCAAATGGACTTTAAGTTTCCAAATTTGCATACATGGTGTCACTATCCCAAAGAGAGGATTTGGAGATAATGAACTGGTGCTCTCCCGGAAAACTCACAGATTGGTCAACAACAATGTCGAAGGGACTGGGTTGTTTATGTAATATGAAGGAATGATGAGGGGTATCATCCCTAGAGTTATATGAAGTGATATGGGACACTATAGGTTCTTCTAAATGTGGAAGAACATTGGTACTAGAGTTGACACAACCAGATACACAAGGAGAGTTGTGGAGAATTTATTTTCCAGGTTTCTCAAATATGGGTGCCCTCTTACCCAAATATTGGGTGTCAATGTAATGGCCATGAGGTGTATGTGGTTCGAATGCATGGGTTCGATGTAAGGGGGAATAGATAAATTCAGGCGTGGTGATTACTTCCATAATGTTGTCATCATAATAAAATATGGGATGACTGGTGGAAGAAAGACCATATGACACGGTGAAGCTACCTGACTCATTATCATGAGAAGAGAGGTTCACATGCGCATCGTCACAAGTGGTGACAGAAGAGTAAGCAGATAAGGGATCTACTGATATTGAGCCCAGGGTGATTACTGAAGGGAGGTCAAGTGAAACATCACGGGAAGTCTCCAAGGGGCCTTTCATCGAGGGTCTCATGGATGATGATAAGTAGAAAATGGCGAACGAAGGCTCCGTCATCTCGACATCAGAAGGGGGAATGTCAATGGGAGCATTAATGTCCTCTATTTTTGTTGAAGTAAAACACACAAATAAGGGGGTGGTGAACTCGTTGCGCTTGGCCTCGAATTGGCGCAAATCTTCCAAAGAGGAGCAGTACTCTTCAAGGCAGGGACAGAGGTGAGTATAGTGGCCATGGAAATCACACAAAGCAAAAGGGTGATTTGTGTGCAAAGACTTGAGTTTTGGGACTGAATCGGGTATAGTGACATACACCTATGGGATATCAGACTCCGAAAACATCTCATTGACCATGGACTTAAGGTGAGGCAACTCTGAACAAGTATGGGTGGCGTGACCAACAACATCACACAAAGCACACTGGATGGTATGCTTTGGAGGCGTACGAGGGGCAAGGTTGGTCGGGGAAGCCTTGTCCTTTGATTCCCCCTTGCGAGCTTTTCCCTTCTTACCTGAAATGATCGCAACAGGAGGTAGTTTCTGTTGAGGTGACTGAGGCACTATTGCAGTGGGAGAAGCCATGGGGACCGGTTGAACCAGGGTCAAAGTAAGATAAGGTTTGGGTTAACCAGGCAGGGTAGCGGCTAGAGGATCAAGTTACCAGACAGGAATCTTGAGGGTCAGGTTAGGAAGAGAGTGAGTGGCCATGATAGGTACTATGTACACTCTTGGTGGGGGAGCGAGGAGCGGTATCTGAACAGAGGGGTAATGACCAGGCGAGATGGCTCCAAGATGGTTAAGTTTTGGAGGAACCATTCCAGGAGGATAAAGAGGCTCATGAGTACCAGCTGAAGGTGAAGGGCCAGGAGGAGAAGGTCCAGAAGGCTGATCAAAGGTCATCATGAGAATCTGGTAATTGGAGGTACCAGATGGAAGAGGTTGAGTGGCCACCTGACCTTCAGGTGGTTGGGTAGCCATGAATCCTTGCTAAGGGAAAGGATCAGTAAGCACAGCCGATTGATTAGATGCAGGACTAGGAGAAAGAGAAGGGACGGCTTGTTTTCCTCTCAATTTTTCTTGAGACTCCCAAAGCAGCCGCATCTATGGAAAAAGAGGACAATCATGCGTATAATGACCATAAACACCACAACAAGAATAGGGCTTGTTTGTGCGAACAAGCCTGTCCTGCTTGGGCTGGGTGCCTTGTTGCTGGTTAGCAGTGTTAGGAGCATTATTTTGAGGATTGGGTCTAGAATTACTAGGATCATACTAATTTTGAGTGCCTTTTATCTTATTTCTGGAGGGAGGAGGATTAGTCACGCCCTACTATGCATATACCTACCCCTGAGGGGGTGGTGGTTGTTGTTTCATGGGTTGAGAAGGCAAGGGAGGAAGAGGTGCTAATGTTGGAGGAGCTGGAGCACCAAGCTATGGATACATATAATAAGGAGGTTGGGTAACAGTGTGGTAAACAGGAGATTGAGCAAAAAGAGGAGGCATGTCGTATCTTGGATACATGCTACCGGGAGGGGGAAAAGTGCAAGAGGTGTTGTCCCCTCCCTGAGGAAAACCATAGCCCATAGGAGGTTGATCATATGAATTAGAAAGAGTTCCAACAATACCGGCTGCAATGTGAGATGCCCCCGATGCGTTGGCACCACTGGATCTGGGAAGACCAGGTAAAACGGTATAAACATAACTCGACTGAGCGTAGATCAGGTCATACTTTAACGCAATTTAGAGAGCAGCTTCTTCGGTTTGAGGAAAGTGCGTGTAATGATCCTTTTTCAGGATTCTCAAGACTACATTTCAGAGATGGAATACAGAGGCATTTACTATATATGTCACCCTTCAAAAAAAGGGTGAGATCCAGAGGCTACCTGGCCAACTATAGACTATGTCTATAGAACTTGGAATAACCCTTTTCAGGAATCTCAACAAGGTCTTCAAGGAAAATGTTGTATAAGTAAATCTAAGCAAGAATAATGCATATCAGGGCTGGGATCCCCTCATTTATGTTGTATGTGACTTATATATTGGATTTCATTAGAAAAAAAAAATCATTTTAAGCACATTAAACAGATCTCCCACAGTCAAGACTAGCTAGAAATCAGCCAAAGAGAAGGGTTATTGCAACATGAAAACTCTCCCATCAGATTTGCACAATTTTGACTGAAAATCAGGGGAGGACGGCCAAGGATCTCATATTTTAGAGTTATAATAGTAAATGATATTTATATTTGAGCTTATTTCCTCTACAGCAGATTACAAAAAGAACTAGGGAAAAATCCCTTCATAAATTAGAGCTACAACTAGAAATAAACTGCAGAAATACATAGACAGCGTTATTTTTCATATGGTTCAGCTGCTATACATTAAATTTCAGATCTATGACATATGTATGGATAAAAAATCATATCTAATATAGATCTAGAAACTATATGACTTTAAGAACAAGATCCATTTGGAATTACATCAAAATATTGCATAATAAGCTGTAGATCTAAATTACAAATTGGAGTGTTGTAGAAAACTCAAAAATTTTTGAAGATAACTTTATTATTGAAAAGATCAGATCTATGGAGACATGGATCAGCAACCCAATCCACAGATCACCAAGGGAAGGCAAGCCTAACACCAAGAGATCTTCCTCCAATCTGATAGCAAACTGAAACAAGAAACCCTCTTACAAAAATAACGCAGTATTGAGCAGAAACTGCGCTGAGGGTGAAGGAGACTGAATAAACTAAATGAAATTGTAGATCAAATAAAAAATATGGATAGAATCTCTCTTTTGAGGCTGAAAAACACACTCCAATAGAAAAATCCTCTTAAAACAAGCTAGATCTAAGCAGATCTAGAACACCACTTGCTGCAAATGACAACAGTTGCAAAACCCTCAATGGGACAGCGCTGCTCATGAAAATGAAGCTTGGTCTCCAGCCAGATAGTGGCTCACTTCAGCAAACAACTCCTTCAATGATCCTCAAGAGAAGATATGAAACCCCTAAACAGTAATTCCACTCATAATCCTCCACTAAATAGCAAAGAATGGTATTTGTCTAAGCAGACAAATACTTCAGAAATATAATCTATCAACAACCTTCTTTTGCTGCCCTCCTTCTCCTTTTATAAGATGAGAAAGCTATTGCAAACCCTAAACCACTTTGATTAGTTATCCCTTTTCACATTAGAGGCTCCCTTCTAGAACTACACAGTCCCTCTTGGATATGCGAAGAACCTAGACAGCGCAGTTGATTTGGTCAAGGTGGGCCCAGTCTTTGGCTCAAACCTCTTTCACACCTACAAGTGATTATTTACATAGCCCTGATATGTATTTGTTCACATGGGCATTGATTTATTCAGACTTTTTAGGAGTTTTACATGTCCTCCTTTATTCATTTATTCATAAAACATAAAATAAATCAAAATTGAATGTTTCCTCTTAGCTAAGGCTAAGTAGGAACATTACAGTCCTCCCCTCCAAAATGTTTCTTGTCCTCAAGCAACTGACAGGGTAAGAGTTGTAGTTCTTCTCCTCCTCCATTGATGGCACCATCAAGAATCAAGCTTTCATCATGGGTTAAGTGCTCACCAATCCAATACATCAGAAACTTCTCCTCCAATGCTAACATGATAGGGGCATAGTCTACCCCTTCATGAGTGTAAAACTCAACATAAATAAACATGGGTGAAGCAATGTCACATCTAAAACATGTATCATGAAGTATAGGATAAAGTTCCATCCCATGTGGTACATATACACTGCCTACTTTTTTTCCATACAAACCCATAAACAATACCAATATGTCATCTATGTATGGAAGCAAAATCACATATAGGAAAACTGAAATTTTCACTTGAGGAGGTGGGTCACAATCCCACATAAGGTACCAGTGCAGGGCACTCCTTGTTTTGAGTAGATCTGAGTGTGATAGGTGGTACCACCACCACATCTTTGCTGCATGGGTCACTTTGACATGGCTGAAAGTGAAGCCCTCATTAGGTGCCTTTGGGAAGCACCCATCATGATAGATAATCTCCCTTTGCACCTCAAGGGAGTGGCCAGCTTTGGAATTTTTTTTGGCTTCATCAATGCTATGAGATCTACATGTAATATCACTCCTTGTAGGAGCCATGGCCTGCATACATATGGTAAGAGAATGTGTCAAATCATAAAAATAAACATACTCCATAAGATCAGATTCTTTACCATTCAAGTCTCCCACACACATAGAGTACTTAGGCATGGGCTTTTCTCCTCTTTCAAGAGAAGAAAGAGATGGCTGAAATGTCTCCTGCATAGGATCCCTTGGCTACCCCATCTCCTCATAACTATTTCACTCTTGTAAGTGATGATATAGTTCCTCCCAATCATAGTGCTAATGTAGTTCTTCCTCCATACCCTCCCAATCAAAACTCTTCAATATTAGGGAGTAGATTTTTGTTGATTTCATATAGCTGGAAAGGAACTCTTTGTGTGCTCTTTGTAGTATCTCTTGCTTAAGCTTGGAGGCTTGAGACAAGAATACTTTACCAAGATGATAGATGGCCCCTTCATGGACCAAATAGCCTCCTCCTTGCTTCATGCCGTCTAATATCATCCCGGTGTGCAGATCTTTGGAGTACTCCACAAGGAGTTGAGACCTCCAATATGGATTTACATTTCTCAACAAAGACAACGCTGTTGATGCATCTATGGTGGTGCTCGCCTTGTTGCTGCTTGTTTCTTTGGCATTATGCATGCAAAAATTGTTTGTGGGGAGGCTGATCCTCCCCCTTGCTTCCTCCCACAGCGTTGTGACTCCCTCTTCCATTGTTTCAACACTTGGTGAGGCTTCCCCCACAGAATATAATGGCACCCCAAGTGGCTTGCCATGATGTAGGAATGTTCCTTGCAGCATTCTCATAAACATGAGAGAAGGAACTGTGAGGTCCCTGCCCCCACTACGCAATTCCATATTTGTTGTGTGGGTGGAAACATCAAGTGAAGGGTAGGTGTGCATGCCTTGAATGATTTATTGTTTACCACTCTTCAAATCCACCCATTCCATCTGCAAGGCCTTCCAATCAGTGGTGACTTTTCCCAAGGTAATCAACCACTGGACACCCAAGATGATTTTGGTGTCTGGTATATCCACTACAAAGAAATGGTCCTCCAAGGTGTAGGTTCCCATAGTCACAGAAACTGATGAAACATACTACATGCACTGCATAGTTCTATCTTCCGGAACCAAAACAGAGAACCCATCAAAAGAATCAGTAGGGATCCCTCTCCTTTGCACAAGGTGAGCATCAATAAAGTTGTGGGTTGCCCCACTATCAGTTAGAATAGACACTCTTTGGTTCACAACTAAACCTTGCACTCTAAGGGTCAAATACTTGGGCACTCCTCTCAAAGAAGCAATAATCCCACTGGTTGGAGAAAAGGCTCCTTCTTCTTCTCTAGATGATGATTGATCCTCCTCCTCATCATCACCAGCACTGTGACCTCTCCTAGGTCCATCATTTCCCTCTTCCTCCTCACAATCGGAGAAGACTTCAATATAATGTGCTCTTCTAGCAGCACATCTATGTCCCAGTACCCATGGCTCTTGACAAATGAAACATAATTTATTTTTCCTCACCTCCCTCTAGAGATCAATGTTAAGAGGTTTCTTCAGTGAGCTCTCCTTGGGTGGAGCATATTTTCCCTCCTTCCCCTTAGAAGAGTGAGTGGCTTTGCTTGGGGAGGTTTCCTTTGCCCTTGGCAAGGCATCTTGGAGATCTCTAGTTCTCTCAATGGCATCATGCAGAGTGATGGGCTTGGTAGACTTAACCAACCCATGCAAAGGTTCTTACAGGCCATCAATGAACATGTAGACTCTCCTTGCTACTGATAGATCAGGGACCATTACAGACAACCTCAGGAATTCAGAGATATATGCCTCAGCATCTCCTGTCTGTTTAAGCTTTTCCAAGCTTATGAAAGGGGCCTCTGGATCTTTCCCATCAAATCTCTCCACTATTCCCCCAGTGAACTCAGCATAAGTGGACACATTGTTGTGCCCCAATTTAGAAAGTCCATGAAACCACCAGTTGTGGGCTTCTCCCTCAAAATGTAGCGCAGCAATCTTGATGGCTTCTGCTTCAGGCACTTTATTCAACTGGAAATAGATTTCCAACTTCTCCACCCATGCTTTGGCAGAACAAGAGGGTGATCCATCGAACTTAGGCAAGAAGAAACCACCCATAGTGTGGTGTCTCCCATGAAGGAAACCTCCATCTCTGTACTGCTGCCATGGCCTCCTCCGGTCCTTGAGATGGCAGAAGTCTTGAAAGCTCAAGTTATCCTTGAACCTTTGACTTTGTGATTTATATTCTACAAATTACCCTTCCAAATAGGTTGGCTCTTGCAGCCCTTCATTCTCTACAGCCAAGAAGATAGGCATTGTAGAGTGTTGTCAGGTCTGTGGAACTTGTGGCAAGCTCACAGGTTGACCAGTCCCAAACTGAGACATATCAGAACCTTCTCCTTGATGGAATCTCCCAAGGGACTCCCTCATTATATCTATCCTCATCTCCTTTATCTCCTTGGACAGATCTTGCATAGCTTCCAAGAGAGTTTTTGCAAACTCCTCTGCCTCCTTATCTTTATCATTCACCAATTCAGGGGCTTTCCCCTTGTCTTGACCCTTGTCAAGGTCAACAGTAGTATATTCATACTTTATATGACTTATATTCTGGTATCTCCTCTCCCTCTCATAAATAGGATCTTCATCTTCGGAATGCAGCATGATTGATGCTCCAATGCTAGCACAGGCTGTGCCAAGAGTGGAGCTCTGATACCATTGTAATGATCATTTTTCAAGATTCTCAAGATTCTATTTCAGAGATGGACTATAGATGCATTTACTAGATATGTCACCCTTCAAATAAATGGTGAGATCTAGAGGCTACCTAGCCAAATGTAGACTCTGTCTATAGAACTTGGAATAACCCCTTTTAAGGAATCTCAACAAGGTATTCAAGGAAAACATTGTATAAGTAAATCTAAGAAAGAATAATGTAGATCAGGGTTGGGATCCCCTCATTTATGTTGTATTTGGCTTATATATGGTATTTCATCAAAATCAAATCAGTTTAAGCACATTAAATAGATCTCCCATAGTCAAGACTAGCTAGAAATCAGCCAAAGAGAAGGGTTGTTGCAACATGAAAAATTTCCCATCAAATTTGCGCAGTTTTGACTGAAACTCAGAGGAGGATAGCCAAGGATCTGATATTTCATATTTATAATAGTAAATCAGATTTATATTTGAGCTTATTTCTTCTACATCAGATTACAAAAAGAACTAGGGAAAAATTCCTTCACAAATTAGAGCTGCAACTAGAAATAAACTGCAAAAATACATAGACAGCGTTATTGTTCATATGGTTCAGCTACCGTACATTAAATTTCAGATATTTGACATATTTATGGATAAAACATCAGATCTAATACAGATCTGGAAACTATATGACTTTAAGAACAAGATCCATTTGGAATTACATCAAAATATTACATAATAAGCTATAGATCTGAATTACAAATTGTAGTGCTGTAGAAAACCCAGAAATTTCTGAACATAACTTTATTATTGAAAAGATAAGATCTATGGATACATGGATCAGCAACCCAATCCATGGATCACCAAGGGAAGGCAAGCCTAACACCAAAAGATCTTCCTTCAATCTGATAGCAAACTGAAACAAGAAACCCTCTTACAAAAATAACGCAGTATTGAGCAGAAACTGCGCTGAGGGTGAAGGAGACTGAATAAACTAAATGAAATTGCAGATAAAATACAAAATATGGATAGACTCTCTCTTTGGAGGCTGAAAAACACACTCCAATATAAAAATCCTCTCAAAACAAGCTAGATCTAAGCAGATCTAGAACACCACTTGTTGCAAATGACAGCAGCTGTAAAACCCTTAATGGGACAGCGCTGCTCATGAAAATGAAGCTTGGTCTCCAACTAGATAGTGGCTCACTTCAGCAAAGAACTCCTCCAATGATCCTCAAGGGAAGAGATGAAACCCCTAAACAAGAATTCCACTCACAATCCTCCACTAAACAGCAGAGAATGGTATTTGTCTAAGCAGGCAAATGCTTCAGAAATATAATCTATCAACAACCTTCTTTTGCTGCCCTCCTTCTCCTTTTATAAGATGATAAAGCTCTTGCAAACCCTAAACCACTTTGATGAGCTAGCCCTTTTCACATTAGAGGCTCCCTTCTAGAACTGCGTAGTCCCTCTTGGAGATGCAATGAACCTAGACAGTGCAGTTGATTTGGTCAAGGTAGACCTAGTCTTTGGCTCAAACCTCTTTTACACCTGCAAGTGATTATTTACATAGCCCTAATTTGTCTTTGTTCACATGCGCATTGATTTATTCAAACTTTTTAGGAGTTTTACATGTCCTCCTTTATTCATTTATTCATAAAACATAAACTAAATCAAAATTAAATGTTTCCTCTTAGCTAAGGCTAAGTAGGAACATTATAGTGTGATGCAACATCTTTCCCGATAGGTGGCAAGAGAGATCTAAGGAACTAATCCATTTATACACGGTCTTCGAAGGTAGGGGCTCGACATAGGCTCTTTCTTCTCTGCCATTCTTGGACACGGTCGAATAGGCGGGTCGTGGAAAATTGACAAAAAGAAGTCAAGAGTTCGATACCAATGTGGTAACGAAGGGGAAGCTAGAATTAATACAGAAAAGCCCGAGCAAGAGTCGCAAAGGTGGTATGAGAGGAAGAGGCCTGATCAACATACCACTTAGAAGCTTAACCTGTAAGCGTTCATGGGAACAACTGAAGATGGACAGCGTCATCGATAATGGAGTTAGACGAACACCACATATGGAAATATCGAACATGATTTGAAGGATCGTATCCAGCAAGGCCTTAAAACTTTGGGATATCTGAAGGGAGCTTGGTTGGCATAGCAGGCCAACTAGCATCATGGTGTATAGGGTCATTTATAACCTGGTCAAAATCGGGGAGGCTGAGGCCTACCATGAAGGGGAGCAAGGGCGCAGCCGGGGTAGTGTCCATGGCGGTCCCACTAGTGGTATTCCCGGCAGCAGGATCGGGGTTACCACCAGCATTAGGTCCTGCACCAGACATAGTGAAGGTGTCAGGGGGAGAACCGAAGGCGAAACGAGAAGGAGAACCCAAAGGACCAGAAGAAGAGTTGGTGTGTGGACTTGGTGGAGGACTAACTCGAATCCTACGCAAAGGAGTAAGTCTTCCTACTGGAAACTGAGGATGAGGCCAAGAAGTCTCCAAGATAAATGCCTTGGTGGTGCAATGATGACGACAAAAACATAGCGTAAAGGAAAAACAGACTGAAAAGGGCAGGGAGGTGCAGGATCAACTGATTACAATGTCGAAACAAGGGCAGGGAGGTGCAGGATCAACTAATTACAATGTTGAAACAAGGGCAGATAGGTGCAGGATCAATTGATTTCAATGTTTTAGAGTCTTTGCTTGGTGGTGTTAACCAAGCCATTTTTTTATTACTGTGTGTGTGTAAAAGTGTGTAAATTTTAATTTTTAAACCCAGATTTTTGTAGAGAAAAAGAAAAAGTGTTTTGTATAGCTATAAATAAACCTGCAAATGACAGTATATAGGCCTACAAAAACAGAAAATAAACAGCTAATAATGCAATAATCTAAACCCAAGGAGGCGGGTCTCTCAACAACTAGTCTATAGGTGAGTAAAAAAACTAATCAAAACACACTAAAAAGCCAATAGATCTAAGGTCAAGAGGGACAGGGATCTAAAAGACAAGATCTATTGGAAAGTGGTGCAGAAAACAACAACAAATCAGAGGAAAAATTGTTGTAAAAGAGGTGGTGAAAGGCTATCTCCTGAAGGGAAACGGAGTGAAACCTAGAGGAAAACCAAAACAAAGCTAGATGAGGTGATTTGGATGGACAAAAAGCTGATCTAAAGCGGATCTGAAGGTGAGGTATCATATCTAAAAAAAAGGCTGAAGACTCTGAAATTTCAGACAACCTGCAACAGCAAAAACTTTTCCACAAAAAATGGAGGGTACTGAAGCCCTAGGGGGCTAGGTTCCCACTTATTTGAGAAAAAAAGAACAATTACAGGTCCAAAACGGGCAGAGATGGAGGTCAGAAAACCCTGAACAGAGGCTTATACAAACCCAAAAAAAATTTAGAAAAAATCCCTGCAAAAATTCTAGGTCACAGTTTCTGACCTGTTTTCAGCAGAGGTCGCAGTTTTTGGGCTAAAAGGTGCGTCCTGAGGGTCCAGGTTGCAGGTTTTGGGCCAAAAATTGCGACCTGCACTTCCGACACTCTCGGCAGTAGATTTCAGAAAAATTTGTCGTCTTAGCTGCAGCTGATGTCTGTCACCTACGCAATAGGTCCAAAAACACACGGAAGTCAGAATTTTTATCGTTTTACGGTTTTATAGGTTAAAAAAAACATCAATAAAATCAAAAACAAGGGGTTGAAGAGAAATACTAGGGTTTGAAGTAGCTGGATATGCAAGGATCAGAAAAATGATAGCGGTCGTAATCGTAAACCCGTGTGGAGTCGCCAGTTGTTAGTATGAGTCTTAATTCCAAGCGTACGAAAAAAGACCACTTTCGCTACGCATAACAAACAGCCCTAACGGCCAAGATGGATACCGATATACTTAGATCTGCAATTAGGTGATCAAGATAAATGCTGCAAAAATCTAGATCTATGCATTATATGACATTAAACAGTAGAAAAAACAAGATTTACTCCATGCATCCAATAGACAATACAAGAATATGTTGAATGAATTTTGTATTAATGGCACCTAGGAGGAAAACACAAGTGGGTGTTCCCTGTTCTCCTCAATGGGATGGGTTCTTGTAAGTCCTCAACACTTCAGATCTAAAATTCCTCTCTCTTGATGGTGTAGAAAACCCAGACAAAAATGGTAGAAAAATATGACTATGATGGTGGATCAATAGTCAGACCAAAAGTGTAGATCCAGAGTGATCTTTAGGCAACAAAAGGTGTTAAATGAATGGAAAAAACCCTTCTATTTATAACAAAATATTGAGTTAGTCTAGATATTGGTGCATAATTAAAATACTATTAACCAAATCAAGATCCAACTTTTATGGAATATTTTATTATATTTGTTGGAGGGAAAAGGAATTTGACTTGGGTCAAATCCCCTTATTTGTAAAAAATAAATAAATAAATTATTTATTTATCATTTTAAGGATGTGGTTGAGTAATAATCAAATAAATAATGATTTATTTAATTATTTAAGGGTGATTTAGTCATATTTAACAAAGAAAATTATTAAGGTTTAAATAATTATTCTTAGAAAATAATAAGATAAATAATGATTTATTTAATTAATTTCCTTGTTTTGGATTAAATATAACGAGGAATATTAATTAATTTTTTGTTTAACTAATTATTCCTTGAGGAGAATAAAAAAAAATTAGATTTATTTAATATTTCCTCATGGAGTTTCCTGTTTAGACCATAAACAACTTAATAAAGGTGGTTTACTAAGTTATTTTTCGTAGTGAATGCAATTTTACTTAGGGTAAAATTGGTCTTACATGGTGTACTTGGGTCCATCTAATAACAATAGGTTAGATGACCAAAAAATGGTGTAACACATGTAAGATGGTTTGGGGAGCATTGGTATTAATGTGGGGAGTTCATATTGGAACTCTATACAAGCTTCAGGGCAGCACTATTATTGATGGGTGCAACAGTTATGTGGTTCCTGAAAGTGGAGTGGAAATCCTAGCAGTCTCTGGAGAAAAGACCATGCTATGGCATCAAAGGCTTGTACATATTAAAGAGAAGGGCTTCGGATACTGCATGGAAATGGTATGGTAAAAGGTATGTATAATTTCTCTATGGATTTCAATTTTTGTGAACATTGTGTATATGGAAAGCAGAATCGGGTGAGTTTTCCTTCTGGTGCTAAGAGGGTGAACAAGATATTAAAACTTGTGCATAGTGATGTGTTTGGACCTGTGTCGGTTCCATCATTGGGTAAGTCTGTGTACTATGTTTCATTCATAGATGACTTCTCAAGGAATACATGGATATATTTCTTGAGAAAGAAATATGAAATCTTTGACAGATTTAAAGAATTTAAGGCTCTGGTGGAAAACGAGACAGAGAAGAAGATAAAGGTGCTAAGGACAGATAATGGTGGGGAGTTCTGCAAGAAATAATTTGAAGAGTTCTGTAAGAAGTGTGGTATAGCACAGCAGAAGACTACTCCATACACACCTCAGCAAAACTGAGTTACAGAAAGAATGAACAGAACGTTGATGGAAAAGGCAAGAAGCATGCTCAATGGTACCAGGTTAGGACAAGAATTCTGGGCAGAGGCAGTGGACACTGCATGTTACCTGGTTAACAGATCACCTTCATCAGCGTTGGAGGATAAGACTCCAAATGAGGTATGGACTGGTAAGAAACCCTCTCTTTCACATCTGAGGGTATTTATATGTGATGCATATGTACATGTTCCAAAGGAGAAAAGGACCAAGTTGGATAATAAATCTAAAAGGTGCATCTTTATTGGGTATAAGGATGGTTTAAAGCGTTACAAGATTTGGAACCCAAAAACAAGGAAGGTTGTGTATAGCCGAGATGTGGTGTTTAGAGAGGTGAAAGATGTTGTTAAACAAGAATTCCTACAAAAGGAACCTGAGAAGATAGAGTTTGAGCTAAAGGAGGATGAATCAGACTCTACAACAGAAGAAGAGGAAGAAGAGGAAGAGCCACAAACTCTAGCTATGAGAAGATCAGTTCAGGAAAGAAGGCAACCAGAAAGGTATATTCCATCTACTTTCTATTCAATTTTTGCCTTAACTATAACTGATGATGATCCCATAACTTTCAGGGAGGAAGTAGATTCAGAGGATGGAAAACTCTGGAAGGAGGCCATGGTTTATGAAATGACATCCTTTCACAAAAATGAGGCATGGGATCTGGTGGATTTGTCGGCTGGAAGGAAGCCCATCAGTATCAAATGGGTGTTTAATAAGAAGATGAATTTATAAGGCAAGGTGGAGAAATACAAAGCTCAATTGGTAGAAAAAGGTTATTCCCAGGTGTCGGGAATTGATTTTGGTGATATTTTTTCCCTTGTTTCCAAAGTTACTTCTATTAGATTACTTGTATCTATTGTTGTTGCATTTTATTTTGAGATAGAACAGATGGATGTGAAGACAGCATTTCTTCACAGGGATCTAGAAGAGGAGATCTACATGAAACAGCCTGAAGGTTTTATGTTGAAGGGGAAGAAAGAACTGGTATGCAAGTTAAAGAAGTCTCTGTATGGGTTAAAACAATCACCAAGGATGTGGTATCAAAAATTTGATACCTATAAACGGGGACTTGGCTTCACTACAAGTAAGGAGGATCGCTATGTTTATTTCAAATTAATTCGTGACCATGTTATTTATTTGGTCTTGTATGTGGATGATATGTTTTTTATTGGAAATGACAAAGAAATTATCCAAAATTTGAAGACCCAAATTTTCTCCAAATTCGACATGAAGGATCTTGGTGCTGCAAACTATATTTTGGGAATGGAAATTAAGAGAGATCGGGCAAAGAGGAAGCTCTGGTTAAACCAGAGGAAGTATGTCAAGACTATATTACAGAGGTTCAATATGCAGGATAGTAAACCAGTGAATGTTCATATTCCTGTAGGTGTAAAGCTGCCTGCTGAACAGTGTCCCAAGACACAAGAAGAAGAGGAGGATATGTCCCGTGTTCCATGTGAAAGTGTAGTGGGTAGCCTGATGTATGCAATGGTCTGTACTAGACCAGACATTGCACATGCAGTGGGAGTATTGATCAGGTTTATTTCAAACCCATGGAAGGAGCATTGAACAGCAGTGAAGCGGGTTTTCATATATTTGTGTGCCACTATTGATTATGGCTTGTGCTACCAGGGAAGACCAAGATTGGAAAGAGTGTTGGACATTCGTGGTTTTGATGATGCAGACTGGGCTGGAGATCTGGACCAAATAATATCTACAAGTTGGTATGTGTTTAGCCTATTTGGAGGTGCAGTCAGTTGGATGAGTAAAAGACAATCTGTAGTGGCTCTTTCAACTACAGAGGCATAATACATGGTAGCCACTCATGCAAGCAAGGAAGCAGTTTGGTTGTAGAGATTGTGTTCAAGTATGGGGTTGGTGCAACGAGCTATAAGGATAGACTGTGATAGCCAAAGTGCAATTTTCTTAGCTAAGAACCTTTCTTATCATTCAAAGACAAAGCACATTGATGTTCAATATCACTTTGTGAGAGATATGGTTGAGGATAAAAGGGTGTTGTTGGTAAAGGTAGACACTTTGAAGAATATTGCAGATGCATTAACAAAGTCTGTGAGCACTCAGAAGTTCTCTTGGTGTAGAGAAATAATGGGTGTTGCAGAGCTGGGATAATGACTAAGCTCTCATGTTTCCCCCTTGCGGAAAGAAAACAACAAGTGGGAGAATGTTGGGTATGTGTTATATTCTTTCCACGACTAGCCCCACGCGCTGTATGTTGCACCCGGTGCAGCAAAGGGGTCATAGGGGGGGCGGAAACCCCCCTTGTTGGGGTCTAGGGCAGCGCCCCGGGAAAAAAAAATTGGTGTGCGGACCCACCCATGGTTTTTTGCATGATTTTGCACATGGTTTTGGGGGACGATGGTTTTCGGCCCTTGGTATTTTGTAGATCCGATCAAGGGAACTACAGTTATGTTCTAATCTAGGGTTAATGGATTGGGGTTTATGTATGCTTCGGCATGTATATATATGTGTTGTAACACTAAAAGGAATATAATGAAAAATCAAGTTGGTCGTCCCGATTTGGGATCCAGGGGATAATCTCTGTGTTTATTTGTTTTATGTTTTATGCTCTCGCTATTGTTTATTTTCTGTTTTAAGATTCGTTTGTAGATAATTTATGTACAGGGTTAAAACCTACACCATTTTAGGTTTCATTTCCATGTTTTCCACAGACAGCAAATCTTCCATTATTTTTAATTTCTGTCGATTTCTAGCTAATAACATCCATGAACAATTTTTGAAGTTTCAAATTGAGGAAATTTTCAAATACACTTCAATTTGGGTCTATATGTTTTTATATTATCAAGAAGACAGGTTTAAATTTTCCATGCAGAAGTTATATGAAGAGGGAAACCAGCATTCAGTTATATTTTGGACTTCTTTGGTGATGAAGGAGTAGCAAAATTTTACTTATAAGAAGTTTATTGAACAGTTTTTCCACCCAGCCATGAGTGTGCTAAATAGTTCAGCAGAGCCTAGAATCAGTGAGGACATCAAAATAATTTTGCATTTTACAGATCAATCAAATACTGGAGACTGGTACTTGTACTAGAACTACACATATATCATAGTGTATGGATGCAAGTTGGCACCATGCAAGCTTCCAAAATACCTCCCCATGAGGATTTTTTCACTTGAATACATCATAAAATGCAAAATTTTAATGAGATACATTTTGTGTCAGCTAAAAAGAAATCATAGTTCAGGATCAAGACACAAATTGGATCCTTCATATGTAACAACAAGTCAGCAAGAGAAGAGGCAGATAAGCTTCTCAAGGAGATGAAATTCAGCTGGAGTTTTACATGGTCTTATGACCCTCTCGGTATTATATCTAGATTGAGGGTAGAAAAAAAAATACTCCATACACTCATACCTAAAGGCCTAAAATCGAGAGGTATGTGAACCAGCAAGCTTGGGCAGAGAATACTTTATAGGAAGCTTAGGAGTAACTTGTTTCTAAATATACATCACAAAATCATGTTCCACAGGAGAAAGTAGCCAAAATACAAATGGAAGAAGAGTCACCTTCAATGACTCACAGTGCAGGGAAGGAATTAAAAATCATGTACGGGAAGAGAACAAAGTTGAATACAAAGGTAGATACAGAGAAGAATTTAGAGCAAGAAGTGACCATGGTAATAAAGGAAACACCATCTTCCTCTCAAGCAGGTGGCCATTTTTTTGCATCTCCCACGGTGCCTTCAGTATCCCAAGAGCAGCAGGATACTG
The DNA here is from genome assembly GCA_034641835.2 of Pinus albicaulis. Classification (NCBI taxonomy): domain Eukaryota; kingdom Viridiplantae; phylum Streptophyta; class Pinopsida; order Pinales; family Pinaceae; genus Pinus; species Pinus albicaulis. Next base: position 655,532,970 of record CM076572.1, read on the forward strand.
TCCAAACTACCAAAGTGCCCAAGGAGAGAAAGGAAAGATTGTTTTTTACAGATTTAGAGAAATAAAGCTTAAGAATGAGATTTTTAAGAATAGTACATATGCTCAGTTTTGGAAGCAAACTTCCAACTCCCTAAGTAGGCTACTATCATTTTTTGATTCAGAGAATGGAAAGATGTAGATGGCCTTCCTCAAGGCCCAAATTCTACAACCTAAATCAACGTCAGATTACAAGAAAATAGCTTTCGAGTTTGATACAAAATATATTCATCCCATTGACCAAATGGAGATGCATAAACAAACAGGCGAAATGATTTTCTCCACTCTAACCAACACTACTATGATTGTTTCTAAATTGCAGGTTTCATTATCTAATACTCAGTCACAGTTGAAGATGTCGAAGATTTCTTCTCTTGCAAAGGACACTAGGATTATATCCTTAGAGGATTTAGTAACGAAGATGGGTTATGATCCTGCAAACATGAAAGTTGTAGAGGAATTGATCAAGAAAAATAATGCTGACATTCCAGCATTGAGGAAGAAATTGAAGTTACCATCTACTGAAGATCCCCTCACGAAGGATATCGAAGAAACAAGGACTCAGAAAACTAACATGATGAAGCTGATCATGGAACATAATGCTCAGATAAGACAAATGGAAACTAAGCTGAAGAAACTGATAGAGGAAAAGGAGCATAATGCTAAAATATCCATGATTCTTTTAGATGTTGTACCTCTTACAACCATTCCCATAATAGCAAGTGAAAACTCCACTGCACCTACTACACAGTCTGTTGATGTTGTTGAACAACTGACCAAATTTGTGGAAAATTTGTTAATTCAGATAGAAGAAATTAGAAAGTTGCAGGACCAAGTCAAGACACTATAGGACCAGAAGACTGGGAGAGGAGCTTCACACTCTGCTGAAGCTTAGAGGGCTCAGAAGCTGATTGAGAGGCTGCAGAAATTATGAATGGGAATTATCTATTGGAAAGACCTTGGCCAAATCTAAGGAAATAATTTTGACAAATATTATGAATTCTATGGCTGAAATTGGCCTTGTATTCATATTATCTTTGAGAAAAAATATTTGATTAAAAAGGCAGCATAGGTCATTACAGAGATTAAAGAACAGTTGGGAGACATGCCTGCTACAACTACAAACATCATTAATTTCCTAAATTCTAAGAACAATTATGAATTAGATGATTTAGGAATTGATGATAGAACATAAACGATTTTGGAGGTAAAGAAGATTCTGACCAAAAATAATCTTGTTTCTCAATTAGAAGAGAAATGTCAGATTTTGGAGATAGTAGTAACTATATTTTTCACCGGGATAGAAGCTCTAACTCAGAAGCGACTACCTAGCTTATTTGTAATTAATGAAAAATTGATTACTCATGAATATTACATTATAAAATTGAAGGAGGTAGCCAGAGACAATTCAAAATTTGCAAATATCAAAGGCAGAATGACAGGCAGAGCTTTCTTAGAAGCGATGGGTAATGATTTCTTCATCCAGCATGAAGTAAATCATATTTTTGTGGTAACACCAAAATTTTAAAAATATACTAAGGTTGATGAAATTTACCAGAAGGTAACTAAGTTAACCATTCCAGATGAAGATAGATGGGACAAAATTTGTGAATTACTAGACCGATTAGTAATTTGGATGCAGTAAGAAGACAGGCTGGCACATTAAACAACACATCAGCCAGCGCAACATAGAAATAGGCCATTTCAACAACTGACTCCTCCAAAGAAAAGCCACCTCTCCATGCATTTTTCCACCTTTCCTATTACTCTACAGAGATTGATTTTATTATTTAGAATGGTTCTAATTATACATTTTCGGTTGAGAAAGAGATTTTGTAATTATTTGTATAAATACTTCACACTTTGAAGTATTCCAGGTTGATTGTTGAATTTAATTTTCTCCAAGTTATTGTAATTTTCTAGTTGTTGGACACATCAATAATACAAGGACATTCTTCACAAGATTCATGTGGTGTACGAATTGTTGATGTTTTTCTTTTTTTCATGTGTTTATTCATTTTTTTCTTTCACTACCATTTATTAAAAGCTTAATTACATAAAAGAAACTATGACGAATATGATTTGTTGTAAAGAGCATCTTATTCTGGCTATATGTAATTTATATGTTTTCTACTGAAGTCAAATTAAGGAATTCTTCATTGCTCCTTAGTTTCTACTGAACCTTTCATTTCCTCTTTTTCATATTCATTTAAAAAATCAGAAAGATCCAACTAGTGCAACCTAGATTTCCCTGTGAAACTCCTTCAAAGTTTAATGAAGATCGAGTTAATTTTTACACTCCATAGCCCAATGGAATTATAATATTTCAATCAACCAAACAATCCAATCAAATTATACATACAAACAATTTGCACAGTAGTAACTAACCTAAAATTCACATAAAGCATAGTTAAATTTTATAGAGAGATCCCTCTCTGAAGTTCGAAAGGCTAGATCCTAGCTTGCAAACTAGTTTTGATGTTTTCCTCTGTGTTTACTCTCACAATCTCATAAATTACAGAACAATAACACATGGGACAGCCAAACCTTGATAGAATATTGTTTTCTAGAAAATGAATAATGACTGACTCTGTAGCTTGCCTTGTAGGGACAACTTAAATCCATTTTGTGAAGTAGTCTGTGGTTGTTAAGATCCACCAATGTTGGCATGAGGATGTAGGGTGTATCTCACCAATAAAATCCTCTCCCCATTGCTGGAAAGGAGCTTCTACAAATATGGGTTTTAGAGGTAATGGAATTAGCTTCTTTTTTCCATAAAAAATTTGACACTCATGACAGGTAATGATATTTTTGTAAATGTCTTTGAACATAGAAGGCCAATAGTATCCTTCTCTACATATCTTTTTTTTTGTTGCCTTCAAATAATGATGACCTCCACAATCACCCTTATGAAATAAATCTATTACCCTCTCAGCTTCATCTTCTAACAAGCAGTTTAAGAGTATCCCACCAGTATCCCTCCAATATAAATTCTTATTTAAAATCAAATACCTTAGAGATTTCAGCTTTACAAATCTAGATCTAGACTTGGTTAATTCAAGAGTAGCCTTGTGATGCTGCAAAACAAAAATTACATCCCTATACCACTCATACATAATGAATTTTTCCTCTACAGGGATCAATTCCTCTTCTTCAACCACTTATGAAAATTTTGATATATAATTCATATCTAGGCAATCAAAATTTGATTGTGACATCAACTTCGCCAACCCCTGGATTTTTACAAACTTTATAGGGATAATCTCCATATCATACTCCAACAAATTGGCAATCCACTTACCTCTTTTTCCATCTGGATCATCTTAATTCAGTATATCTTTCACCACAGCATTAGGCACAAAAGTCACAATGTGAGAATGTACAATGTAGATTTTGAATTCCTTAAGTGCCTTCACTAGAGCATAGAATTATTTCTCCATAATGTTGTAATTTAGTTCATAATTTTCAAGTTTCCTACTGAAGAAAGAAATGGGTTGTGCATTACCTTGCTTCCTCTTCTACAATAACACTCCCGCAATTGTATGTTCAGAAGCAAAAGTAAAAACCATAAAATCCTCAGAAAAATGAGGACTTATGAGCACTGGTGCTTAGGTAAGGGCATTATTGATCTCTTCAAAAGACTACTTTGCCTCTGTTGTCCATTTAATATAAAAATCCTTCCTAAGCATCTTAGTAATATGCTTAACAATTTCTGCAAAATTAGGAATGAATCTCCTAACAAAATTTACCTTGCCTAAAAAGGATTGAATCTCTTTTCTGTTTCTTGGAAAATCTATCTTCTGAATGGCAGTGACCCTACTTGGATCAATCCTTATTCCTTCTTTTAATATTATATGGCCCAATAATTTTCCAGTGGTCAAATAAAAAACACTCTTACTAGGATTGAGAGAAATACCAAATTTTCTGCATTTTTGTAGAATTTTCTCCAAGTGCTTGAGATGCTCTTTTTCCTTCTTTGAAAACACAGCGATATCATCCAAGTAAACCACCATTGACCTGTCCTTTTCTTCAGCAAATGCAATGTACATCACCCTTTGGAAAGTCACTCATGCATTCATGAGACCAAAAGACATTTTGGCATACATAAATTTCCCCCATGGCGTAGTGAAGGCAGTTTTCTCTTGGTCATTTGCATGCACTAGTATCTGATTATAGCCTGAGAAACCATCTAACATAAACATCTTTTGAGATCCAACAATTTTTTCCAATATTTGGTTCATTTTTGGAAAAGGATAATTGTCTTTAATGGATGCCTTATTCAAATTTATAAAATCAATGCATATCCTAATCTCGCCATTTTTATTTCTCACAGGTACCAAGTTAGCAAGCCACTTAGAAAATATCAATGGAACAATGATTTTTGCATCTAACAACTTCTTGATTTCTTTTTCAATCAATGGCATAAGAAATGGATTGATTCTCCTCATTTTTTGTTTAAAGGGATTTTCATTTTCTTTGATTGGTATTGTGTGTTGAAAAATTCTAGAATCTTACCTCTTTAAGTCTACATAACTCCATGAAAAAAAATCAATGTAGATTTTCATCAAATCAACATACCTTTGTCTCACCTATGAAGAAAGAAGTTTGGACAACTTTACCAACTTGGGATTTTATGAAATGCCAAGGTTCATTAGGGGAATTTTGAGGTCTAAAATGGGCCTCCTAAAGAAATTATAAAATAATAGTGGAAATAATAAAATAAGATTTTTTTACATCATCAAATTTTAGAGGGAAACAAGAAAGAACTACTTTTTCAACTCGTATTTTCAACTTATCTCCCAAATATTTTACTCAAATTTCGAGCGGGAGTACTCATTGGATGCGAAATTTAATTCCTCGTCCAAGGAGTACCATGTTGCATACTTTCGATGGACCCTGCTACATGAAAAATGAGAAAAACATGAAATGTGTGATTGCAATCATGTTTTTTCATGTATTTCTCAATTGTAGAAATTTAGTACAAAGCCTGGATTCTCCTGATCTAACAATTATATGTCACTGTTAAATACAGAATCACTTCTACAAAATCTTTGCAGAATTTAAAACACAACGCCAATAGCAATATCATGAAGAAAGATCCATCACACATAACACAGATAATTTACCAGGAAAGCATAAAGCTAAAAACCCCACTATATTCTATTATGTATTATATTATGGATCATGAAACAATTACATACAAAACTCTACTCCAAGAGCTCTCAGTACAATGAGCTAATTGTCTCACTGTCATACAAAAATTGGCAAGTTCCTTAACCAATTTACTATCTCCAGATAGCCTGCCTCCACTGTACAAGCCCTAATGGAAAATAATCCCTGAATGAATGATTCTAGCCTACCTTGACTGCGCAATACTCATAGGCACATCCAATGTGTGTGTGGTTGCATGTGTGCAACCGATAATGTCACAACTGATAGGCAATCTGTCCCTTTCACCTACATCTCAACTGGGTCTCCAATGGATCTGACATGCATGTAGTTAATAGTAATAAATCTTCAGTTGCATGTGAGGCCACTAATTGTGAATTAATTAATAATTAATTCACTTGATCTCTCACTAGTGTATCTTCAGTTACAACTAGCACAACTGATTTTAACTCACTTAACTGAGTTAAACTAATTTACAACTTTCATAACTACACTTCCAACTTTGTTACAACTAGAATCACTCTGTTACAACTAAGTCAACCTACATGTCCCACCAACCAACCACTTAACTCGAAATTCCCATAGCTAACTGATTTTCCACTTCAGTTAACTATTTCCAAGTGCTCATTGAGAATATATTATTTGTTATTATCCAACTAATATTAAGGGATAAAAATAGTCAACATACATCTATAAATAGACATGCAATCTATAAATATAACTTGCACATACATCTATAAATATACCTCATATATAATACAATTTTCTCATGCATCTATAAATATACATTCACCTAAAAATAGCCTGTGTGGGCCCCACATATTGTAGGTGCTTAATTTTCACTAGGATCAAGGATGTTGTTTCCAGATGACAATTTCACTGTTTCTTGTTGAAAACTTCAACACTCCCTCTCAACAAGAAAGGAATGTCTTTGCATGCGACATGAAACTCCATGCATTCATCCTGCAACCTTTGCATGAAAATTTTCTGAAACTGGATAGCCTCCAAACAACTGAATCAGTATAATGCATCTGTCATCAAATTATTTTGACTTCTGCTGGTACCAACTGCACATGTCTTATGGATCCACTGCGTTGTTGACCTCTACATCCATGACTCTACACTTGCTGTCAACTCTGATCCGCACTCTAGTATCTGGCATTGTCTCTTTGATTTCATGTCCTCACGACATCTGACTGCATCAATCCAATTGATCCTGCTACTGCTACTCTATGGACTCCTCGTAGCCAGGTTCGATTCATGAGATCCACACCATCTCAATGAATCCTACCCAGAAATTTTTTCTTCGGATTATCCATGCATGTCACCCCACCTCTCACTTGGTGGTATAGGTGCATGCACTCCCTCTTCCCATCTAACATGAAATTTCTCTGCATGAGTGGTTTCTTCCACTCCATGATCCTCATCTTGTGGCTGCTCCACATCCTGAGGTTCACTCTTACTTGCATGCAAATCCAGCTCCCTCTCAAGGGTCAATTACATGACTTTATCACACTTCCCAATAGTAGGAAGCTCTATCGAAATCCCATCCACATCAAGTCTAAAGAGATTCTTAAATCGAATCCCAACCTTCTTGGCTTGCCCTATTGCTTTGTGTCACAGGAAAACTTTCCTTCACTAAATACAACATCATAGCCTCTATCATCTAACATTGCGACTGAGACTAAATTTTTCTTCAAACCTGGTACATGCATTACATCTTTTAAATGAAAGATTTTACCTAGCACCCTTTGAAATGTAATGGTACCAATGCCAGTCGCACTGTATCTTCCATCGTTTCCCAAATTAATATGCATCTGGAGATCTTTCTCCTCCAAGTCACTGAAAATTTTCTTATCTCTCGTCATGTGAAAGGAAGCACCACTATCAAGGTACCACCCCAAATCCTAGTGCACTTGAAACCATGCATGCGATCAATGAGAAGTCAAGCTCAAATTTCAAGGCAAAAGCCTCACCAGCTGTAGCTCCAACAACCATCTTGTTCTTCTTCTTTTGTGGACAATCTGTGGCAATATGTCCATGCTTGTGACAGTGAAAACACTTCACTTTGGACATGTTGTGCTCCTTGCGATCTTCACCGGCCTCAGATTTAGAACGGAATTCCTTACCCTTCCCCTTCTTCACCTTGGAAGCCAAAGAAAAATCCTCTTCATCGTCATGCTTATATGAAGATCCATCTCTAGTGTTCCGCTTGAACTCCTCCTGCACCAGATCCAACCACAGTCGTTCCCAATCCGAAAATTTTTCTCGTTCGTTGACAGAGTCTTCATAACTGTGCCAACTCTTAGGAAGTCCTAGGAGAGCCAAACTCACCAAATCATCATCATCAACACTTATTCCTACACTCTCAAGCTCATCCCGACATTGGAAAAACTTTGTTAAGTATACTGGAATAGTGTCATTCTTTTCCATCTTGATCTTCCTAAGTTTGTGTTTGAGCACCAATTTCCTATGGTCGTTGCTGCTTTGGAATAGATCCGTAAAAGCCTTCCACATAGCATATGGTGTGGCTTTCCCATGGAGGATTGAGACAATGTGGTCTCATACTCCCTCCAAAAGGATCCTCTTCGCCTTTTCCACTTTCTTTCGCCATGCATCAAGATTTGCAGCATCTGCAGCATTTGGCTTAGGAACATCTTTTTCAATGAATTCCTTCAAGCCATTTTCTTCGAGTACTGCCTCCATCCTGTCCTTCCAAGAAATGTAGTTCGAGCTTCCCTCGAGTGCATACTCTAACCTCAAGCCATTGAAAGCCATTTTGATGTTAACTCAGTTGTAGAACCAAGAAATTATTTCTGCAAATTCGAATTCTTTCCACCAACAAACTCAGCTCCTACTTAAAAATTGCAATCTTTTGTCCTTCGATACCATGTAGAAATTTAATACAAAATATTTATTTCCTGGATTCTCCTAATCTAACAATTATATGCCACTGTTAAATACAAAATCTCTTCTACAAAAGCTTTGCAGAATTTAAAACATAATCGCCAATAGCAATATCATGAAGAAATACCAATCACACATAACACTGGTAATTTACCAAGAAAGCATAAAGCTAAAAATCCCACTATCTTCTATTATGTATTATATCATGGATCATGAAACAATCACATACGAAGCTCTACTCCAAGAGCTCTCAGTACAATGAGCTAATTGTCTCACACTGTCATACAAAAATTGGAAATTTCCTAAGCCAATTTACTGTCTCCAGAAAGCTTGCCTCCACTGTGCAATCCCTGATGGTAAAGAAACCCTGAATGAATGATTTTATCCCGCCTTGACTGTGCAATACTCATAGGCACATCCAATGTGTGTGTGGTTGCATGTGTGCAACCGATAATGTCACAACTAATAGTCAATTTGTCCCTTTCACCTACATCTCAACTAGGTAGGCCATATTTAGCTGCAGCCATAATTACCTCAACCTTTACAGCATCATTTTGCATGTTAGCTAAAGTTTCAGATTCTCTCTCCCTTAGTAAAATACAGAAATCATAGTCAAAGGCATAAGCATAATGCAATTGGGAATCTTCTGGGGGAGGTTTAATGTGAGCAGGGATAGAATTGTAAACCTTATTGAATCTTTTAGAAAAAACATGAACTGACTCATCTATGGCTTTTTTCAAATTATTATATTCATTAAAGGCTTGAACAGGGTTCACTTTACTTCCCCATTTTGTCAATAAGTTGTCTTATAATTGATCCCAATTATGTAAACTCCCTGGGCTAAGGCTTTAAACCATTTTCTCACCTCACCTATAAAACTCTGCACAAACAGACTCATTTCTACATCTTCATCATCCACCTCTTCTAAGTCAACAAAATCATTAAACTGGTCAACATGCTACTCAGGAGTGATATTTTCTTCACCTCCAAAAGTTTTTATTCTAGTGGAATATGCTTCTAGAAGGTCATGGATTATGGAAGGTAGGAAAATATGAGCATACCTAGCTGGACCTGCAGGAGGAGGAACTCTAGCCATAATGGCAGTGACAGTAATACTTGAAAAAGTAGTGAAAGGAGTAATAATTTGACTAGGAGAAGCAGCAGTGAATGAAGATGTAATGCCATGAAATTTTGAGGTGGGAATTTTCAATTTAGAGACAAAAGAGCTCCACTCGAGCAAAGGGACACAAAACCTCCTTCTTAGCAAGAAATCAAAAGAATCGAGTTCTTTCAATTTTTCAAATGACTCTTTCTCCAATAACAATTATGATGTGACAGTTTCCCAAAACCCTTCTTTTTCTTCTTTTGACACAATATATGATGTATCAATTCCTAATATTTGCAGATATAATATAATTCAATTCAATTCATTCTCATATTTATATCTAAAAATAACTTCTTCTATATTTTCATCAAACTTTTGGTCTCCAAAACTTTGAACAACCTTAGAGGGAAAAGTTGAAACTCTTGTAAGATATAGATTACCTGATTTTGATGAGCTTCCAATGCCTTTGAGAATTTTTTATGGATTATCAACTATCTCAGGTGGATTTGGGATTGGATTTCTCCTTGTATGAATCTTCTTAGAAGCCACCTTTAAGATGATAATCTCAGTGGAGTCACCAAGGTATATTGCAACCTCGAATTTTCTTGACCTCCTACTACCTTCAAGAGTTCAGTAGCCTTGATTGGACACAAATTTTCAAGAAAATGTAGCTTCAGTCTCCTGGCAAATGAACCAAAAATTTATCACCAAACTGGGACTAATTGGGTTGTTCAACAGTCAATTTGATGTAACTTTTTCAAACCACTTCGGGTTGGAAGTTAACCCTTCCAACCAGAGAGGGCTCTCTCAAGAAAAGGTAAGATATTCAATAAACAATCTTACAAGGAAGCTGGCTAACTCTTGTATGTATTTTTTATCATTTTTTGTAGGTGGAAGATGAGTGAGGGCTACAATTGGGCATGGAGTGAGCATGGAAATTCAATTACACAAAAGTATCATCCATGGAAAGTGAGGCACATGAACTCTTAAAAAATAATTCTGACAACAAACATAATACATAAAAGAATTTGGAGCATAAGATTTTATGAATTCCAAGTAATTATGTATGAGCAAGCTGAATTAACATTCAAAAGATAAAAGGGACACAACCATATAAATTCTCAATCAGAATCTTAGGTCTGAACAAAATACTTCTTCAATTGTCTATTAACTTAGTGGATAAAAGATTACAATAGTAGCTTTGGTTATTACATCCATCAACCCTCTCTAACTCTAAAACTCCTTTATTTATAGAGTGAAATCCATTTTACATAAATCTGCCACCTAGGATAGACTCTCAAACTTGATCTAGAGATCTGATCCAAAAAGGATTCCATTACATTGAGAAAAAATAGAGATAATTATGTTTGAAAGAGTTTGTAGTCTAGAAGGGCTCTATCTCTATTAACTTCATCAACAAGAACCTTTAATAACCCATGCTAATGATGGCTATCAAACCAAACAACCTTGTTTAGGTGGAAAACAACCATGTTCAGGTGTCAAATCATCATAGTGGAATTCAGGTCCTAATATGCCAAATTTGACGATGAGATGTCTATTGGTGAGGTGGAAAAAATGATGTGTTGTCAGCCATGTCAACCTTATGAAGTGTATTTTTGAGTTTTCTTCATCAACATATGTCCCAATGACACTCCAAAATCTTTTTTGATGACTCATATTCTTTCCGAAATGCATTAAATTCCTCAAAAAGACCAAAACCTTAGCACGTTGGAAAAACAGAGTATTTAGGAAAGTTCGTAGCGTAGTTTTTGTAGCATTTTCATTACACCAAATTATGAAAATTTTTTGTTTTTTTTCCTATGAGAGGGTCTTCATTGGGTATAATAAGGTAAAAACATTCCTTCATTCACCCCTGACATGATATTTTTTGCAAATTTTTACCTCAAAAAATTCTACAGCGAATTCATAGCGAAAACTCGGCTTCACGCTTGGAGCTCGCTAAGAACTTGCCTAATTTCTCCAGATTTTGAAAATTTTCTCCTTAACTCCAAAAACGTGCTTGCATTCCTATAAATGAATTGATATGGTATTCTAAGACAAAAAGTGGCCAAAAAAGGTGTTTTTTACCATCTTTTATGGAGCAGCAAGGTCATCTTCCATCACAATCATTTTTAAACCTTTTTTCTTCAACTTTTCTTGCACCATCTCCATTTGTATTTCAAATTCTCCGACTTGGCTTTGTAACTTCCTTCATTTTGATTGTAACCACTTTTTACTCCTAAAGAGATGTTTCATCATTCTGTGTAGAAGCAGTGTCCTCTTCAACATATTCCTTGACCCCTCTGCAACCTCGTCATAAAAATCCATCTGTTTGCTCACTTCTGTTTTGAAGTCTGTGAGCTCTTGCCTCTCTTGTTTAAATTCTGCTAACTCTAGCTTAGTTTCCAAAATCTCTTCTCTAGACTCCTTAATTTTTTCTCTTAGAAGCTCCAGTTCATATTTTTCATGAACTTTTTCCTTGCCCTTCCTTTCCTTGCTCAACTCTGCCTCTGTTGGAGATAACTCTATTATTTCTTCCCTTGCTGGTTGTTTCTCCTTTTCTGGTTCCCTATGCAATTTCTCAGGTTTTTCTCCCTTTGATAACTATGACCTAGTGAGTGGGTTCCTAGGTTTAAAAACAAAACCAGTGTCTTCTTTGGAAAAGTCTAACTTCTTAACCTTAAGACTCTTTTTCTTATTTTTTTCTCCTTTAACCTCTACATGCTTCACAATAAGAGATTCCTCAACGTCAACTACCTGCAAGATATCTTCTAGCTTGCCTTTCCCCTCTATATGACTTCTAGTGATCCTTCTATGGATTTTTATATCATTTTTAACTTTACTGCTTGTAGGGGTTTGTTTAGGCACCATTGTCTCCTGCAATTTATCAATTTCTACCTCCATAGGCTCCACCATGGGTTTCACCTCTGTCTGCACTTCCACCTCAAGTTCAACCTCTGTTTCAGTCCTAGATTCTTTATCTTTCCTTGGAGTATTTGTATTTTATTTAGGTGTATTTATAGGAGTGAGTACGTCCACCTCATACCCACTCAAGAACAGAAAATTAGACCAATCCATGTTTAACTTACTTAAATCCCCCATAACAAACAATTTTATCAAACCATGGTGAAAAATGTTGAAAAGTGTAACTAGGTCGGTCTTCATGTTGACTATGTAATTATGTAATTATGAAAAATAAGAAGTCAAAATAATATTTTTTTTGTTGTATGTGCTTCATGGGTTTCATGAGCATGATTTATTAAGTAGAAGGACTTCTTCTTGATGTCCATTAGGTTTAAGTTCAGTGTCAGATCTAGTCTTTTTTATATGCTCCATGACCTTGTATAACGTTAAAGACAAGCTCCATGATATAGTGAAGACAACCTTCAACGTTGCTGAAGAAACACCTGATGAGATGTTGAAGAAATTACAATTCAAGTCAGCCTACATGCTGAGTCAAAGTCGACCTAATTACATTTGGATGGTCGGCCTAAAAGAGGAGAACAAATCACTATATATTACCCTATACTGCAGATCATTTGGTCAAGCAAGAAGAGCGGACAAATTGAAGATCACAAGTGTGGAAAAGAACAAGATTACAGTGCGGGTTAGAAGGAAGAATTGCAGACCTAATCTCAGTAATTTTGCGGACCTAATCTCAGGAAGTTTGCGGACATCTAAAGGAATAAATTGCGGACCTAATCTCAGGAAGTTTGCGGATATCTAAAGGAAGAAATTGCGGATATAAGGACAGTATATACCTGCGGATAAAAGGAAGTATATAAGCACGGATAAAAGGGCAGCATATGAATGTGGATATAGAACAAAGGATATATGTTGATCTGAAATAGAAGAGCATGAAGTAAATTGCGAAGAGTACAATAGGTACAGGTTGCGGATTGCTGAAGCTAGGTAACGGAGAAGTGAAGGAAGAGTGTAAGTTGTTGATCTGATGAAAGAATTTGTTAAAGTTAAGACAATCATCATAAGGAGAAGAGGCAACAATAATGAGGAAGCTAAATATTTGATTTACCTTCCCACATTTCAAGCAATTCAAATACGAGCATATACAAGGTGAAAATCAAGGTCTTAGAAGCATATCTAGGTCAAGGGTATAAGTCTTGGTCATGGTATGTAATATTCCCAAATTTTCACATGATATTTGGAATATTAGAGTTATTGGTTTTCTAAATAACTTAAGTAAATAAAAGGGTGGAGGGACCCACCAACCTCAAAGATGAATAAAATCCACTTTTAATATGTGTGTGGATATTCTAGATTTAGATCTAAAATCATGGAGTAGTGGAGCAGCTCCATTAATGGAGATCGTGTCTCATTTATGAGATAGAATATGGAGGATGAAACAGTGAAATAAGATCATGGATCTTAAATGTAAAATAATGAGGATCTTTGATAAGTTCAACTGAGATCATAATAAATTCAAAGAAGATCATATAACACTTATGATAAGTTAGTGGAGGAAGTGATGCATTTAATGCACACGTGATGGAGAGGGTGATCACCCCATATAAACATAATGGAGTACATGGATAAAAAGCGCAGTCAACCATGGAGAATTATGTCCACATGCATGGTGAAGTTTTGGAGTGGGCCTAGGCTATGGAAGGCTCATATATATATAATGAAGGTAAATACACAATGGAAGGCATGATTTGGATTATTCATTTCTTGATCTGTTTAGATCTATATTTGTCTTAGGAAATTTCTATGTAGACTTGGGATGTTTAGCAGAGTTTGCAGTGTTGTTTAGCATAGGGTGTTCCTGAGCGGGAATCCCACCTCTTTATTTGAGTGAACTCTAAGGAAGAGGATTGTACTACATTCCTTATCATGCATTCGTGCCATCTTCAGAATGTTTCTTCTCGAATTCAGCTAGGAAACCGGTGGAGGATTCATCCTACCACTTTGTTCTTCACAATCAATCTTCTAGGAGCAGTAGATCTATATCCAGCATTCATGCCATTGGGTTTTAGCTCCATGCAATAGTAGTCCCTCCAAGGATTGTGTAGTCCAGTCCTATAGATCTATTGGAGGAAGGAAGTTTCCAGTATTTTAGTTGGAAATCCTGTGAGGGATCACCTCCTCACATTGGATCTATTGTTTCCATCACTCAGGAGATGATTTGACACATCTAGCAGTAGGCTATTGAGCCTCCCTCTCTTACAGCGTAGTTTTATGAAGTTGTTGTTCAATCAACAGCTATTTTCAGAAGAGGAGATTGGAGGAGCTAGATCTTGAGCTTTTAGCCCAAGGATCTAGTGGAGGGGTTAGTGCTTCTTGCATAGATCTGATTGTGCATCATTGCAACCATCATCTCATCAGATCTAGCTTCAGATCTGCATACCCAACAGCATATATGTGAAGCCTTAAGAGGGTGTTTTTCTTAGATTGACAGATGTGAGAAACCCTTTCTGGGTTATCTTGGGTATCCATCATAGAGCCTAGATCTTTGTTTTCAGCATCATCGGAGCTCCCATTCTGCCTAGATCTGACTTTCTATCTTTCAGGTAGTTGTAGTCCCAACAATTGCAGTAGGGACAGTGCAGTTTACCTTCCAGCAGTTCAGCAGTTACGCAGTCCCTCTTATGGGATCATTGCAGGTTCATTCAAGTCCATCCCTTTGGCTTGAGTGTCTCATATTTTGAGCATTGTTGTACTTATCTTTTTAAACTCCTATATAATCAAATGGATCAGCGATTTTTGTGCATTCTAATGTGTATTTATATTTATTGTTTACTTTGTTGCATTTCTTATATTGTGTTTTAGTATTACTGCATTTTCCCTTTTGGGATATTACATCAGAATCATAGCATGATCTTTGGCTCAAATTTTGGACACTTCATCTTTTGCATCGAAAGAATAAGTAGATAGATGAGATCTATCATGAAGGAGGATTGTAGTTTTGCCACTCCTCTCTTTAGATCCATGCAATATCTCTCCAAAGAGGTCAATAAAATGAAGAGGGAAAGACAAAAGGAGGATCCAAGAAGAATATTTAATGAGGAAGGTCCAAGCACTTCCTATCAGCAAAGAAGACCGAAGGGTCATATATCTCCTCATAGATATATTATGCCCACTTTCTTTGAAGAAGGTGAAAGGTGTAGTAATGAAGAAAGGAAAGAACTTGAGACTCATGAGACTCTCAGTCTATATATTGAAGAGTACAAAGCATAGTCTAGAGCATTCAAAGAAAGCCTAACTCACCAAGAATTCTTTGAACTCAAAGAAGAAAGAAGATCCTATAGCAGCAATAGAAGAAAGAGGCACAGTAAATTTTATTTGCCTACATTTGATGGATCTTCCTCAAGCATTGTTAAGGCTTGGAGGAAATAGTTAGATATATTTTTCAGACTACATCCTATAGATGAAGGAGAGGTTGTCCAAATTGCAGCACTTCATCTTTTAGGTGAAGCCAATGATTGGTGATTTGGTCACATGGAGCATGCAAAGTGACTAAATATTCAGATTTCTTTCACAACTTGAGGAGGAAGTTTGATGTGAGAAAACCAAAGATGTGTCACAAAGAGACATTTCCTAAGGAAACAAAGGAGGATGTCAATCTTATCACTCTAGATAATGAGTCACTACATTCACCACCAGCTACGGAAATACTTACATCTGAAGAAGAGACACTTGCAACTTTGCAAGATATTCTTGAGCCCTTGACAAATAGAGTCCCATGCATGATTCAGGAGATGCATGAGGAAGAGGAGGAAGATTCTAGCGCTAGTACGCTTGGAGAAGAGCATCCATCACTCTTATCGGCAATTGGAGACATCATTGTCCTGGTTGGAGGAACTCTTGTGGACTTGCAAGAGGTTCCCACACATCAGTTCATCCAAGGTATGCATACATCTTCACCACATATTGTTTCAGTAGATCTTATTTAAACTTATGAGGACATTCCATCAGGGCCAATGCATAGCCAAGGGTTAGAACAAAATCCTGATTTGAAGCAGCAACATATCACAGCACAGAGGACCCTTGATCTAATCAAGGAGGAGATGAAAATCTATCCCAATTTCTCAGTGATGGACTACATTCAACCCTTTGAGTTGAAGTGTAGAGTCTTAGAAAATGGGATGAGCATGATCCTATGTACAATGATTGGTTATGAGATCAGTATTGTGCCTTTCTTTAAGAGAGCACATGTATTACCATGCAGATCTACAGCGTTGTCACTTAGTAGCAGTGATAAAAAAGGAGCCCCATTATTCTTGGAGAATTCTGAAGGTAGCTTCACTCATGAAGCAAAGGAGGTAAAGGTGATAAATGGTAGACATATTGAGATGAGGAATATTTTCTCCTTTCTCGATGACACTTTCTCAATGAGCATCTCACATCTCAAAGAGAAAATTCTACCTACAGCAAATCCAGAATATTTTTGGTTTTGGAGGGCCTTTGGTGAAAAGAGAATCTCATTGAGAGATCTCATTGGAGTTGCACTTCAATATTTCATGGAGTGCAAGGTTCTTCATCAGTTTGGGTAGGATAGTATTCTACAAATGGAGGATACCATGTTTATGCAGTACATCATTCATCATCCACATTGGGATGAGTGGGTGAGAATGATAAGAAAGGGGTTGCATGACCACTTGTAGATATATGACATAGGCCAGCAATCTTAGTTACATTGGTTTCTCTTGGGAGAATTTTGTTACTACCCAAAGGTTCCTATTTCTTTTATCCATGCCTTCAGAAATACTCATGAAATGAAGAATGAGGCATGGTTGCGCTGGCTGCTCTTGGGTGAGTATGGTTACCACCCAATAGCTCATATTTTTCTGATTCATGTCTTGTGTATCAATGATAGAATGTAGCAGAAGAAGGCATGTTCATTTTGGTTGTCCATAAGAGATTTTGGCCATCACATGACATCTCCAATGTCTATGTGTTTTGTATTTTGTAATACTGGACATGATACTCTCATGGTGTGTATTAATGGTGCTTAATTGTTTGGGATGATGTGACATTCCACATGTATATCAATATGTTTTTACACCATGATGCACATGAGGAGGTAGAAAGGCAGCAAGATCTCTTGTTGCTTTGGTTTCTTTTGGGGGAGTTTGGCTTGTCCATCTTACATGGAGGAGATGGAAGATGGCAGCAAGAGGCCCTACTCCGATGGCTACTATTGGGAGAATATGGTTTGACATCTTTGTCTACCCATATATCTCTATTTCTTATTTTTCATAATGTTGGAATGATGTTTGGATCCAACAAGGAAAACAAGGCTAAGGATGAGGGCATGTCAATGCTCAATCTACTTCATAAGGCATGGGATGAAAAGATGTATTGTGATATGGGACCTTCTCTTTGTGGGAAGAACCACTTTATTTTATGTATCTCATGTATTGATGATGTTGGACAGCTTATGGTTGTCACTTGGTACTTCATGGAGAAAGGAGGACATCTAACTTTATAGTTGGGGATCATTCTATGCATTCTTAAGAGACAACTTGGGAACCAAACATGCATAACACATAGCAACAAATGGGGGAGGCCTTCCTTATGTGGATGCCATTTGGAGGGGAATAGATGGCTTTGCATCTACTTTTTCAGTTGCTTGACGACAAGCAACATTTTTCCGAGGAGGACAGTAACATTCACAAATTTTCACATGATATTTGGAATATTAGAGTCCTTGGTTTTCTTAATAAATTAAGTAAATAAAAGGGTGGAGGGACCCATAAACCTCAAAGATGAATAAAATCCACTTTTAATATGTGTATGTGGATATTCCAGATTTAGATCTAAAATCACGGAGTAGTGGAGCAGCTCCATTAATGGAGAACATGTCTCATTTATGAGATAAATTACGGAGGATGAAACAGTCAAATAAGATGATGGATCTTAAATGTAAAATCATGAGGATCTTTGATAAGGTCAACTGAGATCTTAGTGCATTCAAAGAAGATCATAGAGCACTTATGATAAGTTAGTGGAGGAAGTGATGCATTTAATGCACACATGATGGAGAGGGTGATCACCCCATATGAACATGATGGAGGACATGGAGAAACAACACAGTCAACTATGGAGACTTATGTCCACATGCACAACGCAGTTTTGGAGTGGGCCTAGGCTATGGAAAGCTCATATCTATATAATGAAGGTGAAGGCACAATGGAAGGCATGATTTGGATTATTCATTTCTTGATCTGTTTAGATCTATATTTGTCTTAAGACATTTCTATGTAGGCTTGGGTTGTTTAGCAGAGTTTGCAGTGTTGTTTAGCACAGGGTGTTCCCGAGCGGGAATCCCACCTCTTTCTAAGTGATCTCTAAAGAAGAGGATTATACTACATTCCTTATCAGGCATCGGTGCCATCTTCAGGAGGTTTTTTCTAGCATTCAGCTAGGAAGCCTGTGGAGGATTCATCCTACAACTTTTTTCTTCACACTGAGTCTTCCAAGAGCAGCATATCTATATCCAGCATTTAGGCCATTGGGTATTACCTCCATGTAGCAACAGTTCCTCCAAGGATTGCGCAGTCCAATCCTGTAGATCTATTGGAGGAATGAATTTTCCAATATTTCAGCTGGAAATCCTGTGAGGGATCACCTACTCACATTAGATCTATTATTTCCACCACTCAGGAGCTGATTTGACACATCTAGCAATATCTTATTGAGCCTCCCTATATTAAAATGCATTTTTCTGAAGCTGTTGTTCATCCAGTAGCTATTTTCATTGGAGGAGATTGGAGGAGCTATATATTGATCTTTTAACCCAAGGATGTAGTGGAGGGGTCATCCCTTCTTGCATGGATCTGATTGTGCATCATTGCAGCCATCATATCATTAGATCCAGCTTCAGATCTACATACCCAGCAGCATATATGTGAAGCCCTAAGAGGGTGGTTTTGTTATATTGACGTATCTGAGAAACCCTTACTGGGTTATCTGGGGATCATTGTAGGTTCATTCTAGGCCATCCCTTTGGCTTGAGTGTCTCATATTTTGAGCACTATTGTACTTTCTTTTTCACCTCCTATATAATAAAATGGCTCAGCTATTTCTTTGCATTCTAATGTGTATTTATATTTATTGTTTACTTTGTTTCAGTTCTTATATTGTGTTTTAGTATTACTGCATTTTCCCTTTTGGTATATTACACTGGAATCATAGCATGATCTTTGGCTCAACTTTTGGACACTTCATCTTTTGCATCAAAAGAATAAGTAGATAGATGAGATCTATCATGAAGGAGGATTGTAATTTTGTCACTCCTCTCTTTAGATCCATGCAAGATCTCTCCAAAGAGGTCAATAAAATGAAGAGGGAAAGACAAAAGGAGGATTCAAGAAGAAGATTTGATGAGGAAGGTCCAAGCACTTCCTATCAGCAAAGAAGACCGGAGGGTCATAGATCTCCTCATAGATCTACTATGCCCACTTTCTTTGAAGAAGGTGAAAGGTGTCGAAATGAAGAAAAGAAAGAACCTGAGACTCATGAGACTCTCAATCTATATCTTGAAGAGTACAAAGCATAGTCTAGAGCATTCAAAGAAATTCTAACTCTCCAAGAATTCTTTGAACTCAAATATAAAAGAAGATCCTACAGCAATAATAGAAGAAAGAGGCACAATAGATTTTATTTTCTTACATTTGATGGATCTTTTTCGAGCATTGTTAAGGCTTGGAGGAAAGAGTTAGATACATTTTTCAGACTACATCCTGTAGCTGAAGGAGAGGTTGTCCAAATTGCAGCACTTCATCTTTTAGGTGAAGCCAATGATTGGTGGTTTGGTCACATGGAGCATGCAAAGGTGACTAAATATTTAGATTTCTTTCACAACTTGAGGAGGAAGTTTGATGTGAGAAAACCAGAGATGTGTCACAAAGATAAATTTCCTAAGGAAACAAAGGAGGATGTTAATCTTGTCACTCTGGATAGGGAGTCACTACATTCACCACCAGTTGCAAAAGTACTTACATCCGGAGAAGAGACACTCTGCAAATTTTCAAAATAGTCTTGAGCCCTTGAAAAATAGAGTCCCATGCATGATTCAGGAGATGCATGAGGAAGAGGAGGAAGATTCCAGTGCTGGTACAATTGGAGAAGAGCCGCCATCACTCTTACCGGCAGTTGGAGACATCACCGTCCCGGTTGTAGGAACTGTTGTGGACTTGCAAGAGGTTCCCACACATCAGTTAATCTAAGGTATGCATACATCTTCAGCACATATTGTTTCAGTAGATCTTATTGAAACTTATGAGGGCATTCCATCAGGTCCAATGAATAACCAAGGGTTAGAACAAAATGCTGATTTGAAGCAGCAACATATCATAGCATAGAGAATCATTGATCTAATAAAGGAGGAGATGAAAATATATCCCAGTTTTTCATTAATGGACTACATTAAACCCTTTGATTTGAAGTGTAGAGTTTCAGAAAATGGGATGAGCATGATCCTATGTAAAATGATTGGTTATGAGATTAGTATTGTGCCTTGCTTTGAGATAGCACATGTATTACCATGAAAATCTACAGTGATGTCACTTAGTAGCAGTGATAAAGGAGGAGCCCCATTATTCTTGGAGCATTCTGAAGGTAGATTCGCCCATGAAGCAATGGAGGTAAAGATGATAAATGGTAGACATCTTGAGATGAGGAATCTTTCTCCTTTCCAGATGACACTTTCTCAATGAGCATCTCATAGCTCAAAGCGAAACTTCTACCTGCAGCATATCTAGAACCTCTTTGGTTTTGGAGGGCCTTTGGTGAAAAGAGAATCTCATTGAGAGATCTAATTCGAGGTGCACTTCAATATTTCATGGAGTGCAAGGTTCTTCATCAGTTTGGGGATGATGGTATTCTACAAAGGGAGAACACCATGTCTATGTAGTACATAATTCATCATCCACATTGGGATGAGTGGGAGAGAATGATAAGCAAGGGGTTGCATGACCACTTGCAGATATACGACATGGGCCAGCAAGCTTCGTTACGTTGGTTGCCCTTGGCAGAATTTTGTTACTACCCAAAGGTTCCTATTTATTTTATCCATGCCTTGAGAAACACTCATGAAATGAAGAAGGAGGCATGGTTGTGCTGGATGCTCTTGGGTGAGTATGGTTACCACCAAATAGCTCATATTTTTCTGATTCATGCCTTGTGTATCAATGATAGAATGCAGCAGAAGAAGGCATGTTCATTTTGGTTGTCCTTAAGAGAGTTTGGCCAGCACATGACATCTCCAATGTCTATGTGTTTTGTATTTTGTAAAATTGAGCATGATACTCTCATCATGTGTATTAATAGTGCTTACTTGTATTGGGTCGATGTGACATTCCACAGGTCTATTAGTATGTTTTTTCTCCATGATGCACATGAGGAGGTCGAAAGGTAGCAAGATATATTGTTTCCTTGGTTTCTTTTGGGGGAGTTTGGCTTATCCATCTTACATGGAGGAGATGTAGGATGGCAGCAAGAGGCCCTACTTCAGTGGCTACTATTGGGAGAATATGGTTTGACATCTATGTCTACCCATATATCTCTATTTATTCTTTTGCATAATGTTGGAATGATGCTTGGATCCAACAAGGCCAACAAGGCTACAGATGAGGGCATGTCAATGCTCAATCTACTTCATAAAGCATGGGATGAAAAGACGTATTGTGAGATGGGACCTTATCTTTGTGGGAAGAACCACTTTATTTTATATATCTCATGTATTGATGATGTTGGATAGCTTATGGTTGTCACTTGGTACTTCATGAAGAAAGGAGGACATCTAACTTTACAGTTGGGGGTCATTATATGAATTCTTAAGAGACAACTTGGGAACCAAACATGCATAACACATTGCAGTAAATGGGGGAGGCCTTCCTTATGTGGATGCCATTTGGAGGGGAATAGATGGCTTTGCATCTAATTTTTATGTTGCTTAAGGACAAGCAACATTTTTCCAGGGAGGTGTTACACAGCATTTTGTCACCGTCCCTGCAATCCCTCGTCTCGTACATTGGAGGACTATTCCCATGACTGTGAATAGTAAAATGTCCTAAAAACACCTTCGTGGAATCCTCTTGCATAAGGAAAAACATTCTCCTGGAGAACATTTCCTCTGAAAAGCCCTAAAAACAGATGTTTTAGCCTTGGCGCGACTAGCTAGTTCATCCCTCGCGCCAATGAGGGAAATCCACACTAGAGGGCATGCCAACTGGCGCTTTGTCCCTGTGTTTCACTCACGCCAAGCTTATTAAGGGATGTTTAAAAAAAAAAAATGGCAGAAGTTTGATTCTAACAAACTCTAGAATGAATCATCAAAATAATTTGAGTGGTTTGGCTCTGAATCTCCATGTATAGGAAGTGGTTTTCCACCTCTCATGGAACCTTCCTAAGAGATAGGACCTATCCCATGATTATAGGGATCCCAACTTCCGTTCCTCCATCTATAAAAGCTTGCCCTCTCCATTTGCTAGCTAGTTGAACTTGTAGGAAGGAAACTATAGTTGGGCAACTATTGAGAGGTGAGCCGAAGAGAATCCCGTAAGAGAGAGAGCTTCGTCTAGATTTCTGACAGGCTTTGTTGAGACACGCTCCGCTGTAAGCCCCACCGAAGGAAGATCATAACGTGAGAGCATTTGGTTGTAATCTCCCTTTTGTCATTTATAATATAAGCGACTCTGATTTTGGTTCCATTCTTGTGTTTACTCTTTTATGTAATGCAACGAATTGTATCTTCTCTAACTGATATATAGTTACATGCTTTAAGTATTACATTGTATGTCGTCATTTCTCTGCGTGTGTACAGGTGTCCGAACGTGACAAACGGAAGGATTGTGATCTATCAGGCTAGGGACGAGGAGCACCGCTTCTTCATCGACAACAGCAGCATGGGATTTGAGGTAGGCTACTTATCTCAGTCTTTGTCTTTCTTGTAACTAGGAACCAACGTCATTTCATGATTTGATTGTTGCTAGACCCAATCTAGGGCTAGTGGGATCACCTCTGCCCGTATAGGGATTTACCTCCTCAAACAATTTGGTGACTCTGCTAGGGATCGAATGTAGAATCTCTGGTTTCAACAATTTGGTGAATCCGCTGGGGATTCATTTGGAGTTAGTCTTTCCTCTTTTGGGTTGTTTTTGGCTTTTGATTGATTTATTTTCTCTTCTGGTTCACCTTCCTTGGTGTTAAACCCCTATTCAGCCCCCAGAATACCAGATCCAGTCTCTGTTTTTCCATTTCCATAATTTTTCTAAGGTAAACTCAATTGGGGTAGTTTTTCCCCTGACAGTCGTGCCAACTGGCGCTTGTTGCTAGTTAGGCCCCCGCGCCAATGCCTTTTTGGCACAAATTACAGCCAAACAGGCGCGCCAACTCTGCTTGGTGTTAGGTTTTTCTTGCTTTTGGGCTCTCTGAGTTTGATTTTTGGTCCTGCTGTCATTTTTCTGATTGATTGAGTGCCTTGGAGTATTTTTTACTTTGTTTGGCCCTTGTCCTCCGGTTGTTCGCCCTTTACTGTCAGTTTTACATTTTATCCCTAGGGCTTCTAGGTGCTTCAGTGTGCTGAGCCTCCCATGGGAGTTTTGGGTCTTTGCTTGCCTGGTCAATTTTTTTTTGCTTCTCTGCATTCGTCTTGTTCAATCCCATTGAATCATTGTGTTAATTTAGTGATTTTCCTTTCTTTCGTTTGATTTCGCTTTGTGTTACTCCAAACCTAGATTACACGGTTTGTTTGAGTCTCTTCCGAGATTCTTCTTCGCTTTGAGGGATTTATTCATTGGTTTGAGTCTTGATTGTGTGTGTTTGGATTGAGTGAACTTGTTTGTTTCAAGCTCTCTCTTAGTCATTTCTCGAATTGGTGTTTTCATTAGTTTTTCATTCATTTAGTGCATTTTTCTCTATTATAGTGAAAAATACAAAAAACAAAATCTTTTGCATTTTGATTAGCCTAGTGAAAATTGAAAGCTATTTCGCATTACTAGTGTTATATAACTCTAGAGAGAAGTTTTCTAAGTTTCATTAGTGTGCATTGGAAACAGTAGTGGATGTTTTTGTGTGTTCGTTTTTTTGTCATTTGAAAAGCTCTCAACTCTCCCATAGATAGCTCTTCATTGAACAAAATGATATTTTGTGGCATGTAGTTTTCATTTAGAGGTTTTATGAGATCTAACATTCGATAGGGCCTTGAAATTGAAACATAAATTGAAGATCAACTTCAAAATTTACTGAATTAAACTAAGGCAACATTGAAAAATTAACAGAACATCTAAGTAGTCTAAGGTAGAGATGTGTTCCGACGTCTTTAAGCCTAGCAGCTGTCACTTGCCATCTAGCGCTAGTATGGACTCGTGCTCCCGGTATCATCATGTATATAAAGGGAGACCCCATTAGGTTGCAATCCTTTATCCATAGGAAGTCTAATTTTCTGCCTTTTACCTGTGATACACCGGACACAGCATTCGGGGAGATTACCTACACGTACGTTAAGTCCTTGGTTGATTTCTCTTTCATTTTTACCAAGGTGTATATGGAAGTTCACGGATATCTGGTACACCCATTTACCTAGATTACCAGAGCAGTCATTTTGATCCTTACTGAATATTTTAACTAAAAAGATCATCGATCTCCTGTCCTTTCAAGCTCGTGTTCGACCTGAAAGCGATAGAGTCACCTTTTGCTTGTTTCTCGACTCTTAAAATATGAAACAACAGAGTCTGGTTTCAGTGTCTTAAAAATTAATCGCCCACGAAATATTCCTGGTTAGGATTTTTGTCCTTAGTGTTTTATTTCAAGGTCATTTCCGATGGCAACTTTTCCGGAGTTTTCCAATCAAGGAGTCCCCTCTGAAGGGAGTCCTATTCCTTTTCCTGCTTTAGGAAATATTGTTGCTCCTTATATGGCCATGTTGTCCCTCCCTGGGTTAACTTTTGGGCTGCTTGTTTGGTTGTTTTCAACCTCTCTAGTCTCCAGTGTTCCGGTTCTCGTACCATCCACTCCTCCGCCTAAGCAACGCCATGTTGATTTGAAGGTGGACCTCTCCCCTTCTTCACCTGTTTCTTCATCCTCATCTTCTACTTCGCCTGGTGAAAGTTTGGATTCTAGTACCCAGGTGGCTAAGAAGAAGAAGAAGTCAGATAAGCGAGAGGCTAATTCTGCAGGTGTTGCTTCTAAAACACCTACTCTCGATGAACCTTCCAACACTCCATGGAAATTTAAGTTCCCTTACATGTTGTGCCAGTGAAACCATCTTTTTCAAGAATGCCCAGGCATTCCCAAGGTGCTCGAAGTTGGTCATTTGCCGTTGCCTTTGGCTTCCGGGAGTCAGGTCGGGGGAACGTCTTCAGCTAGTGATGGTAAAGCTCCTAAGAAGTAGGGTAAGCTTGCAAATCCCTGTAAGTTGTGTGAAGGGCACCATGTCATTCACCTTTGTCCGTATATGGATGAAGCCAAGATATTTTTGGATAACTCAACTATTTTTGCACCTTGCCTTCCGACTGGTTACCAACAGCTTTCTTTGAGTCCTTCACCAATTCATTCACTGATTAGTCAAGAGTCATCCTTGCCTGATCCTGCTCCCCCATAAATTCACCATCATGAATCCATCTCTGACCAACCATTGGTCATGGGATCGGTTGAGCTAGCCCCATCTGTGGTGCACCAGGTCTTTTCTGTTGAGAGTGGATCTCACACCCCTCATGTTCTTCTTGTTTCTTCAGATTCCTCGGACTTGGAGAAATATTATCCTCTCCCTATACCTCAAGAAGCTGCTCCTCCACCTCCTGTGATGGAGGTCCCGAAGGATACCCCTCCCGCCTCCTTGATGGAGGTCGTGGAGGATTCTCCTTCTTCTCTCGTAACACCAGGGGAAGACCATTTTGATTCGATGGTAGCCCCTCCAAGTAGTTTGGTCGCTTCCTTCGATTGGGGTCAATTCGCAGGTTATCGCCTTCCTTCTTATGTGCCCTTTGACATCATGGTATAGGCCTCCCATCTGGTCATACCCAGCACCATTATAGATGAAGGCATGTCTGTTAGTATTTTATCCTCAACTACTTGGAAAGCTTTTGGTTTTCCACCGCGTGTGCCTGTTACATAGAATCTGTTGGCATTTAACAGAGGAACTAGTCAACCGTTAGGGATCCTTCCGAAGTTGCTTGTTACTTTGGGAGGGAAAACTATCCATATGGACATGATGGTTGTTCCTGGCCCCTTGGAATTTAATCTACTCCTGGGCCATGATTATACTTATTCCATGGGAGCGCTTGTCTCCTCCCTCTTTCGTGTGATGTGTTTCCGCACCAAGGTCGGATCGTGACCATCGATCAGCTTGTGTTCTTTGGCCCTAATATGGCAACTAGTTCACCATCATCTCTGCCGAATCTTTATCTGCCGGTTGTGTCATCCCCGCTGCATGTCAATTATGTGGCTACCTGTATTGTGTCCTATTCTGTGATAGTGTCGTTGTACATCGAGTGCTGGGGGCACTAGATCCAAACTTCCAGGATGTTTTCCTTCCATCGGACGGGCAACCCTTGGAAGCTATGAATTCTTATTCATTATGATGAGGTATTTCAGAGCATGGTTCATATGCTTGTGTCAAGCTCCTTAAACCATGAAACAAGGTCTGTTGGAGCAGAGTTCGTTTTCTTATGTCAAGCTCCTTAAAAAATGAAACAAGCTCGTCGGAGCAGAGTTCGTTTTCTTGTGTCAAGCTCCTTAAAAATGAAACAAGGTCGTTTGGAGCATAGTTCGTTTTCTTGTGTCAAGCTCGTTAAAAAATGAAACAAGGTGTTCGAAGGATGGTTCGTATTCTATGTCAACCTCGTTAAAAAATGAATTAGCTCACGAGGATAGTTCTTTTAATGTGTCAACCTCGTTAAAACAATGAAACACTTTCCTGTTCAATTCAAGTCTTTCATAAGATCTCGTAAAATCCCAGTCGAGTCTTTCTCTTGATCTCGTAACTTGAACCTTCACTCCATCCGCCTTTCATATGGATTGAAGCTTGGGGGGCATGTACCTCAAATTGAGTCACCATGATGGGGGCATGCAAAATTTTTCAAGCATAGTTTGTTTATGTTTCAAGCTTGTGTAAAAATGAAACCGGTTTCAAGCATAGTTTATCTTTGTTTCAAGCTTGTGTAAAAATGAAACCAACTTCAAGTAGATTTTTCTGATTTCAAGCTTGTGTAAAAATGAAACCATTCCCATTTTACCTCTCGTGATTTCCATTTTATCAGCCTGTTTTTCCATATGAGCCTTTTTTTTCTCATTCCACCGTCCCTATCTGCTTGGTCGATCATATGCCTTCACTTGGTTGTTTTACCCATTCCTGAGGAACCGCTATGATGAGTGGTCTTGTTAGCCAGCCTCTTGACCTTTATCTTATTCTGAGTATTTCCACCATCATCGAAACTAGTTTTTGCCCTTTATACCACTCGTTCCTCCAGGAGGAGTCACCTTTCAGCTCTTTTCTGACTCTCTAAAATTGAAAATATTGCCGAGACGCTTGTCGTTTTGAACTCGTTAAATGGCTGCGAAGCGATATCTATACAGTATATGTTTACCCCTTTTTCGGGCTGGGATAGATTATTTACGAAAAAGGAATACCTTAGCCTATCGCGACTAAGAGGTTCTCTCAGACATAGTTTTCTACCTTTTCGTATCTGTGAAACTACCTACGAAATTGGACTACTGGAGTTTTCTTTTCTCCCTTCTTTTCAAACTCTCTAAACATGAAAAGATGACGAGTTCTTCCTTTTTCAGACTCGTTAAAACTAATGATATCGGACTTCGTCGTTATGACGTTATTCAAGTTCCTCCTTCCTAGGGCTCGTAAAATGTACTAGGTTGGATTTGTTCGAAGGACAAACTTATATGACAAGCATATGGTATCTTCTTCAAGCTTGTGTAAAAATAAAGAGTTACTTGCAAGAAATGGTGGGGCAAAATGGAACCAGTATCACCGTCGTGTCGGAAATATGTCGCTCTTGAACATGGCACTTGTCTACATTCATGTTGGGTTGGGGACATCTCATCTCATTATCTGCTTGCCTCCGTGGGTTTGGGTAATCTATTTTGACTGCTCATCTACTTTTTTCCACGTCATCACGGCCTCAGATCCTTTGATGTCAAATACTGCCAAATCCAGTGTCGTGCTAACGATATGCTCAAGAGAAGTTTGCCTCTGTATTTTTCAACCTCCCTCTGATTCTCTACTGATCTTGATTCACAAACATCATGTTCCTTTGTCTCGTGTCGATGATGTGGGAAACACTATGGCCCACCTTCGATCAAGGTCACTTCCTGTCTATTTCAGCTCATTATCCAGGAGGTTGATCTAAAGACTCCCTTCAGGTGCCTTGGAGCCTGCATGCCTCAATGGCAGGTTCTTCGCATTCGACGCAAGGTTTTCATTATTGGCCTTTGATCGAATGATTTTGCGGGTGTTCAACGCTAGCTCATTGTTCACATTTTGTGGATTGTACCTCTTGTAACTTGAGAACCATCATCATTATTGGTGGTTCCTCTCGCGTATGTTAACATCTTTCATTATTGGCTGGTAATCAAGCGATGTTCTTGCATGTTAGAATTTAGCTCACTTATTCACATGCTCGGACTTGTACTCTATTCGGGTCGAGATGGAGCGTAAGACCCTGGATCTTGTCTGATAAAATCCAGGCTGATTCTTTTTGGATTATCATGATTGGTTACATGACTCATTTGATTGGATGGCTACGACCATACCTGAATCTACTTGTTGATCCTTATTTGTTGGATGGTTGCGTCCATACCTTGGATCCCGGTTATTGTACACTCTATTATGGATGGCTGCTCCCATACCACATATCATGTATCAGAGATATCATTTTTATTTGTATTTGCAGGTCTTCCAACGTCAGTGTTTTCAATTGGGCATGTTCTCATAAAGCATTCCACCCCTCCCTCTCTCTCGGACATCATGCTTTAGGGGGCATCTGTTACACAGCATTTTGTCACCGTCCCTGCAATCCCTCGTCCCGTACATTGGAGGACTATTCCTGTGACCTGTGAACAGTAAAATGTCCTGAAAAAACCTTCATGGCATCCTCCTGCATAAGGAAAAACATTCTCCTGAAGAAAATTTCCTCTGAAAAGCCCTAAAAACAGATTTTTTAGCCTTGGCGCGACTAGCCAGTTCATCCCTTACACCAATGAGGGAAATCCACACTAGAGGGCGCACCAACTGGCGCTCTGTCCCTTTGTTTCACTCGCGCCAAGCTTATTAAGGGATGTTTTTTAAAAATAAATGGTGGAATTTTGACTCTAACAAACTCCAGAATGAATCATCAAAAGAAGTTGAGTGGTTTGGCTCCGGATCTCCATGTATAGGAAGTGGTTTTCGACCTCTCATGGAACCTTCCTAAGAGATAGGACCTATCCCATGATTATAGGGATCCCAACTTCCCTTCCTCCATCTATAAAAGCTTACCCTCTCCATTTTCTAGCTAGTTGAACTTGTAGGAAGGAAACTATAGCTGGGAAACTTTTGAGAGCTAAGCCGAAGAGAATCCCGTAAGAGAGAGAGCTTCGTCTAGATTCCCAACAGGCTTTGTTGAGACACGCTCCGCTATAAGCCCCGTTGAAGGAAGATCATAGCGTCAGAGCATTTGGTTGTAATCTCCCTTTTATTATTTATAATATAAGCGACTTTGATTTTGGTTCCATTCTTGTGTTTACTCTTTTATGTAATGCAACGAATTATATCTTCTCTGACTGATATATAGTTACATACTTTAATTATTACATTGTATGTCGTCGTTTCTCTGTGTGTGTACAGGTGTCCAAACGTGACAAATGGAAGGATTGTGATCTGTCAGGCTAGGGACGAGGAGCACCGCTTCTTCATCGACAACAGCAGCGTGGGATTTAAGGTAGGTTAGTTATCGTAGTCTTTTTCCTTCTTGTAACTAGGAACCAACGTCATTGCGTGATTCGATTGTTGCTAGACCCAATCTAGGGCTAGTGGGATCACCTTTGTCCATAGAGGAGACTTACCTCCTCAAACAAGAGGACTGTAATATTCCCAAATTTTCACATGATATTTGGAATATTATAGTTCTCGGTTTTCTTAATAAATTAAGTAAATAAAAGGGTGGAGGGACCCACAAACCTCAAATATGAATTAAATCCACTTTTAATATGTGTATGTGGATATTCTATATTTAGATCTAAAATCATGGAGTAGTGGAGCAGCTTCATTAATGGAGATCATGTCTCATTTATGAGATATATTATGGAGGATGAAACAGTCAAATACGATCATGGATCTTAAATGTAAAATCATGAGGCCTTTGATAAGGTCAACTAAGATCATAGTGCATATAAATAATATCATAGAGCACTTATGATAAATTAGTGGAGGAAGTGATGCATTTAATGCACACATGAGGGAGAGGGTGATCACCCCATATGAACATGATGGAGGACATGGAGAAAAAACGCAGTCAACCATGGAGACTTATGTCCACATGCACAGTGCATTTTTGGAGTGGGCCTAGGCTATGGAAGGCCCATATCTATATAATGAAGGTGAAGTTACAATGGAAGGCATGATTTGGATTATTCATTTCTTGATATTTTTAGATCTAGATTTGTCTTAGGACATTTTTATGTAGGCTCGAGATGTTTAGCAGAGTTTGCAGTCTTGTTTAGCACAAGGTGTTCCCAAGCGGGAATCCCACCTCTTCCTTTGAGTGATCTCTAAGGAAGAGGATTGTACTACATTCCTTATCAGGCATTGGTGCCATCTCCAGGAGTTTCTTTCTAGCATTCAGCTAGGAAACCAGTGGAGGATTCATCCTACCAATTTTTTCTTCACACTCAGTCTTCCAGGAACAGCAGATCTATATCCATCATTCAGGCCATTGGTTTTACCTCCATGCAGTAGCAGTCCCTCGAAGGATTTCACAATCTAGTCCTGTAGATATATTGGAGGAAGGAAGTTTCCAGTATTTCAGCTGGAAATATGATGAAGGATCACCTCCTCACATTGGATCTAGTATTTCCATCACTCAGGAGCTTATTTGACACATCTAGCAGTAGGCTATTGAGCTTCCCTCTCTTACAGCGCATTTTTCTGAAGTTGTTGTTCATCCAGTAACTATTTTTAGTGGAGCGTATTGGAGGAGCTAGATATTGAGCTTTTAGCCCAAGGATCTAGTAGAGGGGTCAGCCCTTCTTGCATAGATCTGATTGTGAATCATTGCAGCCATCATATCATCAGATCTAGCTTCAGATCTGCATACCCAGCAGCATATCTGTGAAGACCTAAGAGGGTGGTTTTCTTAGATTGACAGATCTAAGAAACCCTTTCTGGGTTATCTTGGGTATCCATCATAGAGCCCGAATCTCTATTTTCAACATCATCAAAGCTCCCAATATACCTAGATATCACTTTATATCTTTCAGGCAGTTGCAGTCCCAACAGTTGCAACAGGGACAACGCAGTTTACCTTCCAACAATTCAGCAGTTACGCAGTACCTCTTATGGGATCATTGCAGGTTCATTCCAGGCCATCCCTTTGGCTTGAGTGTCTCATATTTTGAGCGTTGTTGTACTTGACTTTTCACCTCCTATATAATAAAATGGCTCAGCTATTTCTGTGCATTCTGATGTGTATTTAGATTTATTGTTTACTTTGCTGCAGTTCTTATATTATGTTTAAATATTGCTGCATTTTCACTTTTGGGATATTACAGTGTTATCAGAGCATGATCTTTGGCTCAGCTTGTAGACACTTCATCTTTTTCATCAAAAGAAGAAGTAGATGGATGAGATATATCATGAAGGAGGATTGTAGTTTTTCCACTCCTCTCTTTAGATCCATGCAATAGATCTCTAAAGAGGTCAATCAAATGAAGAGGGAAAGACAAAAGAAGGATCCAAGAAGAATATTTGATGAGGAAGGTCCAAGCACTTCCTATCAGCAAAGAAGATCGGAGGGTCATAGATCTCCTCATAAATATACTATGCCCACTTTCTTTGAAGAAGGTGAAGGGTGTAGAAATGAAGAAAGGAAAGAACCTGACACTCATGAGACTCTCAGTCTATATCTTGAAGAGTACAAAGCAAAGCCTAGAGCATTCAAAGAAATTCTAACTCTCCAAGAAATCTTTGAACTCAAAGAAGAAACAAGATCCTATAGCAGCAATAGAATAAAGAGGCACAATAGATTTTATTTGCCTACATTTGATGAATCTTCCTCAAGCACTGTTAAGGCTTAGAGGAAAGAGTTAGATACATTTTTCTGACTACATCCTGTAGCTGAAGGAGAGGTTGTCCAAATTGCAGCACTTCATCTTTTATGTGAAGCCAATGATTGGTGGTTTGGTCACATGGAGCATGAAAAGGTGACTAAATATTCAGATTTATTTCACACCTTGAGGAGGAAGTTTGATGTGAGAAAACCAGAGATGTGTCACAAAGAGGCATTTCCTAAGGAAACAAACGAGGATGTCAATCTTGTCACTCTGGACAAGGAGTCACTACATTCACCATTAGTTGCAAAAGTACTTACATCCGGAGATTAGACACTTGAAACTTTGCAAGATAGTCTTGATCCCTTGACACATAGAGTCCCATGCATGATTCAGGAGATGCATGAGGAAGAGGAGGAATATTCCAACGCTGGTACGCTTGGAGAAGAGTATCCATCACTCTTCCCGGCAGTTGGAGACATCATTGTCCCGGTTGGAGGAACTCTTGTGGACTTGCAAGAGGTTCCCACACATCAGTTCATCCAAGGTATGCATACATATTCACCACATATTGTTTCAATAGATCTTATTGAAACTTATGATGACATGCCATCAGGGCCAATGCATAACCAAGGGTTAGAAAAAAATTCTAATTTGAAGCAGCAACATATCACAGTGCAAAGTACCCTTGATCTAATCAAGGAGGAGATGAAAAGATATCCCAGTTTTTCATTGATGGACTACATTCAACCCTTTGAGTTGAAGTGTAGAGTTTCAGAAAATGGGATGAGCATGATCCTATGTACAATGACTGGTTATGAGATCAGTATTGTGCCTTGCATTGAGAATACACATGTATTACCATGCAGATCTACAACGTTGTCACTTAGTAGCAGTGATAAAGGAGGATCCCCATTATTCTTGGAGCATTTTGAAGGTAGCTTCACTCATGAAGCAAAGGAGGTAAAGATGATAAATGGTAGACATCTTGAGATGAGGAATCTTTTCTCCTTTCTAGATGATACTTTCTCAGTGAGCATCTCACAGCTCAAAGAGAAACTTCTACCTGCAGTACATCGTTCATCATTCACATTTGGATGTGTGGGTGAGAATGATAAGTAAGGGGTTGCATGACTACTTGCAGATATATGATATGGGCCAGCAAGCTTGGTATGTTGGTTGCTCTTGGGAGAATTTTTTTACTACCCAAAGGCTCCTATTTTTTTTATCCATGCCTTAAGAAACACTCATGAAATGAAGAAGGAGGCATGGTTGCACTGGCTTCTCTTGGGTGAGTATGGTTACCACCCAATAGCTCATATTTTTCTAATTCATGCCTTGTGTATCAATGATAGAAAGCAGCAGAAGAACGCATGTTCATTTTGGTTTTCCTTAAGAGATTTTGGCCATCACATGACATCTCCAATGTCTATGTGTTTTGTATTTTGTAAAACTGGGCATGATAGTCTCATGATGTGTATTAATGGTGCTTAGTTGTATTGGGCTGATGTGACATTCCACATGTCTATCAGTACATTTTTACTCCATGATGCACATGAGGACATAGAAAGGCAGCAAGATCTTTTGCTTTCGTTGCTTTTGGGGGAATTTGACTTGTCCATCTTACATCGAGGAGATGGAGGATGGAAGTTGTTGGAGCATAAAAAGGTATCTTTCAAACACCTAATTAGCCTACATTAATTATCAATTCAAGAGTGACTTTTTATTTCAAGAGTGTACTCTATCTGAGGCTGCAATTAACTAAGAGTAATGCTATGAAGATGTAGTACAGAATTCTTGATACAAGAGTAAACGGATGCTTGTAAAGAAATATAATTATAGTAACATAAATGGAAATGCCCTGAAATCCTAACCACATCAATCTTCAAAACATCAATCAGGGATACAGTAGCAATAACTCCTTCCCTTAGAAATTGATGCAACTGAAATCACACTAAGACAAGCTAACCAATCTGGGAACTTGGAAGCAGTAACCAATGTCCTCTACAGTCGGTGGTCTTGTTCTTTAAGCAAAAATGAAATCAAACTCAAGCTACTTGCTAATTAAAATAACTGAAAAGATAACTTCTTCTAATAACAAAAATTGGAAAGGAACAGCAACTTGTAATTCCTATGCGTACACAGCAACTATAAACAATCTATCTGCTAATATGAATCTACGAATCAGAAATGAAAAATAAACAGGAATGGAACAGCAAACATGAATTGAACAGCAATTCTAAACTTAACGCAATCAGGAAACTAATATTAATACTTCAACCCTGACGACATCCAATACTACGAAACAATCAATCATAAAGAATCATAAACCAATAGAATAGCAACTAGAACAAAGATTTATAAAGATAGCAAGATAAATAAAACATCAAATATGATTCTTGCAAATGATAGAATAGCAGTGCAATTCGTTAATGCTCACAACGAATCTGAATTCAATCCAACAGCAATCAATCAACTCTGTAATCGTAATTAATTTAAACACAACTTCACTCAACAGTAAGCAAAGGTTAGAAATACAAACAACAGGGTAATTCCACCAGGGCCAGGCCCTTAGCACCAGTGAAACACTGCTGGGTTACTTCAGAACTTGAGAGATGAAATGAAATGCATCTTTTATATTAATCGAGCATAAATTATTACAGAGACCGCTCTCTAAAGCCAAGAGTCAATAAAACGCAATATTACAAAGGAAATGTTTTTAATCAAGAATCTTCGATCCCCCCTTAATCACTAAAGGCGTTGCCTTATATATCAGACTATGACGGACAAGACGAGGAATAAGATGAGGCTTTGAACAGCAATCCCTCAAGATTGAAGGATCCTGATGGATTCGCTTCCCTTCTTTTAGTTATCTCATGATTTACTTTGATTGAACCCGAGCTGTCCCCTGCCTTTTCTTAGCGATGCGTTCGGATTTCCTTGTCTTTGGCAGGATTTGGTCTAATGCTGGAGGAACAGCAGTTGCATTTATCTCATCCTCGCCTTTGGTATAGTTGTTCACTTCGCATAATTCCTTTTTCAATCAACAAAAAGCAATATTTAGTCATCTTTTTACAATAAACATAAATCATTCCAATTCTACCATAATTATTGTAATAAATCGTTTTTATAAGGTAAAAATGATTATGTCTAAAGTAAAATAATGAGAAAATACACAGTGATTTCATACCTTTTCCACTGCTCAACATACCCCCCTGCTTACCCTTTTTCATGTCCTCATGAAAACTATAGTTCACATGCAGAGCAGTTAAAGAATAAGCCGGATAAGGTTTTTCATTAAAAGGCCTAAAACCATGCAGTGCAGCTAATGCTTCAAAGAC
This sequence comes from Pinus albicaulis, assembly GCA_034641835.2. Lineage (NCBI taxonomy): Eukaryota > Viridiplantae > Streptophyta > Pinopsida > Pinales > Pinaceae > Pinus > Pinus albicaulis. The sequence goes on from CM076572.1 coordinate 655,568,748, forward strand.
ATGCTCTATCTATCCTTCGGGTAGTTCATAAATGGCTTTGTAGTATGTAGCAGGATACCATGCAATGGGGCTTCGAAACCTACACCCTAGCCCGAATGGTCCTTCTTTCAAAATGAGATTACTATAGGAAACCAAGCGGTCTACAGCTAGCCCAAAGTTTTTATAGTTAAATGGTTCTCTATTTTTCACATTTCGATTGGAAATTCCCCATCGGACCTTAACTGCTATGTAAGCCTGGTTTCTAATAGATAAGAAATAATCTATCCCATTCAAAATAATTGATTTATGGATAGGCCCCAATGCTTGGATAACACCTTCCTTTGTCATCAAATTCTTCTGCCTAGCCCATAGTTGAAATGGGTCCTGAGGTTCACTCCTAACCCACAAATCTAATTCATTTTCCTGCCTTTGAAAAACATTATAGGATTTAAGCCATTTTAACTGATTAACAGCAAAGGAAATAAACGCCTGGTATTGGATATCACCCACAAAAGGGCTAGGATTTGTCTCACTATCACTTTCCAATATTAGATTATGCAAATAAAACTCACACAAGAGGCGATGTACCTTTACCCCATAGAGTTTGCAGCATGCTACAAAATCATCTATAGTTTTTAGCTCTATATATTTTCCTACCCTAACTGCCTTAATCTTTAGCTATAAATATCTTTCTAATAAAAATAAAGCATAGTTCTTGGCAGGGTATCTACAAGCTAAGACATCGGTGTACAATGAGCATAGAGTGTCCATTCGATTCTGGGCTAATTTTAATTGATTCATTACCTTTTCAGCCTTCTCCTCTACTTTTCGACACTTCTTGTGGGCTTCAACCTCTGCTTCATGGATGGTCTTCATCTTCTGCTGCAACTCCTGATATATCCTCCTAGGGACACTGTCTTCTTCCAACTTTTCCCTTTCCAATCGAGCCTGTGCCAACTCCTCTTGGATTCTGGCTAATGTAGGGTCACTAAAAGTATTCTGACTACTAGCTTGCATTTTTTCACTTGAAGTGGGTCCCTCTGGAACAGCTTGTGTTGGAACAGCTACTTTTTGTTTCGTATCTCCATAATTAGGCTCAACCATAGCTTCGGCAACTTGGGGGTTCATCTTAGCGGCCACTTTCCTCTTTTTCGAAGCTCACTTGGTGGCTATGCTTCTTCTCTTTGGGGCTTGCTTAGGCATTTGTTTCATTCTAAGAACCCTAATGGTTTTCCTGATTTGTTCCACGAGTCTCTGAAGCTTCATTCATTCCCTTCGAAGCTTTTCAATCTCAGTTATTTTCTTCCTTTTTCTTAATGGAACAGCTGTTCCTTTTTCTGGACCTGTTTGCTCAACAGGGTTTTGGTCCTCATCAGTCGTGCCTTCATTTGGGCTCTCTTCTCTATTTTCTTGTTGGGGTTATTCTTCAATATTCATATGCCCTTGGCTCAATTCTTCGGGAGTTATACCCTCAACTGACTCTGCAATCCCCTGAGAATTTTCAAGTTGGAATATTGCTTCGGTGTTCTCCTTTTCTATTTCATGCCTTTCAGGGGAAGCAACCCTAGCTGAATCTATTACTTCGTTAGGGTTTGCTATTTCATCCAGCATTTCTTCAGTTGTTTCTTTGTTGACAGTAGAGTGCTCCTGCAACTGATTGATATCAATGTTAAGGTCCAAAGGGCTATGAGGCTGCCCATAGTCACTCATATTGGCCAGGATTTGAGCCAATTGGTCTTCCCGTAAAGGGCTTCATGGTGAACTTGTAGTAGTATTTTTGGGAGGCTCTATTCCTTCTCTTTCACTGTTGTTATTATCTTTGTCCTCCTCGCAGGTATGATAGCTACCTTCTTCCTCATCCAAATATCGAATTTCTCCCTCAATTTCCTCTTCTCCATTATTTCCTTCTTCTACACTGGTTTTTTTCTCACCACTGGTGTGGTGGCTCATTTCTTCTTCATCCGAGTAGCGAATTTCTCCCTCAATTTCCTCTTCTTCATCTGTATGAGGACTTCCTCATTCCAATTGTGGAGGCTATTCATCCTCTAAGCTGGGCAATTCCAAGGGCTGGCAACTGCTACCCGGAAGTCCTTCTATCATTCCCCTACTTAGTTTTGAACGAAGGAACTGTCTGCGAATTGATGGCTCAGCTATTAAGCTAGCCATTCTCTTCCGTTTTGGGGCAGGTAAAGCTAACCCTCCATCAATGGAGAATATCAACTCTTCCCAGCTGGTCTGTTGTTGGGAGAGACTACGAGTCACTATTAACCTGATTAGAAAATGGTGGTTTACCACCATATTTGTGTGCTGAGCTTTTCTTATACTACGAGCAATATCATGCAGTAAGGAATTTAAAAATGCAGGCAAATTTACAGTGCATTTCTGCTTTAATACTGCTAATAACTTAAGGTGGCGATGTCTTACCACGTCTTTCCTTCTGTCGCATGTTATATAGGCCTGCACTATCTTGGCCAATTCTGTCCATGGTTCTCCCAATGATGCTGGCTGAACTCCTTTGCCTTTGACGACCAATGTCTGTCCGTCATCCTGAAAAATCTTCATGGCTTCTTGAAGCCTAACCTTCTTCTGAGTCCATATGGTTCCTTGGGTTGGTAGACCAGACACCTCTGCAATTATTTCATCTGTTACAGCTATCTGTCTTCCTTTGACCATGGAGTATCCTTCCTGCAAGTTCTGTAAAAACTCGGTAGCCACTATTTCATGGGGTTTTTTCATCCTCGTGAAATATGTAATCCATCCCAATTTTTCCAAAATCTCTCGTGCAGCATCAGAAACAACTAGCACTTGCAACTCACTGTGAATTGATCGTCCTCCCATCATCTCTACACACTGTTACTTCTTCCCAAACACACAGTGATTGTAATGGAACAGCACAGCACAGTGAACTGGAATAATTTCGTTAAGTTTTTGTTATTCCATAGAATGTAGGGATTTGGTTCGTATACAAGTAAAAAAATATCGGGATTTGATTTGCATGCAGACATCCGCGCCCCCCCTGAAGGATGATAGGTTGTCCTCGACCGTCAATTAAGAGAGGCAAGTGTTGCGCAGCAGTTGTACAAGAGGAAAAAGCAGGCATAATTATGATACAATCAATCAAATTATAGCTTTTACTGAAATCAATGCGTGTGATAAATCGTAAATAGATATAGAAACATTTGTAATGATCAAAGATAAGGAGAAGGGACAGCTTAAGATAAACATAAGTACAAATGCATTTATTACCCACTCAAACTAATGTGATCGATTTATGATGATTTTCATGTATAATAGGTTCGAAATCAAAGATTAGGGATTCATACTTTCATTTGATATTTAAATAGAGATATAGGAAAAAGGGTTTAATGTTACTATTGATGTGTATAAATGTGACTCCAATACCATCAGCAGAGCTCTGTTGCCCACAGGTGTCCATAACCTTGACAAAGCTACTTTCTCACCCTTGGAACCATTGTCCTTTATTTATGCTGAGGAAGTTCTTGTTAAATTTAATAACGGAGGCCATTGTGTTAGCTTGGTGACCAGATAAATCACAATGCCACTCACCGAGAAGAAGTGAAAAGTGGGCAGGCAGGCTCGTGATGAGACCTCATGTTCCAAGGACTTCTTAATTTTTTTCAATTGTCCATTGGACCATATCCCTGGTGTGGTGGCCATGATGGTAATCCCACTTCACTTACTTCCTTATGATCATGGTAGGTTGGCTCTTGATGAGACCCCCTATCCTCCATCTGCCAAATAATAAAATTATTAATGAAATATGTAAATATTTTTCTTTTTGATATAGCACTTTCCTACTTATATATAAAGGATGGCTCATCACTCCTTCAGAGTAGGTATGGTGGAAGAAGTCTGAACATCTCAATAGAAAATAATATGCCCTTATTCCTACTCCATAAGTAAAAATCAAAGAAAGTTATAAAATATGGGAAAGAACCAACATGATAAGGATAATTGATCATATTAATTCTAGTGATAGTAAGACAGCAAAGTCATGTTATTGATTATGTCTCTTTTCCCTTTTTCTTATCATTACCAAAAAATTTTCTTAAGAATGACGATTTGTTTTGATTTGCTGATTGCAATAAGCTTTAATTTGTATGATTGTATCTAAATAGTATGTTTTCCTTTAGAAGAGTCATCAGAAATCCTCAAAATGTTGATCTAAAACAAAAAAAACAATCCACTAAAAAGGTATTGTTCCTTTAAAAAGAACAGCAAAAACAATCCGCAGAAATGTTGTTTCTTTCGAAAGGAACAGCAAAAATCTCGAAACTGCTATTCCTTTCGAAAGGAACAGCAAAAACACTCTTAGAAAAGATGTTGTTCCTTTCAAAAGGAACAGAAAAAGTGTTGTTCCTTTAGGAAGGAACAGCAAAAACTCAAAATAAACGAAATAAATTTTTTTTTGAAATAAAACGAATTCCATGAAACAAACAATCAAAATAAATGAACAATATTTTTGTACAAAATTTAAAAAAAAAAAAAAAATTCATTTAATAAATGGGTGCCGAGGAGGAACTATCCCCTTCAGCCAAAATTTTCATTGTAGAATCTTCCCGTAATTGTTGGTAGAAGGATTCTCGAGTAAGTGGTTTATGATACAGTCGTACTCGATGACCGTTTACTTTGAAGGAATGTCCAGATCCACCAATGGTGGTTAATGTAATAGTGCCATTTTCATGCACTTTTTGTATTTCATAAGGTTCAAGCCATAGTGTCTGGATTTTCCCTGGAAAATCCTGAAACCTAGAGTCATATAGGAGTGCCCAGTCTCCTTCGTGGAAGATATTTTCTTTGATAAGGGCGCCATGCCATTTTTCTCTCTGTTGTTGAATTAACGTTGTGTGCTGAAGAGCAGAGAGCCTAATTTCATCTAACTCATTAATTTGCTGCAGTATTTTGGCCTGGGCTTCATTTAAATCTAGACCCACCTTTTGAGTTGTTCTTAATGTCTGAATTTCAAACTATATTGGAAATATGGGCTCTTTTCCAAATACCAATTGATATGGTGAATATCTCGTAGTGGGTCTCCATGTTGTTCGATATGCCCATAATGCTTCTGGCAATCTGTACGCCCAATCACGTCTGTGTGAGGCAACGGTTTTTGTTAATATAGATTCAATCACTTTGTTCATGCTCTCTACTTGGCCATTGGCCTGTGGGTGGTATGGGGTTGTAATCTTGTGCTGAATGTGGTAATTTTGTAGTGTTTCAACTAGTTTATTACCTACAAACGGCGGTCCTCCATCTGTGATTATATCCCTTGGGAGGCCATATCGCACAAAGATTTGGAAAAGAAATTGTATTACAGAGTCCTCTGTAGCTTTTGAAATTTCCTCAGCTTCAACCCATTTAGTGACATACTCAGTTGCAACTAGGATGTATGTTTTTTGGTTTGATGGGGGACTAATAGGGCCAACAAAATCGAGCGCCCATCGTTCAAATGGTTAAATTACTAGTTGAGGGTTCAAAGGCATTTCATCAGACTGCCCAGGGCGACCTGCCCTTTGGCAGCTATCACAGGCCTGCACAAATTTTTTGGCATCTTTAAAGATGGTAGGCCAATAATATCCTGTTCATAAAACCTTATGGGCAGTTCTATGATCTGCAAAATGCCCGCCACACAGCCCATCATGGCATGCTTTCAAAATATCAAATACCTCGTCCTCCCGGACGCATCTCCTTATTTGCATATCTGCCCCTGTATGAAATAGGTAGCCCCCAATCCAAGAGAATCGGGTACTACGCTGTATTATCTGCTTTCGTTCATTGAGGGATAGATGTTTAGGTAGTTTACCTATTGCCAAATAATTTTCTATATTAGCATACCATGGGGTTCTGACAGTAACAGCGAACAAATTTTCATCTGGAAAGTGGTCTTCAACTGCTTCTGTATCTGTTGGCTTTGGCATTCTTGACATAAAATCAGCTACAGGGTTCTCTTTTCCAGGTCGATCTTTGATTGTAATGTCGAATTCCTGCAATAAAATCAACCATCTTGTCACTCTTCCATTTGTAACAGGTTTATTTGCTAAAAATTTAATGGCAGAGTGATCAGTATATAGTATTACAGGATACCCAGCTATATAAAGTCTAAACTTATTTACAGCATGTACTACAACTAAAAATTCCTTCTCAGTCACAGTATAATTTAATTCAGCAGGGGATATATTTTTGCTAATATAATAGATTTCATATGGTTTCTTGTCTTCTTCCTACCGAAGTACTGCTCCAATTGTTGTGTCTGAGGTATCAGATGAAATTTGGAATGGAAAATTCCAATTTCGGCCCCTCAGCACTGGGGCTGTTGAAACAATATTTTTCAGATCATTGAAGGCATTGTCACATTTATCTATCCAAATAAAATCAAAATTTCCAGTTATTGCATATAAAGGTGCAGCTATTGGAGAATAATGTTCTATAAATCTCCTATAATAACCAGAAAATCCAAGAAAGCTACGTACCTCTGTTTGTGTGGTGGGTGTGGGTATTAACAAAATTATCTGAATTTTAGCTGGGTCCACCTGAATTCCAGCTGCTGAAATATAGTGCCCTAAGATAACTCCTTCGGTCATCATCATATGACACTTTTCATGGCTTAAACAAAGCCTAGTGTCAATACATCTTTGCAACACTTTTTCTAAATTTTCTAATGCTAGCTCAAAATCATCCCCGTAAGGTGTGGATTCATCCATATATACTTCAAGCCCTTCATTTATTAAATCTGTAAAGATGTTGAGAATGGCCCTTTGGAATGTAACAAGGGCATTGCATAGGCCAAAGGGTAAGACTCGGTAGGAAAATGTCCCCCATGGACAGGTAAAAGTAGTTTTGTCTTGGTCTTCAGGGGAAATCTGGATTTGATTGTACCCACTGAAGCCATCGAGGAAGGAAAATAATTTCTTTCTTGCCAATGTGTCTAATACCTGTTCAATGAAAGGAAGGGGAAAGTGGTCTTTCTAGGTTGCCTTGTTAAGTTCACAGTAATCTACACATATTCTCCACTTTCCGTTATTCTTTGGTACCACTACTAATGGAGAGACCCACTTGCTAACAGATATTGAGTAGATGAAATTAACTTCCAATAGCTTTTGTAATTCAGCTTTCACAATATCTTTAAGGTGAGGTTTTAGTCTTCTTTGGGGTTGGCGAATGGGTCTCGCATCTTTTTCAATATAGATGTGGTGTGTACACAATTGGGGGTCAATTCCCTTCATGTCTGGGTAATCCCATGCAAAGGCTGCTTTGTATTTCCGTAATAATTGGACCAACTTCTCTTCTTGTTCAGAAGTCAGATTTTTGTTAATGTTTAGAGTTTTTCAAGGCTCAATTTCTACAATCTTACTATTGTACACAGAAGTAGTGGGTATTACTTGATCAGGAATGTCTTTCAGAGGATCTTCTTCTTCCTTATTATCAAATGCTGCCTTGATCATGTGACATTGTAGATGGGATCTGATTTTTGGTCTATTAATAAAACTATTGATGATATCATCCTCTGTTTGATCTTTAAAATCAAGAGCATCTTCTATAGTTAGAGGTGATCTCATATTTTCCTTAAGATATGATACAGGTTGTTTTCTTGTTTTGATTATTGATAGGCTTGGTTGGGCTAGGGGATATAAAGCTAAATTCTTGACATAATTTCCCCTTGTTATTGTCATGTTTCCTTGTAGGCATCCAATATAAGCGTCGACAGTTGCCAACCAAGGTCTACCTAAGATTAACGGGTGTCCATCTAGCCGGTTCTTTGGATTGATAATCAGGAAGTCAGCAGGGTATTCCTAGGAATCTACAGATACCATTACATCTTGCAGTGTACCCTCTAGTTTGACTACCGATTGGTCATCCAATTCCAATAAGGTTGTTGTTGGTTCTAGCGATGTAATGCCAAGTTTTTGATAGGTGGTGGTTGTTAGGATATTGATTGCTACTCCCAAATCAACTAAGGCATTTGGAAACAATTGCCCATGGATTTTCACTGTCACTATGGGATTTCCTGGGTCTTCATATTTTACAGGTGTTTCCATTCCTGATAATAGGTCAGATAAAGTACCGACTATTTGGACAATTGGATTAGTGGTTTTTCTCCTCTTTGGCTTCTTTACGCATAATTCCTTAATGGTTTTTGCATATATAGGGATGTCTTGGATAGCCTGGAGGAGAGGGATTTTTATACACAATTTTTTTAATTCTCCCAGAAGATCAAAATTAGGATGCTCTAATGGGCGTGGTATGATTAATCATTCTGGGAATGGTGGAGAGGAAGTTGTTACTTGTTGTTGATTTTGTTGTTGAACCTCCTTCTCTTTTTGTAATGTTTGTTCTACAGGTAACGGATTTTCAATATGAACATTATTGTTTCTCTTTGTTTCTACTATGCGCCCAGACCTTAATTGAAGGTCATTACACTCCCTCAGTTCAGTTTCTAATTCTGGGGGTTCCATTATTTGGACAAACTGAACTGGCCTATTGTTTGGGTTTGGGTTAGGTTGGGCCGAGAGTTGTGGTCTTAAGTTGGTCTGGGGGTTTGTATAGGGAGATGGCAGTGTAGGTTGAGAGAGATGGATTGTTCTAGCTGGCTGATTTGTAGGTCTCTGCCAATTTGACTGCCAGGCCTGACTCTGCGAAGTAGAGGGGGACCATTTTGTTGGATAGTTATTATTTTTCCAAAACGGTGGACAGAAAGGAAAACTAGGCCAATTAGTTTGATTTGTTTGGTTCGTCCATGATGATGTAGGGAATGGATATTGTGACCAATTGGGGAAAGGTGGTTGATTTTTCCACATTCCACTATATTGCTGAGCATTGTATTGAGGAGGCTGAAAAGAATAAAATGGATCAGTTGGCATACCTGATTGTCGTGGTTGCCATTGTCGGCGCTGATTAAGTAGACATACCACTTATGATTCTTTTTCTTCCTCCTTATAAATTTCTTTTAGGCTAGGAAGCGAGGGACATCCTTCTGTAGGGTGATCTTTCATGAAAATGGCGCAAACTTTGATTACATCCAGTGGGCACTCTTTGTGGTTGTGTTTCTTCCTGCATTTAGGATAGAATATCGCCAAATTTTGCTTGCTTTTGTTTGGCTTGAATAATTTCGAACTGCGTTGTTAGAGTCCCTAGTATATCTGTTTTAAAATCTTCCAGCGGGTTTCCAATATCTGCACGAGTTACACCTTCATTGGAGGTCTTGTTGTCCCTTGTAATCATATCACGTTCTGCTGATTTTAGCCTCGTGTTGCCCCTCGAACTCCTGATACACAAATAAATAATGTTAGCATAGCTTTCCTGATATATATCACCTTTTCCCATAATATTCAATGTTTCAACCCATTGATATTTCATTCCCCTAATTAATGTAGTTTCCAGCACATTATTAGGTATGCATAAGGAGATCTCTGAAGATTGTATTGAAACTGTTCCGCATATTCTTCCAAGGTTTCATTTGGTTTTGCTGTCATTTGGAATATTTCGTCTTTCAATTCTCAAGACCTGCAATAATCTTGATATTTCTTTAAAAACGTAGCTTTCATCTGATCCCAATCAGTTATGACACCCCCACCTAACCCCATAAACCATCGTAAGGCTTCTCCTTTTAATGTGGAAGGAAATAGTTTTAATTTTTGGGGATCGGTGGTATAATAATACCCCCTGCATAACACATCGAATTCAAACAAAAATGCATCTGGATATTCTGATGTTAAGTTGTGAAATGTGGGAATATGTTGAAGGGGAATGGCTTTCATAGGTGCATTGACTGCAGTATCTACTATAGGATATTTCAGCGTAGAGGTTTGTTGGGGTGTTTGTTGGTTCTCATTTTGGTTCTGGGCCATTTGGTCAAAGATGTGCCAATATCCTTCTCGGATTTCAAGAGAATTCCTAGGCTGAATAGAAGGGGCAGGAATGGCCTTGACAGAACTTCCCTGGTCTGGAACAATAAGTATTCCTTGTTGACCTACTGTTTGAGGTGATTCAGGACCTTGGTTTTGAATGAGTTTAATAGCACTTCCCTTATCTATACTGCTTACTGTTTGGACTATTTCAATAGGAGATTTTGGTTCTTCTGTTTCTCATGTCTCCCCTTCTCCTTCGCGGAGATTACTAGAGTTCCCTTCTTGAGGGGAAATTATGTAGGGATTCTCAATTTCTTGGGAATCTTGCTCAATTTCCACTGTTTGACTATGTATCTCAGCAAAGGCTTCAGATGGTGACTCTGTGGCCTGAAGGGAACTAGTAGGTTGTCTAGAGATAACTTTCCTAGGTCCTACTGATGGCTAAGATTCATCAATAAAAGTTGTCCACCCAAGGGTCACCGATCCCTTAGGTTTTTCAATTTTAGGAGGAATTTAGTTTTGCTTAGCTGGTTTATTCATTCAAGAGAACAAACCTTCATTCCTACCTAAAGAAAGAAGCTTACCTAATTCTGCTGTGAAGCGGGCTGTGAGCAAGTGTGTTTCTTTCCCAGTGCACAGGTTCTTACCTTCCGTCTTTAATACCCAATTCTTCGCAAGCAGAAGAAAATCAATTGTGCATCACTCCTTCGAAATGGCATACACTCTCCCCGGCAACGGCGCCAAAATGTTGGAGCATAAAAAGGTATCTTTTAAACACCTAATTAGCCTACATTAATTACCAATCCGAGAGCGACTTTTTATTTCAAGAGTGTACTCTATCTAAGGCTGCAATTAACTAAGAGTAATGCTATGAAGATGTAGTACAGAATTCTTGATACAAGAGTAAACGGATGCTTGTAAAGAAATCTAATTACAGTAACATAAATGGAAATGCCCTGAAATCCTAACTACATCAATCTGCAAAACATCAATCAGGGATACAGTAGCAATAACTCCTTCCCTTAGAAATCGATGCAACTGAAATCACACTAAGACAAGATAACCAATCTGGGAACTTGGAAGCAGTAACCAATGTCCTCTACAGTTGGTGGTCCTATTCTTTAAGCAAAAATGAAATCAAACTCAAGCTACTTGCTAATGAAAATTACTGAAAAGAACTTCTTCTAATAACAAAAATTGGAAAGGAACAGCAACTTGTAATTACTATGCGTACACAGCAATTGTAAACAATCTATCTGCTAATCTGAATCTACAAATCAGAAATGAACAATAAACAGGAATGGAACAGCAAACATGAATTGAACAGCAATTCTAAACTTAACGCAATCATGCAACTAATCTTAATACTTCAACCCTGTCGACAGCCAATACTACGAAATAGTCAATCATAAAGAATAATAAACCAATAGAACAACAACTAGAACAAATCTTTATAAATATAGCAAGATAAATAAAACATCAAATATGATTCTTGCAGATGATAGAACAGCAGTGCAATTCGACAATGCTCACAACGAATCTGAATTCAATCCAACAGCAATCAATCAACTCTGTAATCGTAATGAATTTAAACACAACTTCACTCAATAGTAATCAAAGGTTAGAAATACAAACAACAGGGTAATTCCACCAGGGTCGGGCCCTTAGCACCAGTGAAACACTGTTGGGTTACTTTAGAACTTGAGAGATGAAATGAAACACGTCTTTTATATTAATCGAGCATAAAGTATTACAGAGACCGCTCTCTAAAGCCGAGAGTCAATAAAACGCAATATTACAAAGGAAATGTTTTTAATCAATAATCTTTGATCCCCCCTTAATCACTAAAGGTGTTGCCTTATATATCAAACTCTGACGGACAAGACGAGTAATAAGATGAGGGTTTGAACAGCGATCGCTTCCCTTCTTTTAGTTATCTCATGATTTACTTTGATCGAAGTCGAGCTGTCCCCTGCCTTTTCTTAGCGATGCATTCAAATTTCCTTGTCTTTGGCAGGATTTGGTCTAACGCTGGAGGAACAGCAGTTGCATTTATCTCGGCCTCACCTTTGGTATAGTTGTTCACTTCGCCTAATTCCTGTTTTTATCAACAAAAAGCAATCTTTAGTCATCTTTTTACAATAAACATAAATCTTTCCAATTCTACCATAATTCTTGTAATAAATCATCTTTCTAAGGTAAAAAGGATTATGTCTAAAGTAAAAGAATGAGAAAATACACAGTGATTTCATACCTTTTCCACTGCTCAACAGCAGCAAGAGGTCCTACTCCGGTGGCTACTATTGGGATAATATGGTTTGACATCTTTGTCTATCGATATATCTCTATTTCTTCTTTTGCATAATGTTTGAATGATGCTTGTATCCAAAAAGGCCAACAAGGCTAAGGATGAGGGCATGTCAATGCTCAATCTACTTCATAAAGCATGGGATGAAAAGATGTATTGTGAGATGGTACCTTCTCTTTGTGGGAAGAACTACTTTATTTTATGTATCTCATGTATTGATGATGTTGGACAGCTTATGGTTGTCACTTGGTACTTCATGGAGAAAGAAGGACATCTAACTTTATAGTTGGGGGTCATTGTATGCATTCTTAAGAGACAACTTGGGAACCAAACATGCATAACACATTGCAGCAAATGGTAGAGGCCTTCCTTATGTGGATGCCATTTGGAGGGGAATAGATGGCTTTGCATCTACTTTTTTAGTTGCTTGAGGACAAGCAACATTTTGCCGAGGAGGACTCTAATATTCCAAAAATTTTACATGATATTTGGAATATTAGAGTTCTTGGTTTTCTTAATAAATTAAGTAAATAAAAGGGTGGAGGGACCCACAAACCTAAAATATGAACAAAATCCACTTTTAATATGTGTATGTGGATATTCTAGATTTAGATCTAAATTTCATGGAGTCGTGGAACAGCTCAATTAATGGAGATCATGTCTCATTTATGAGATAGATTATGGAGGATGAAACATTCAAATAAGATGATGGATCTTAAATGTAAAATCATGAGGATCTTTGATAAGATCAACTGAGATCCATTAGGGGAATTTTGAGGTCTAAAATGGGTTTCCTAAGGAAAATGTACAATCAAAATTCACTTTATGAGAACCAATCATATTTTAGGGGATGACATCATCCCTAATGGTTGAGGTGGCATTGCTTGAGTTAAAGGTACTTATTTGTCACATTCTCAATGGTGGATAAAAACTCATGGTTAACCATGGTAGTTCTCTAAGTACTTTTAAATTCAAAGTAAAGTACTTATAATAAATGTCATTTCACATTTTTTGAATAAAAATATATTATTGTCATTTCATATTTCTTGAAAGAAACAATGCATATCTCTATACATTTATTATATTATATTATATTATATTATATTATATTATTTTTATATAGTATATTGATTACATGTTATTATACAATTTAAATAATATAAATTTTAATTAATAGCATATAATATAATTAAGAATTTATAAATTTATATTTATATTTTATTTTAAGTTATTTAAGTACAAAGGACAAATGCATTAGTTGTTCAATGATAATGATTTTTTCTTGAAAAGTTCATTCTTATTTATAGTCACATCAATACAATTTTCTTATTAAGTTTATTTTGGTGCAACTTTTGAATTGAATTTAACTATGGTTACATGGATTGTGGTGCAAAAAGTGAATTGAAAATTCATAAATATTATTTTATTGGTTTAGCTATTATTTTATTATTTCCTTAGGAGGCCCATTTTAGACCTCAAAATTCCCCTAATGTTAGTGCATTCAAAGAAGATCGTAGAGCACTTATGATAAGTTAGTTGAGGAAGTGATGCATTTAATGCACACATGATGGAGAGGGTGATCACCCAATATGAACATGATGAAGGACATGGAGAAACAACGCAGTCAACCATGGAGACTTATGTCCACATGCACGGTGCATTTTTTGAGTGGGCCTAGGCTATGGAAGCTCATATCTATATAATGAAGGTAAAGGCACAATGGAAGGAATGATTTGGATTATTCATTTCTTGATTTGTTTAGATCTAGATTTGTCTTAGGACATTTCTATGCAGTCTTGGGCTATTTAGCAGAGTTTGCAGTGTTGTTTTGTACAGGGTGTTCCCGAGCGAGAATCCCACCTCTTTCTTTGAGTGATCTCTAAGGAAGAGGATTGTAATACATTTTTTATCAGGCATTGGCGCCATCTTCAAGAGGTTATTTTTAGCATTCAACTAGGAAACCGGTGGAGGATTCATCCTACCACTTTGTTCTTCGCACTCAGTCTTCCACGAGCAGCAGATCTATATCTAGAATTCAGGCCATTGGGTTTTACCTCCATGCAGTACCAGTTCCTCCAAGGATTGCGCAGTCCAATCCTATAGATCTATTGGAGGAAGGAAGTTTCCAGTATTTCATCTGGAAATCCTATGAGGGATCGCCTCCTCACATTGGATCTATTGTTTCCATGACTCAGGTGATGATTTGACACATCTAGCACTAGGTTATTGAGCCTCCCTCTCTTTCAGCGTAGTTTTCTTAAGCTGTTGTTCTTCCAACAGCTATTTTCATTGGAGGAGATTGGAGGAGATAGATCTTAAGATTTTAGCCCAAGGATCTAGTGGAGGGGTCAGCCCTTCTTGCATAGATTTGATTATGCATCATTGCAGCCATCAGATCATCAGATCTAGCTTCAGATCTGCATACCCAGCAGCATATATGTGAAGCTTTAAGAGGGTGGTTTTCTTATATTGATAGATCTGAGAAACCCTTTCTGGGTTATCTTGGGTATCCATCATAGAGCCCGGATCTCTGTTTTCAGCATCATCGGAGCTCCCATTCTACCTAGATCTGACTTTCTATATTTTAGGTAGTTGCAGTCCCAACAGATGCAGCAGGGACAGTGCAGTTTACATTTTATCAGTTCAGCAGTTACGCAATCCCTCTTATGGGATCATTGCAGGGTCATTCCATACCATCCCTTTGGCTTGAGTGTCTCATATTTTGAGCATTGTTGTACTTTCTTTTTCACCTCCTATATAATAAAATGGCTCAGCTATTTCTATCCATTCTGATATGCATTTAGATTTATTGTTTATTTTTCTGCAGTTCTTATATTGTGTTTTAGTATTATTGCATCTTCCCTTTTGAGATATTACAGCGGTATCAAAGCATGATCTTTGGCTCAGCTTGTAGACACTTCATATTTTGCATCAAAATAAGAAGCGGATAGACGATATCTATCATGAAGGAGGATTGTGTTTTTTCCACTCCTCTCTTTAGATCCATGCAAGATCTATCCTAAGTGGTCAATCAAATGAAGAGGGAAAGGCAAAAGGAGGATCCAAGAAGAAGAATTGATGAGGAAGGTCCAAACACTTCCTATCAGCAAAGAAGATCGAAGGATCATAGATCTACTATGCCCACTTTCTTTGAAGAAGGTGAAACGTGTAGAAATAAAGAAAGGAAAGAACCTGAGACTCATGAGACTCTCAGTCTATATCTTGAAGAGTACAAATCACAATATAGAGCATTTAAAGAAATTCTAACTCTCCAAGAATTATTTGAACTCAAAGAAGAAAGAAGATCCTATAGCAGTAATAGAAGAAAGAGGCACAATCGATTTTATTTGTTTACATTTGATGGATCTTCCTCGAGCATAATTATGGCTTGGAGGAAAGAGTTAGATACATTATTTAGACTACATCCTATAGCTGAAGGAGAGGTTGTCCAAATTGCAGCACTTCATCTCTTATGTGAAGCCAATGATTGGTGGTTTGGTCACATGGAGCATGCAAAGGTAACTAAATATTCAGATTTCTTTCACAACTTGAGGAGGAAGTTTGATGTGAGAAAACCAGAGATGTGTCACAAAGAGACATTTCCTAAGGAAACAAAGGAGGATGTGAATCTTGTCCCTCTAGACAAGGAGTCACTACATTCACCACCAGCTGCAGAAGTACCTACTTTCGGAGAAGAGACACTTGCAATTTTTCAAGATAGTCTTGATCCCCATAGAGTCCCATGCATGATTCAGGAGATGCATGAGGAAGAGGAGGGAGATTCTAGGGCTGGTACGCTTGGAGAAGAGCAGCCATCACTCTTACCGACATTTTGAGACATCATAGTCCCGGTTGGAGGAACTCTCTTGGACTTGCAAGAGTCTCCCACACATCAATTGATCCAAGGTATGCATAAATCTTCACCACATATTGTTTCAGTAGATCTTATTGAAACTTATAAGGACATGCCATCAGGGCCAATGAATAACCAAGGGTTAGAAAACAATGTTGATTTGAAGCAGCAACATATCACAGCGCAGAGGACCCTTGATATAATCAAGGAGGAGAGAAAAGTTATCCTAGTTTTTCATTTATGGTCTACATTCAACCCTTTGATTTGAAGTGTAGAGTCTCAGAAAATGTGATGGGCATAATCCTATGTACAATGACTGGTTATGAGATCAGTATTGTGCCTTTCTTTGAGACAGCACATGTATTGCCAAATCTACAGCGATGTCACTTAGTAGCAGTGATAAAGGAGGAGCCTCATTATTCTTGGAGCATTCTGAAGGTAGCTTCACCCATGAAGCAATGGAGGTAAAGATGATAAATGGTATACATCTTGAGATGAGCAATATTTTCTCCTTTCTAGATTACACTTTCTCAATGAGCATCTCACAGCTCAAAGAGAAACTTCTACCTGCAGCAGATCCAGAACCTCTTTGGTTTTGGAGGGCCTTTGGTGAAAATAGAATCTCATTGAGAGATCTCATTGGAGGTGCACTTCAATATTTCATGGAGTGCAAGGTTATTCATCAGTTTGGGGAGGATGGTATTCTACAGAGGGAGGATACCATGTTTATGCAGTACATCATTCATCATCCACATTGGGATGAGTGGGAGAGAATGATAAGCAAGGGGTTTCATGACCACTTGCAGATATATGACATGGGCCAGCAAGCTTGGTTACGTTGGTTTCTCTTGGGAGAATTTTGTTACTACCCAAAGGCTCCTATTTCGTTTATCTGTGCCTTGAGAAACACTCATGAAATGAAGAAGGAGGCATGGCTGCGCTGGCTGCTCTTGTGTGAGTATGGTTACCACCCAATAGCTCATATTTTTATGATTCATGCCTTGTGTATCAATGATAAAGTGCAGCAGAAGAAGGCATGCTCATTTTGGTTTTCCTTAAGAGAGTTTGGCCATCACATGACATCTCCAATGTCTATGTGTTTTGTATTTTGTAAAACTAGGCATGATACTCTCATGATGTGTATTAGTGATGCTTACTTGTATTGGGCTGATGTGACATTCCACATGTCTATCAATATGTTTTTCCTCCATGATGCACATGAGGAGGTAAAAAGGTAGCAAGATCTCGTGTTTCTTTGTTTGCTTTTGGGGGAGTTTGACTTGTCCATCTTACATGGAGGAGATGGAGGATGGCAACAAGAGGCTCTACTCTGGTAGCTACTATTGGGAGAATATGGTTTGACATCCTTATCTACCCATATATCTCTATTTATTCTTTTTCATAATGTTGGAATGATGCTTGGATCCAACAAGGCCAACAAGGCTAATAATGAGGGAATTTCAATGCTTAATCTACTTCCTAAAGCATGGGATGAAAAGATATATTGTGAGATGGTACCTTCTCTTTGTGGGAAGAACCACCTTAATTTATGTATCTCATGTATTGATGATGTTGGACAGCTTATGGTTTTCACTTAGTACTTCGTGGAGAAAGGAGGACATCTAACTTTACAGTCGGGGGTCATTCTATGCATTCTTAAGAGACAACTTGGAAACCAAACATGCATAAAACATTGCAGCAAATGGGGGAGGCCTTCCTTATGTGGATGCCATTTGGAGGGGAATAGATGGATTTGCATCTAATTTTTCAGTTGCTTGAGGACAAGCAACATTTTTCCGGGGAGGACTCTAATATTCCTAAATTTTCACATGATATTTGGAATATTAGAGTTCTTGGTTTTCTTAATAAATTAAGTAAATAAAAGGGCGGAGGGACCACAAACCTCAAAGATGAATAAAATCCACTTTTAATATGTGTATATGGATATTCTAGATTTAGATCTAAAATCATGGAGTAGTAGAGCAGCTCCATTAATGGAGATCATGTCTCATTTATGAGATAGATTATGGAGGATGAAACAGTCAAATAAGATCATGGATCTTAAATGTAAAATCATGACGATCTTTGATAAGGTCAACTGAGATCATAGTGCATTCAAAGAAGATCATATAGCACTTATGATAAGTTAGTGGAGGAAATGATTCATTTAGTGCACACATGATGGAGAGGGTGATCACCCCATATGAACATGATGGAGGACATGGAGAAATAGCGCAGACAACCATGGAGACTTATTTCCACATGCACATCGCGGTTTTGGAGTGGGCCTGGGCTATGGAAGGCTCATATCTATATAATGAAGGTGAAGGCACAATGGAAGGCATGATTTGGATTATTCATTTCTTGATCTGTTTAGATCTATATTTGTATTAGGATATTTATATGCATGCTTGGGATGTTTAGTAGAGTTTGATGTGTTGTTTAGCACAGGGTGTTCCCGAGCAGGAATCCCACGTCTTTCTTTGAGTGATCTCTAAGGAAGAGGATTGTACTACATTCCTTATCAGGCATTCGTGCCATCTTCAGGAGGTTGTTTCTAGAATTCAGCTAGGAAACCGGTGGAGGATTCATCCTACCACTTTTTTCTTCACACTCAGTCTTCCAGGAGTAGCAGATCTATATCAAGAATTCAGGCCGTTGGGTTTTACCTCCATGCAGCAGTAGTTCCTCCAAGGATTACACAGTCCAGTCCTGTAGTTCTATTGGAGGAAGGAAGTTTCCAGTATTTCAGCTGGAAATCCTGTGAGGGATCACCTTCTCACATTGGATCTATTGTTTCCATCACTCAGGAGCTGATTTGACACATCTAGCAGTAGGTTATTGAGCCTCCCTCTCTTACATCGTATTTTTCTGAAGTTGTTGTTCATTCAACAGCTATTTTCAATGGAGGAGATTGGAGGAGCTAGATCTTGAGATTTTAGCCCAAGGATCTAGTGGAGGGGTCAGTCCTTCTTGCATAGATCTGATTGTGCATCATTGCAGCCATCATATCATCATATCTAGCTTTAGATCTGCATACCCAACAGCATATATGTGAAGGCCTACGAGGCTGGTTTTCTTAGATTGACAGATGTGAGAAACCCTTTCTGGGTTATCTTGGGTATCCATCATAGAGCCCGGATCTCTGTTTTTAGCATCATCGGAGCTCCCATTCTGCCTAGATTTGACTTTATATCTTTCTAGCAGTTACAGTACCAATAGTTGCAGTAGGGACAACGCAGTTTACCTTCCAACAGTTCAGTATTTACGCAGTCCCTCTTGTGGGATCATTTAAAGGTAATTCTAGGCCATCCCTTTGGCTTGAGTGTCTCATATTTTGATCACTATTGTACTTTCTTTTTCACCTCCTATATAATAAAATTGCTCAGCTATTTCTGTGCATTCTGATGTGTATTTAGATTTTTTATTTACTTTGATGCAGTTCTTATATTGTGTTTCAGTATTACTGCATTTTTCCTTTTTGGATATTACAGTGGTATCAAATCATGATCTTTGGCTCAGCTTGTGGACACTTCATCTTTTGCAAGATGAGATGAGATCTATCATGAAGGAGGATTATAGTTTTTTCGCTCCTCTCTTTAGATCCATTCAAGATCTCTCCAAAGAGGTCAAAAAAATGAAGAGGGAAAGACAAAAGGAGGATCCAAGAAGAAGATTTGATAAGGAATGTCCAAGCACTTCCTATCAGCAAAGAATATCAGAAGGTCATAGATCTCCTCATAGATCTACTATGCCCACTTTATTTGAAGAAGGTGAAAGGTGTATAAATGAAGAAAGGAAAGAACCTGACACTCATGAGACTCTCAGTATATATCTTGAAGAGTACAAAGCACAGTCTAGAGCATTCAAATAAATTTTAACTCTCCAAGAATTCTATAAACTCAAAGAAGAAATAAGATCCTATAGTAGCAATAGAAGAAAGAGGCACAATAGATTTTATTTGCCTACATTTGATGGATCTTCCTCAAGCACTATTAAGGCTTGGAGGAAAGAGTTAGAGACATTTTTCAGACTACATCCTGTAGCTAAAGCAGAGGTTGTCCAAATTGCAGCACTTCATCTTTTAGGTGAAGCCAATGATTGGTGGTTTGGTCACATGGAGCATGCATAGGTGACTAAATATTCAGATTGATTTCATAACTTGAGGAGGAAGTTTGATGTGAGAAAACCAGAGAAGATGTGTCACAAAGAGACATTTCCTAAGGAAACAAAGGAAGATGTCAATCTTGTCACTCTGGACAAGGGGTCACTACATTCACCACCAACTGCGAAAGTACTTACATCCGGAGAAGAGACACTTGCAACTTTGCAAGATAGTCTTGAGTGCTTGACACATAGAGTCCCATGCATGATTGAGGAGATGCATGAGGAAGAGAAGGAAGATTCCAGTGCTGGTATGCTTAGAGAAGAGCAGTCATCACTCTTACCGGTAGTTGGAGACATCATTTTCCCGGTTGGGGGAACTCTTGTGGACTTGCAAGAGGTTCCCACACATCATTTGATCCAAGGTATGCATACATATTCACCACATATTGTTTCAGTAGAACTTATTGAAACTTATGAGGACATGACATCGGGGCCAATGCATAACCAAGGGTTAGAACAAAATGTTGATTTGAAGCAGCAACATATCACAGCGTAGAGGACCCTTGATCTAATCAAGGAGGAGATGAAAATCTATCCCAGTTTTTCATTGATGGACTACATTCAACCCTCTGGGTTTAAGTGTAGAGTTTTAGAAAATGGGATGAGCATGATCCTATGTACAATGATTGGTTATGAGATCATAATTGTGCCTTGCTTTGAGACAGCACATGTATTACCATGCAGATCTACAGCGTTTTCACTTAGTAGTAGTGATAAAGGAGGAGCCCCATTATTCATAGAGCATTCTGAAGGTAGCTTCACCCATGAAGAAATGGAGGTAAATATGATAAATGGTAGACATATTGAGATGAGGAATCTTTTCTCCTTTCTATATTTCACTTTCTCAATGAGCATCTCACAACTCAAAGAGAAACTTCTACCTGCAGTAGATCCAGAACCTCTTTGGTTTTGGAGGGCCTTTGGTGAAAATAGAATCTCATTAAGAGATCTCATTGGAGGTGCACTTCAATATTTCATGGAGTGCAAGGTTCTTCATTAGTTTGGGGAGGTTGGTATTCTACAAATGGAGGATACCATGTTTATGTGGTACATCATTCATCATCCACATTGGGATGAGTGGGTGTGAATGATTAGCAAGGGGTTGCATGACTACTTGCAGATATATGACATGGGCCAGCAAGCTTGGTTACGTTGGTTTCTCTTCGGAGAATTTTGTTACTACCCAAAGGCTCCTATTTCTTTTATCCATGCCTTGAAAAACACTCATGAAATGAAGAATGAGGCATGGTTGTGCTGGATGCTCTTGGGTGAGTATGGTTACCACCAAATAGCTCATATTTTTATGATTCATGCCTTGTGTATCAATGATAGAATGTAGCAAAAGAAGCCATGTTCATTTTGGTTTTCCTTAAGAGAGTTTGGCCATCACATGACATCTCCAATGTCTATGTGTTTTGTATTTTGTAAAATTGGGCATGATACTCTCATGATGTTTATTAATGGTGCTTACTTGTATTGGGCTGATGTGACATTCCACATGTCTATTAGTATGTTTGTTCTCCATGATGCACATGAGGAGGTAGAAAGGCAGCAAGATCTCTTGTTGCTTTGGTTGCTTTTGGGGGATTTTGGCTTGTCCATCTTAAATGGAGGAGATGGAGGATGGCAACAAGAGGCCCTACTCCGGTGACTACTATTGGGAGAATATGGTTTGACATATTTGTATACCCATATATCTCTATTTCTTCTTTTGCATAATGTGTAATATTCCCAATTAGTCCTAAGCTAATGGGAATATTCATTTTTGTTTTATGTTTCTATTTCATGAATTAATTTGTAAAAGAGAATCATAAAACTCCTAAACAGTAAATAAATCAATGCCAAATGTGAAAAAGGCTATATCTTGGCCAAGTAAGAAGGCACCCTTAGGTGTGAAAGGGGCTGAACTTTTTCACTGGGTCAACCATGACCAAATCTACAGCGATGTCTTGGAGGAGTGGCCATCAATGAGGCACATCGCAGTTTTAGATGGAGGTGGCTGATGTGAAAGGAGCTATTTCATTGAAGTTGGTTTAGGGTTTTGAAAGCTCTCAACTTATAAAAGGACGAGGATGGCAGAATGAGAAGGTTGTTGATTATTATGTTATTTCTGAATATATTTCCTATTTAGACATATATCATTATCTTGTTGTTTAGCTGAGAATAGTGTTGTTTAGCACTGGGTGTTCCTGGTCGGGAATCCCACCTCTTTCCTTGAGAGGCCTCTTGGAAGAGTTTGCATTTCTTGTCCACTATTAGGCTGAAGGGCAAGCTTCTCCTTCCAACTAAAACGCAGATCATGTTGAGGGTTTGGTTGTCTTTGTAAGCTGCAGCAATTTGAGGCTAGATCTACTCAGATATAGGCCATTCTAGTACTCCTTTTCAGTGGGGAAGGCTTCTATCCCATTGGCAAGAGAGTATTGGATGATTGGAGCTACATTTTCAGATCTTGGCATGAGACCAAACATATTCTAAAGCCTACAGTACAGTCTTGCTTCCAGAACTGCGTTATTTGTGTGGGTATTGTTGCAGGGTCTTTTGGCACACTTTTTGGAGGAGTGGTTTTCATGTGTTGGGGATCTGCCCTTCACATTTGAGATCCATTGGGGGGGATCATCATATTGCATATATCATATCAGATCTGAATTTCCATGTATTTCTTAATATTTCTACAAATCTGCAACATTAGATCTCATATCTTCTCCTTGTACTTCATGTTTTGCTAAAAGCCCCAAGGGGAATTTGAAGAAGAGCCTATATAGTGTATGGATCTGATATAGATCTAAATTTTTATACACAGATCTTCTCTAGATATGAAGTGTAATCTACAGCAGTTGCAGCCAACAAAATAACGTTGTCAAGCTCTTTCCAGTCTTAATACATGGTTGTAGCACCTCTTTTTGAGGATT
This sequence comes from Pinus albicaulis, assembly GCA_034641835.2. Lineage (NCBI taxonomy): Eukaryota > Viridiplantae > Streptophyta > Pinopsida > Pinales > Pinaceae > Pinus > Pinus albicaulis. The sequence goes on from CM076572.1 coordinate 655,591,827, forward strand.
TTCTTCCATAAAAGTGTTTTATTTCCTGTTGTACATCTCATGGGCTATCTTGTGCATATATTTTTCTGATGTAAATGTGAATAAAGAGCCTCCATATTGGCCTCCTGCTCTTATTTAGATGATCTATGTTATTTCTCTACATAACTGTTTAATATTGTTGCATCCCTGATTTTTGGGATACTACAGTGGTATTAGAGCAATCATATTGGCACAGTCTATGCTATATAAGAATCCAATATGTCTTCTAAAGAAGAAAAACCTCTTACTGACAAAGAAAAGAGGTATCTAAAGAGAAGACAAAATAAATTTGATTACACCAATGACAATGAAGACAAGGGAAAAGCCCCTGTATCTGGAAGTGAAGAAGAAGAAAAGGATTTTCCTAAGATCCTTTTGAGAGCCATGCAAGATCTTGCTAGAGATATCAAAGAGATAAGATTGGACAGAATCAAAGAATCCCCTAAAGGATTTCATCTTGGAGAAAGATCTGGCATATCTCACCACTGGAATGATCAACCAATGCATCAACCACAAGTTTCCCAATGCTCTACCATGCCTACCTTTTTGGTTGTGGAAAATGAAAGGTTTCAAGAGCAAGCATCCCTTGAAGAATATTTTGAATAATATGAGTCTTAAAATCAGAAATTCAAAGATCTCTTGAGTTTTCAGGAGTTTTGTCACCTCAAGGACAAAAGAAGACCAGGGCATCATCAGAGAGGTGGTGGATTCACTCAGAATCATGATCGACATTACTCTATGTGCAGATTCTTTTTACCAACTTTGATGGGTCATCCAAGTGTTCTACCAAATCATGGGTAGAAAAACTTGACATCTACTTCTAGTTGAACAAGGTCCCAGAGTTGGAGGCTATCAAGATTGCAGCACTGCACTTTGAAGGTGAAGCACAAAAATGGTTGTTCCATGGCTTGTCTACATTGGGTCATGCCAATGTGACTACGTATTCATAGTTCACTAGAAGGATAGTGTAGAAGAGATCCAAAGGCACCATTCGTGAGCCTTGCAAATTTGAAATAATCAGGTAATACAGAGTCTTACATTTCTGAATTTTTAAGATTATCTGTTATGGTTCCTGATTTATCTGCAGCAAGAAGGGTGTACATGTTCATTGATGGCTTAGATGAACCTCTTCATGGGTTGGTAAAATATACCAAGCCCACTACCTTGCATGATGCTATTGAAAGGGCTAGATTCCTTCAATATGCCTTGCCAAAAACCAATGCAAGCTTTCAGCATAAGCCCTCTTTTCCTTCAATGGGAAAGGAAGATAAAGCTGCTCCTTCCAAGGAGAGATCATACAAGAAGCCTCTTGATGAAGAAGTCTGGAGAGATCTAAGAAAAAGGAAGCTATGCTTCACTTGCCAAGAATCATGGGCACCTATACATAGATGTGCTGCTGGAAAAGCACATTACATAGAGGTCTTCTCAGATGTTGAGGAGGAAGAAAAAGAGGAACCAAGAAGAGGTCACAACGCTGAAACTGCAGCAGGAGAACCAACACCATGAGGAGATGGAGATGGAGAATTTGCTCCTATTGGGGGGGCTCTTGAATCTTTGGGAGTAGTACCTAAGTACCTGACCTTAAGATTTAAAGGTTCCATCTTGAATCAGAGGGTCTCTGTTTTGATTGATAGTGGGGCAACTCACAATTTCATTGATGCCCATCTAGTGCAGAGGAGGGCAATACCCACTGATACTTTTGAGGGATTCTCTATTTTGGTCCCAAGAGATAGAACAATGCAATGCATGTGTTATGTCTCGTCACTTTCAGTCACCATGGGAACTTATACATTGATTGATCACGTCTTTATGGTTTTCATACTGGACACCAATGTGATTTTGGGTGTTCAATGGCTGATTACATTGGGGAAAGTCACCTCTGATTGGGAGGCTTTGCAAATGGAATGGGTGGACAAGAAGAGTGGTGAAACTCAAATGATCAAATGCATGCATACATATCCCTCACATACCACTTCCACACAATGAACATAGATGGATTTGTGCAGTGGAAGCAAGGATTTTACAGTCCCATCTATCATGCTCATGAGATTGCTGCATGGGACACTTTTATCTAGTGGAAAACCCCCTGGGAGGCCACCTGATTCAGTTTTTTTGGGAGATCTCTCACCACATGATGCTCCAAATTCAGATCCAAGAGGGATGGGAGCATTGGAAGACAAAGATACAGTGTTGGGAGGCTTGGGTAAGCTCAAAGAGGAGGGATATTTTCTTCTCTTATCATCATCACCCACTCTCATTTCTGATTTTGTGCTGTGGGAGGAGAAGAATGGAAGGAATGTCCTTCCAACATATACCTTTGGCATGGGATATGTCAAGGAGGAGATTAGTAACATGACAGACATTTATGTTGATACATTATCAGCACTGTTATTGTTGGGCAGTTTAGATCCATATTGGAAATCCCAACTATTGGTGGATTATTCCAAGGATCTTCACACTTGTATGATACTTGATGACTAGCTGCATGAAGAGGGATATCTAGTCCATGAAGGAGTCATATATCATCATGGTAGGGTCTTCTTATCTAGAGCCTCCAAGCTCAAGGAGAGGATGCTACAAAGGGCCTACAAAGAGTTATGTTTCAACCACACCTACTCTATGAAGCTCAACAACATCATCATGAGGAGCTTTGATTGGGAAGGCTTGAAACAAGAACTACATCAGCATTTTCAATAATGCATGAACTATGTGGAGTTGGGGCAGCAACATAACTCTATGAAGGAGTTATTTCAGCCATCTCTTCCTTCTTTTTAGAGAAGAGATAGATCCATGCACCACTCCATTTGTATGAGGAGTATTGTTGGTGAAGAATCTGATCAGGTAAAGCATGTATTATTTTCTGATTGTATACATTATTTCACCATTTTTATGCAGGCCATGGCTCCAAGGAGGAGTAATACATCTTGTAAATCTCATGGCCGACAATGGGCTACAAAAATTTCTGAATTTGGCCACTCCCTTGATGAGAAAAGGGAGATTTTCCATCATCATGAGTGCTTTCCTAAAGCACCAAACATATCTCGCACTTTCAACCATAGTGAGATAACATGGGTAGCAAGTAAGTGGTGGGAAAACCACTTACCATATCTTGATCTGATGCAGGCAAGAGATGCACTACACTGGTTCCATATGTGGGACTATGACCCACCTCCTCATGCTGAAATTTTTGTTTGTATGTATGTAGTTTTGCTCCCATACATTGATGATATACTTGTACTTTTTATGGGAATGTATGGAGGGAGGATGGGAGGTATGCATGTGTCTAATGGGCTGGAGATTATCCATGTATCTTATGCTACATGTTTCAGGGAGGAAATTGGGAAATCCATGTTTGTTTCATTTTAATTATTCTCTCCTTGTGGGATGAATTATTTACATCTCATGAGCACTTTGGAAGAACAATCCATGGAGGGTTGGATTGGTGAAAACTTAACTTATGGAGGAAGCTTAACACATGATGGTGTCACCAATGGAGGAGGAGAAGAGTTGTAGCACTCACCTTATCAGTTGCTTGAGGGCAAGCAACATTTTGGAGGGGAGGATTGTAATATTCCCAATTAATCCTAAGCTAATGGGAATATTCATTTTTGTTTTATTTTTTTTGTTTCATGAATAAATTTGTAAAGGAGGATCATAAAACTCCTAAACAGTAAATAAATCAATTCCAAATGTGAAAAATGCTATATCTTGGCTAAGTAATATGGCACCCTTAGGTGTGAAAGGGGTTGAACTTTTTTATTGGGTCAACCATGACCAAATCTACAGAGTTGTCTTGGAGGAGTGACCATCAATGAGGAACAAAACAGTTTTAGATAGAGGTGGCTCATGTGAAAGGAGCTATTTCATTGAAGGTGGTTTAGGGTTTTGCAAGCTCTCAACTTATAAAAGGAAGAGGATGGCAGCATGAGAAGGTTGTTGATGATTATGTTATTTCTGAATATATTGTCTGTTTAGACATATATAATTCTCTTGCTGTATAGCTGAGAATAGTGATGTTTAGCACTGGGTGTTCCTGGTCGGGAATCCCACCTCTTTCCTTGAGAGGCCTCTTGGAAGAGTTTTCATTTCTTGTCCACTATCATGTTGAAGGCCAAGCTTCTCCTTCCAACTACAACGCATGTCCTTTTGAGGGTTTGGTTGTCTTTGTAAGCTGCCGCAAGCAAAGGCTAGATCTACTCAGATCTAGGCCATTCTAGTACTCATTTTCAGTGGGGAAGGCTTCTATCCCATTGGGAAGAGAGTATTGGATGATTGGAGCTACATTTTTAGATTTTGGCATGAGGCCAAATATGTTCTAAAGCCTACAACGCATTCTTGCTTCCAAAACTGCGTTATTTGTGTGGGTACTATTGTAGGGTCTTTTGGCACACTTTTTGGAGGAGTGGTTTTCATGTGTTGGGGATCTGCCCTTCACATTTGATATCCATTGGGGGGGATCATCATATTGCATATATCAGATCAGATCTGAATGTCCATGTATTTCTAAATATTTATGCAGATCTGCAGCATTAGATCTCATATCTACTCCTTGTACTTCATGTTTTGCTAAAAGCCCCAAGGGGAATTTGAAGAAGAGCCTATATAGTGTATGGATCTGATATAAATCTAACTTTTTATACACAGATATTCTCTAGATATGAAGTGTAATCTACAGCAGTTGCAAGCAATAAAATTATGTTGTCAAGCTCTTTCCAGTCTTAATACATGGTTGCAGCACCTCTTTTTGAGGATTTTCTTCCATAAAAGTCTTATATTTCCTATTGTACATATCATGGGCTATCTTGTGCATATATTTGGCTGATTTAAATGTGAATAAAGAGCCTCCATATTTTCCTCCTGCTCTTATTTAGATGATACATGTTATTTCTCTGCATAATTGTTTAATATTGTTGCATCCCCCATTTCTGGGATACTACATAATGTTGGAATGATGCTTGGATCCAACAAGGCCAACAAGGCTAAGGATGATGGCATGTCAATGCTCATCTACTTCATAAAGCATGGGATGAAAATATGTATCGTTAGATGGGACCTTCTCTTTGTGGGAATAACTACTTTATTTTATGTATCTCATGTATTGATGATGTTGGATAGCTTATGGTTGTCACTTGGTACTTCATGGAGAAAGGAGGACATCTAAATTTACAGTTGGGGGTCATTCTATGCATTCTTAAGAGACAACTTGGGAACCAAACATGCATAAAACATTGCAGCAAATGGGGGAGGCCTTCCTTATGTGGATGCCATTAGGAGGGTAATAGATGGCTTTGCATCTACTTTTTTAGTTGCTTGAGGACAAGCAACATTTTTTTGTGGAGGACTCTAATATTCCCAAATTTTCACATGATATTTGGAATATCAGGGTTCTTGGTTTTCTTAATAAATAAAGTAAATAAAAGGGTGGAGGGACCCACAAACCTCAAAGATGAATAAAATCCACTTTTAATATGTGTATGTGGATATTCTAGATTTAGATCTAAAATTATGGAGTAGTGGAGCAGCTCCATTAATGGAGATCATGTCTAATTTATGAGATAGATTATGGAGGATGAAACAGTCAAATAAGATCATGGATCTTAAATGTAAAATCATGAGGATATTTTATAAGGTCAATTGAGATCATAATGCATTCAAAGAAGATCATGGAGCACTTGTGATAAGTTAGTGGAGGAAGTGATGCATTTAATGCACACATGATGGAGAGGGTGATCACCCCATATGAACATGATGGAGGACATGGAGAAACAGTGTTTTCAACCATGGAGACTTATGTCCACATGCACATCGCAGTTTTGGAGTGGGCCTAGGCTATGGAAGGCTCATATCTATATAATGAAATTGAAGGCACAATGGAAGGCATGATTTGGATCATTCATTTCCTTATCTGTTTAGATCTAGATTTGTCTTAAGACATTTCTATGCAGGCTTGGGCTGTTTAGCAGAGTTTACAGTGATTTTTAGCATAGGGTGTTCCCAAGCGAGAATCCCACATATTTCTTTAAGTGATCTCTAAGGAAGAGGATTGTACTACATTCCTTATCAGGCATTGGTGCCATCTTCAAGAGGTTGTTTCCAGCATTCAGTTAGGAAACCAGTGGATGATTCATCCTACCAATTTTTCCTTCACACTCAGTCTTCCAGGAGCAACAGATCTATATCCAGCATTTAGGCCATCGGGTTTTACCTCCATGCAGCAGCAATCCCTCCAAGGATTATGCAGTCCAGTCCTGTAGATCTATTTGAGGAAGGAAGTTTCCAGTATTTTAGCTGGAAATCCTATGAGGGATCACCTCCTCACATTGGATCTATTTTTTCCATCACTCAGGAGATGATTTGACACATCTAGCAGTAGGCTATTCAGCCTCCCTCTCTTACAGCATAGTTTTCTAAAACTATTGTTCATCCAGTAGCTTTTTTTAGTGGAGGAGATTGGAGGAGCTAGATCTTGAGCTTTTAGCCTAAGGATCTAGTGGAGGGGTCAGCCCTTCTTGCATAGATCTGATTGTGCATCATTACAGCCATCGTATCATCAAATCTAGCTTCAGATCTGCATACCTAGCTGGATATATGTGAAGCCCTAAGAGGGTGGTTTTCTTAGATTGATAGATCTGAGAAACCCTTTCTGGGTTATCTTGGGTATCCATCATAGAGCCCAAATCTTTGTTTTTAGCATCATAGGAGCCCCCATTATGCCTAGATCTTAATTTTTCTCTTCCAGGCAGTTGTAGTCCCAACAGTTGCAACAAGGACATCATAGTTTACCTTCCAGCAGTTCAGCAGTTACGCAGTCCCTCTTGTGGGATCATTGCATGGTCATTCCAGGCCATCCCTTTGGCTTGGGTGTCTCATATTTTGAGCACTGTTGTACTTTATTTTTCACCTCCTATATAATAAAATGGCTCAAATATTTATGTTCATTCTGATGTGTATTTAGATCTATTTTTTACTTTGTTGCACTTCTTATATTGTGATTTTGTATTATTTCATTTTCCCTTTTGGGATATTACATGGAACTTGTCATTTGAATATCTATAAGAATAATAATTTGTAGGTTTTCCTCTCCAAGAGGGAGAGGTTTTTCCCTGGCTCTGGGAACCAAACTTTTGGGGTCTAGTGAATTTTGATAATTGACTTGATGAAATATTAACTAAGCTAAAAGAAGAAAAGACATAAGTAACTCAAGCTATCTCATAATTAATTATCAAGAAGATAATTTGTATTAATCACAAGCCCTCCAAATTATCAACATGGTATCAAAGCTAAGGTGCTGAACACAAGGACCGCTTGTCAACAAAGACACTCAAGGAAGCGTAGATCAAAGTTTGGGTTGGAAAGTAAAATTAGTTTGCAAAGAAGACTATGTAGCTACTTTAAACATCATTTACCATCAAGGATCCAAGATCACCTAGATTGAATAATTATATCTTGGAAGAAGTTCCTAACCTCTTCGTTATGATCAAGAAAGTTGCTCTCTCAAGTAAGTATCTATGACTTGATCTGGATTTGTCCAAATGACTTATTGTTTAGAAAGAAACAAATTGGTTGGGTTATCAAACTTCAATGCATGGAGGAAAAGGACAGATCTGAAGCTAATTGAAAATGTAGTTATGGGATTCATAGAAGGATCTACAATTCAATCTCCAAAAGAAGACATTCTAGCATATATCAAATACATGCAGGGTGACATTAAAGCCCAAAGAATTCTTACAGAATCCATAAAAGACTCTCTAATTCCCTGTGTATTAAAGATATAATCCTCAAAATAAATATATGATAAGTTGGTGGAACTCTTCTCAAAAGGATCTACAAAGGAAATAATATCCCTAAGAAAAAAACTATACAAATTGAGAATGTCAAAGGAAGCAATAATTCCATATCTGACAGATATTTTCGCAATACGAGAACAACTACTGAAGTTGGGAGAAGTAATGTCTGATAAAGAAATACTCACTATGGTACAAAATGTCTTACTAAAATAATGGAGATATTACTCTTCTAGCAGAGATGGGAGAGAAGAAGCCATGCCATTCCAAAGTCTATGTAAGATAGAAGAATCAAGATTGAAAGAAGGATCCAGAGAAGAGAATCGAGTCTTTGCCAACAAGTCTGGGAAGAAAGGAAGATTCGGTAAATTTGGTTCTCAAGATAAGAATAGAAATGTAGACAAATCACGATGCTTTCGGTGTAATGATATTGGGCCTTATAAACGAGATTTTCCTAGATTGAGCAAGGACAATAGGAAAAAGGAATAATCCCATATAAGAAAATAACCTAATGAAAAGAAATCTAGGAAAGAAGAAGCGAGGGATATTAACTACGACTAGGATCTTTTTCTCCTTTAAGTGATTTATATTGATTGTAAAATAGTATGTTAGGAAGAAATGTACATTAATAAGCATCATGATATAAGCATGTAAGGAGATCTTGGTGAAACAACTTCTGGAAAGCCTCTTTTATAACATTACTAAAGTAAAGCAGTCATCAAGATCAAGGGTCATCATGGAAATAGAATTCTAGATGTCATGACATATTGATGGAGTAGGCCAAAGGAATGAAGCTCTTCATTCTAGAGAAATTTCTACGGGATGACTCAAGGAAATAGGTATGAGGTATGCAGACATATGTGTTGATATTGGATGTTGTGAAGTCATGTCATATGGTTGTTGGTAATAGACTTCCATATTTAGAAGTATCATCTATGAAGGAGGATCTCTTGGTACACTGACAGATGAAATCAACATTATATATTTTCATAGAATATGAGGTGGTTGTACATAAACAATAAATTAAAATTTGTAAGATCCTGGGAATGAATAATGTGCAGATAAGAATATATCATGAAATGAAACCATGTAAAGAGGCATTTATCATCTGGAGGCCAAGAATATGTGACTAGGAGATATCCTGGGAAGATATAGAGACTCTGACGGAAGTCTGGTAAAGAAGAAGACCCTTGGAAAAAACATATCATTAAGAGATGTGTCAATCTGTATGAAGGATTTTGATGCCCACAAGAATATGTCATGGTGAATGATCATCACTAAGGTAACTTTTGTTCTAAAATTTCATATGTATATGTTTATATGGATGAATTTGTGCAGGGCTTCTAATCATGAGAAAGGAGGTCTGATCCTTAGAGATGATTCGAAGGAAAGTAACATGACATAATGGTGGACCAGATGAGAAAGATTGTTGAAACACTTTCTGATAGTGGACGCAACTCATGACTGAAAGTGATGGATGATATGTGCCCTATGAAGCCAAAAGTTTAAGATTCCTCAATATCGAAGACCATGACATCAATGGGAGGAATTATTCATGAGTATCTCGATTGCTGCTGTAGGACCCTGGTCGATAAGGAGCCTAGTGGTAAGTTTCTTGCTTAGAAGAAACTTGAAGTATGTCCTTCCTGTGTTAAGAGGGAGTGACGTATGTGATTCTCTATTACATGTGTCATGCACTAGACCAGGACTAACAACCGTAAGTCTTAGTTAAGGCCATGTGAAGAGAATGGATACACACATCATTATAGTCTTCACCTGGAAGATAGAATGGAGGATTGGGTAATCATCTGGCATTCGATACTCTTTGAGAATGAGATAGGGAATTCAAGGTGAGAGTAGTCGTGGACCGATATTCTTTGAGGGTTGGCTACCCAAGAGAAGAATATTCCAAGAAGGTCACACTATGGGAACACATAGGTGGGGTATGTACCTTGGAGAGACAATGACTATGGTGTTTATTAGTCATGTGTCTCTCCAGCATTATAGCCCATTGTCTCATTGAGAGATGGGGATGTTATTCAAGGCCTTGCACTAGGACAATGTTGGTTGATATGATGTTATACAGATGTGATTAACAATTCGATTATTCTTATGAGATTCTTTAGTTTGAAAGTTACCATGTACCTGTATGAATACCTCCCTAGTTAAGAGGGAGTGTTGAAAAGTGTAACTAGGTCAGTCTTCATGTTGACTATGTGATTATGAAAAGAAGAAGTCAAAATAATATATATTTTTGTTGTATGTGCTTCATGGGTTTCATGAGCATGATTTATTAAGTAGAAGGAGTTCTTCTTAATTCCATTAGGTTTAAGTTAAGTTCCAGATCTATTCTTTGTTATATGCTCGAACACCTTGTATAACACTAAAGACGAGCTCCATGATATAGTGAATACAACCTTCAACGATGCTGAAGAAACACCCCATGAAATGTTGAAGAAATTACAATTCAAGTCGGCCTACATGATGAGTCACAATTGGCCTAATTACATTTGGATAGTCAGCCTAAAATATGAGAACAAATCACTATATATTACCCTAGACTACGGATCATTTGGTCAAGCAAGAAGAGCGGACAAATATGAGATCACAAGTGTAGACAAGAACAAGATTAAAGTGAAAATTAGAAGGAATAATTGTGGACCTAATCTCAGGAAGTTTGCGGACCTAATCTTAGGAAGTTTGCATACCTAATCTCAGGAAGTTTGCAGACATCTAAAGGAAAAAATTGCAGACCTAATATCAGGAAGTTTGCGGACCTAATCTCAGGAAGTTTGTGGATATCTAAAGGAATAAATTGTGGATATAAGGACAGTATATACCTGCGGATAAAATGGAGTATATAAGCATGGATAAAAGGGAAACATATAATTAAAGGGCAGCATATGAATGTGGATACAGAACAAAGGATATATGCTTATCTGAAACAGAAGAGTAGGAAGTAAATTGCAAATAATACAGTAGGGTCAAGTTGCGGATTGTTGAAGCTAGGTTGCGGAGAAGTGAAGGAAGAGTGTAAGTTGTTGATCTGAAGAAAGCATTTCTTGAAGTTAAGACAGACATCATAAGGAGAAGAGGCAGCAATAGTGAGCAAGGTAAATCTTTGATTTACCTTCCCATAGTTCAAGCAATTCAAATATAAGCATATACAAGGTGAAGATCAAGGTCTTGGAAGCATATCTAGGTCAAGGGTCTGAGTCTTGGTCATGGTACTTGTCATTTGAAGATCTATAAGAATAATTATTTGCGGGTTTCCCTCTCCGAGAGGGAGAGGTTTTTCCCTGGCTCTAGGAGCCTAACTTTTGGTGTCTGGTGCATTTTGATAATTGACTTGATGAAATATTAACTAAGCTAAAAGAAGAAAATACATAAGTAACTCAAGCTAGCTCACAAGTAATTATCAAGAAGACAATTTGTATTAATCACAATCCATCCAAGTTCTCAACATAAAATAGAAGTATCACTACTTTCAGGTTTAGCTTGCACCTTATCAGCCATTTTGCCTAAAATCCTAAACATATAAAATGGTAAATCCAGAGGTTTTTTACCTGTGAAATGAAGAAAAAATCTAAAGTGGTATTGATGGATCATGTGAAATATATCTTCACAAGTAAAAATTTTCTGAATCGCCATCAGCAATTTTGAATAGTTGTCCTTGAGGCAATTCCTAGAGATGCCTGAGCTCATATCTATGCATATGTGCTCCTCCTTTAGAAACTCATCAAAGTTTTGAAGCTTAAACTTTGGTGCTTTAAACCACTCCTCTCTAGACCTTGGAATCTTGGTTTCCTGTGCAATTTTCTCAAGAGAGATAATAAAATTGAGGATTCCCACCTTAAAACCCGTACCAATGAAGTTTACAACAAAATATTTAGACACATGTGCATGATACACTACAAGTGGTATGACCACAATTTGAGACATGACACATGAAGCCCCATAGAAGCCCATGGATATGAGGCTAATTTCAGAATTTGTATGTGGTCATACCACTATTGTTATTGTTGTGCCCTTACATTGTTATTGTTAAGTCGGCTAGGATTATATTGTGACCCCATGGACTCCTATATATAGAAAGGAGGGTTTGTCATTTTATCATCCAAGAGTTGTTCATTTATGTAATGTAAAGGAGGTTTCTCCCTCATAGATGTTGTTTTCTAAGTCATTAATCTATCTTTTATTCTATTTTGTGAGTTGGTTTCATAACATTTGGTATCAGGGATTTGGATTCTAGGGTTTCGCTGCTTCAAACAGGACATCATGGAATTTTTGCTATAATGTTTTTTCTACGAAGGTTCAAAAGCTAAAAAAAAAACATTTTCAAAGAAATCTTGAGGAAATTCATGTAAAAATTTCAGATCTTTGTTCGCAATATTTTCGGAGATATCATCTGTGGAAGTTAGGGTTTTTGCAAGCTCCTGAATTTCATCTCAAAGAGGTGACCTTGGGAAAATTGCCATAATTCTATCTCTGAGCATCAGATTGGAATTATATAATAAGTGGCTGAAATTACATGGACTATAGTTTCCTGTGTATCGATTTTAAAGCGGTAGGGGGGAACAATGACATGTGGCACGTTGTACAAGTTCGCTCTACTGAACCAATCCATAATTAGGTCATTGTGGGAGATTGGGCATAACTTTGTCTTAAAGAATCCAAATCAGGTCAGACATGTGGCATTAGAAAGAAGATTCATAGGGCTACTAACCAAAGATAAAATCTTGGGGATCTGAAATTACAGAGATACATCATTTTCAATATCGAACTCCTCAAAAGAAAGAAAAATGTGTGTATTTTTTTTAATTGCATGTCTTGTTTGAAAAATCAGTTTGAAGTGATTCCAAGGGAATATTGAAGCATTGTTATCAGTATTAGGTTTTATAATGCCTCCTACACCCATTAATCCCTCATAAAAATTTTACTATAACACATGAAGAGGAAGAATTGCAGTATGATATATCAAAATTATGGTACCAAGTGCAACAAATTTCAATCTCACAAAGAGAAACCAAAGATGACACAGATGGTTTAAAAGCAGACAAAGAGGCTAAGGTGGATGATCAAGTAGTGTAATGTCACATCGAGCATCAAAAACAATTTATCCAACTCTTAAAGGATAACCTAACTTTGTTGCATAATCGAATGAAACAACAGGCAGATCAACATCGTAGCGAAAGAATTTTTGATGTAGGTGACTTGGTATTTTTACGGCTATAACCATGCAAAACAATGTCCCTCAAGCAATCTAAGAAGTATAATAAATTATCGCTAAAGTACTATGGTCTTTACAAGGTTCTGCAAAATATTGGTACTATGGTATACAAATTGGAGTTGCCTGCATCTTCCCAAGTGCACCCAGTTGTTCATGTTTCATGCATAAAGGTTATAGGTGTTAGTGTAAATTTTTAACGCAAGTGTACCAAAAGATATCACTTTTTCTGTGTGTGAAAAACAACACTAAAAATGAAAATGGTTGCTTAAGTCTTTAGATATTCAATCGATAGTTAAAACAAATGCTACAAAAAACCAAATCCATGCAGTAAAAGTAGTTAAACAGCAAGAAGAAATAAGAATTGCCCCATGCATCCAATGGACAAGACAAGATTTAAAGAGTTTTGAATATATTATAACACCTAGGAAGGGAACAAATAATAGTGTTACCAGTGCCCCTCAATGGGATGGGAACAAATAATAGTGTTACCAGTGCCCCTCAATGGGATGGGTTCTTGGTTGTCCTCAACGCTTCAGATCTGGAAATTTCTCCCTCTCAATGGTGCAAAATACCCAAAATGTATTGAACTCTATGGGAGCTCAAGAAGTAAAGAAAATAGTAGTGGCAATGAGAATGATCAAAGCGTGACAATGAAAATGATCAAAGTGAATAATGAATGGAAAACCCTCCTATTTATAACAAAATATTGAGTTCTCCTCGATAATCGTGAATAATAAAATATTATTAACCAAAATCTAGATCTAACCGCTTGGAATATTTTATTATATTTTGTTTGAGGAAAAAGGTATTTAAATTGGCTAAATGTATTTATTTACAAATAATAAACAAAGAAATGATTTATTTATCATTTCAAGAATGTGGTTATGGAATAATTAACAAATAATAATTTGTTTAATTATTTCTAGGTGATTTAGTCAAAATTAACAAGGAATAATAACTAAATAATTATTTAATTAATTATTCCTAGAGAAAAATAAGAAAAATAATTATTTATCTAATTATTTCTCATAGTTGGGATAAATATGACTAGGAATATTATTTAAACAATGATTTAATTAATTATTCCTAGAGGAAAATCAAATAAATAAGGATTTATTTAATTATTCCTCATGGGGTTTCTTGTTTTAACCAAAAATAACTTAATAAAATATCGTTTATTAAATTATTTTTTATAGTGAAAGCAATTTTACTATGGTAAAATTGGTCTTACATGGTGTACTTCGATCCATCTAATTGTAAATGGTTAAATGACCAAATTTTGGTGATAACAATAGGTGACAAAATCCCAGTTCAAACAATATTTCTAGAACTTGACGATGAAGGAAAAATAATATTGAAACCTGAAGCAGTCGCAGAAACAAGAACTCGACAACTACGATATCGATCAATTTCAAAGTATTTTAGCAAGTGGAATAACTTACCTGTTGAAGATTCTACATGGGAGGATGAGAATTTTATACAGAAGCATCAAGAAATAATCAAGCATTGAGTACAACACTTGTCTGAAGGAGAGGGGCATGTTAGGTCCTATAATACTAGTGTATCCCTTTATTTTTATTGTTATTATAGCCCCCTTATTGTTATTGTTGTACACATGTAGTCTTCATATTGTTATTATTGTGCCCTATAGAAACCCACTATTGTTATTGTTGTGCCCTTATATTGTTATTGTTAGGTCGGCTAGGATTATATTATGACCCCATGGACTCCTATGTATAGAAAGGAGGGTTTGTCATTTGTATCATCCAAGAATTGTTCATTTATGTAATGTAAAGGAGGTTTCCCCCTCAAAGAGTTTGATTTCTAAGTCATTGATATCTCTTTTCTTCTATTGTGTGAGCTGGTTTCATAACATATTCTCTTAGTTAGTATGTCACTGAAACATTCTAACTAAGAGAAAACGTTACAAAAAGAGAACTTTAGGGACCCATAATGCGCCCAATGTGTAGGACCCAGGAAGAAACGATTGAACATATTTTCTTGAAATGTGACATAAGAAAGAAGGAATGGACTCTGGATTTTTAAGGTCTAGTAAAACTTGTGTCAATCCCTCAATACATCGTAGGCATTTTCGATAAAAGAGACAAACATTACCAAAAAAATCAAAGGGAAACCATTACTAAGAAGAGTCTAGAAGGAATTACCGAAATACCTGATATGGAAAATGTGACTAGCAAGAAACACCAAAGTATTTCGTGATGAATAGACCCCTCCATCCTCAATAGTGGTCAAATATCTTCGGTTGCTTAAAGATAATTTTCTTTCTAATCCCATAATTACCTAGAGCAAGTAGAATTTTGAAGGAAAAGAGAGGCACTGACTCACCTTATTTCTCCCCACTAAACCTCCTCGACCCTCCTACAAGCCCCTTTTGAATAGTGTTTAAAAGATGGGATAAGAAGTAAAATGAAATTTGGATGAGAAAGAAGGGAGATATTGGTTAGTCTTCGATGAAGCGACTAAAAGCAATTCAGGCGAAGTGAGGGCTAGAGAGGCCATTTTGGACCTAGGGGGATTAGTGGTTTTGAAATTTTCCATGGGACACAACACGAAAATGAAAAATAAGGCAAAGGCCAAAGGTTTATGCACTAGTTTGAACATGTTAAAAAGAATTTACCAGGAGAAATGCAAGCGTGATAGGCAACTCAAAGCTTATGATTGATAAATTAAACAATGAAGACGCATTCTCAAATGTGAAGTTAGATGATCACCTTCGTAAAGCATAGAAAATAGGTCCGCACTTCCCATAATGTGTGTATTATCATGTGCTTCATGAGATAAACACAATATAAGATGAGAGGAAAATGTGGCAGTTACCCTATTAGCAGGGGAGCTATGTATCTCGTGCCACCCTGGGATGGACAGGGTGACAAGAACTTTGAATGCATCATCCCTAATCATTATCATAGAATGGTGGTTAGAAGCTCAGAATCTTAGGGTCACGAGATACCACCTCTAGGCTTTATATAATCTCCTCGATTATCACTCCAGGTACCAAAATGATTTCAATGTTCTAATGGAAGGTAATGTGCTTGACATGGAATTTCATTTGAACCACACAAAATTTTCCTACTGCCCCATTTTCAATCTCTCGGGAATGCATCTCGAGGGCTCAGTTGCCTTCAATCGATATAGTGGATGACTCCCCTTGGCTCTCTCTAACTCAAACCAACATCCAATAGGATAGGATTTGCAACAATACACCAAGGCGTCGACAGTCTTGTGACAACTTGAAGACTGCTCTATCTAGCTTGGGCCCCTCCTACAGCAAAAGCGACTAAGTCAATAACCATTATGTCGCGCCTTGCCTGCATCATTCTGAGCAACCAGCTTCATCTAGTCAACTGAATTCCACAAGGCACCTCCTTTCCAATGAATGATACTACTACAAGATTTTCCCCACGATCCAGGAAGACCCTCCAAAGTGCTAGTTGGGTGTTGCTCGACTCTCACAGTAGCTCCTTTTGTGGCCACAATGTCTATGTGCTCATACATATCTATTTTTTTATTTTATTTTTGCTTTGTTCACGCCAATAGGACTTTTGGTTTCTCCAATGTGGTCAAAGACTTCATCTAGTTTAATTAAACTATTTTGAATTTTAGCCACATGTCTTTGAACATGGTTGGTTTTTGTTGAGCCACAGTGCTTTGATGAATTTCTTTTTGTACCACAAGTGTAATATAAAGGATTTTTACTTTAAAAAATATATATATATCTTATATTTATGTAATAGGTAATTTATTCCATTCTTAATATGGAGTTCATATATAATATTTTAAAAATATTAATAACACGAAATTTTAAGATGAATTATAAATCAAATATTTCAATAATGTGCTTTGAGAAAAAAAAGTTAACATCATATATATAGAGAGAGATTATATCCTATATGTTAGAATAATGGAGAAATATGAAGATTTTCCTATAATTAAAACCAATTGTATGTTATTAGAGATTTGGTTGAAATGCTTTCCTTAATTAGACTTTGTTGATTGTCAATTCTTGAAGATTTTCCTATAATTAAAACCAATTGTATGTTATTAGAGATTTGGTTGAAATGCTTTCCTTAATTAGACTTTGTTGATTGTCAATTCCTATATTCTACGACTCTATTCAACAATATGTAATCCTATATATGTAAGAGTTTCATGACTTGGGGAATACAAGTGAGTGTTGTGGTGCAATCTCTCGAGTGATTGATTGTCTCACTAAAGAGCTGCAACCCTTATTCAATTTTGTCTTTCATTATTTTCTGTTGTTATTAGAGTAAGGTTATGAAATTGAGGGTCCTGAGGCAGTGAAGGGGCAAGTTGGTGTGGCTGCTATGGGCCATTTGAGTGCACTTAGAAATTCATTGAAGTTGTTGCGTAGAAGCTAAGAGCTAGAACCAACTGGTGGAGTTGTATAATTGATGTTAGAGTTTGAACCTTCAAAAAGGAGCTATCTGGAGTGCATTGTAAATCATTGTGGAATGGTTAACTGAAGGATATTCGGCAGATGTGATTTCCATAAGTTTAAAGGTCGAGTCTGTGCATAAGTGCACTTGATAAAGACATGCAATGTTTTTTGTGAGATGTGTGTTGAAAGTACGTGTTTTGTATCCGGAAATGCCAAAGAGTTAGAGTGCTTATGGCTGTTGAACGACGTATTAAAACAATTGTTGAGCGATAGTGGGAGATAGTTTGACGATAACACTATATATTGATCACAATTTCAGTAGACTCTGTTTTTTTGTAAGTGTTGTCAACATAAAGTTTTTTTTTATTTGTATAATGTGCATTGAGGTTCACCTGCACAGATAAATACATGTGTGAGCAGTTACAATTTAATTTTGTATGAAGAGTGGAGTGTGTGTCATTTTTTTTATCGTCAGCCATAGTGAGAGTAAATTCAGAATCAACTGCTACAAAAGTTGAATCAGCTCATACATAATTGAAATCATCTACTACAGAATTAGAATAAGTTGCTACAGAATTGCATAAACTCGGTTTGACATTGTTGTTACACAGTAATTTGTCACTGTCCCTGCAATCCCCCGTCCCTCACATTGGAGGGCTTATTCCGTGACCTATGAGCAGTGACATGACCTGAAACCACTTTCATGGCATCCCCCTTGACAAGGACAATCATTCCCCTTAAGACAATTTCCTGTGAAAAGCCCTAAAAATAGCCTTTTTAGCATTGGCGTGACTAGCCAGTTCAGCCCTCGCGCCAATGGGGGAAATCCACCAAGAGGGCATGCCAACTGGCGCTCTGTCCCAGTGTATCACCCGCACTAGGCTTAATAAGGAGTGTTTTTTAAAAATAAATGGCGGAAGTTTGATTCCAACCAACTCCTGAACTGGTCTCTAAATTCAGTTGGGAGGTTTGGCTCCGGATCTCCATATAGGGAAAGTGGTTTTCCACCTATCATGGAAGCTTCCTTGAGGATAGGGCCAATCCCACCATTTTAGGGATCCCAAATCCCCTTCCACCATCTATATAAGCTTGTCATTTTCCCTTTGCAAGCTAGCTTGAATAGAGTTGAATCAATTGTAAGGAGATTATCGTCAGACTGCCGAAGAGAGAGAGACTTGTCCTTTTCCCGATGAGCTTTACCGAGAGGTACTCCTCTGTCGACCCGCCGAAGGAAGATCCAGCGTCAGTGCTCAGGTTGTATCTTTCTTTGTTCTGATTAATAATAAACGACTTCGATTATGGTTCCACTCAGATGTTCATGTTTCATATTATGAGTTGTATCTTCTCTGACTGATACATAATTGCATGTATTAGGTTTTACGCTTGTTTGTTTGTTGTTTCTTCTTATATGTGCAGGTGTTCGATCGCATCGAGCGGGAGAATTGTGATTTTCCAGAGCAAGGGACGGAAGCGCCATCTCCTCCACAAACGACAGCAGTGTAGGACTTAAGGTAGGCCTCTTGTCGCATTTTGGTCTTTGCAATTAGGAACTTGCGTCTTAGCGTGACTCAGTTGTTGCTAGACCCGATCTGGGCTAGTAGGGACGGCCTCTGTCCGCAAAGGGGATTTAACTCTCCAAAAAATTGGCGACCATACTGGGGAGAATTTTATTTGAGTATTGTCTTGTCCTTTCAGTCGATTCTTGACTTTGCTTGCTTGATCAGCTCTTTTGGCTGGCTCTTTTCGTGTGTTAAACTTTTGTTTAGCTTCACCATCACTAGTCTGTTTCTTGGATTGCTATTTTTTATTTATTTTTTATTTTTACTTAGTAAACTCAACTGGCGTGCTTATTAGCCTGACAGTCGTGCCAATTGGTGCATTTTTCCAGTTTATTACCCGCGCCAATGTTGTTTTGGCGCTAGTTGCAGCCTAACTGTCGCGCCAATTCTGTAAGGTGCTATGGTTTTCTTAGGCTTGATTTGTGTTTTTGGTGCTTCAACTGCCTGAGTGTTCTGAAGCCTTGTTTAACTGACTGTGACCTTCATCCTCTAGTTTTTTGCCCTCTTCTATCGATTTTGCATTCTAGCCCTAGGGCATCTAGGTGCTATAGTGTGTTGAGCCTCCCATGGGAGTTTTTGGTTTTTATATGTTCAGTCAACTTTGTGATTGCTTCTTTGCATTCGTTTGGTTGTTGTCTATCATTTTGTTGCGTTGTTTGAGTGATTGGCTTCTTCCTCATTTGAATTCTGCCTTGTCTTGTTTTGAGCCTAGATTGCATGGTTCATTAGAGTCTTTGGGATTCTCTTGGTTTTGAGAGATTGTTTTGTCAATTTGAGGTCTGATTGTGTGTTTGCATTGAGTGAAACTTTCTTGTTTTTACTCCTTTGCTATCGCTTCTCAAATTGCTCGTTTCATTAGTTTTCATTTGTTTAGTGCACTTTTCTCTTAAACATTGAAAATACAAAAAAAAACTCTTTTGCTTTTGATTATTTAATGTGAATTAAATCTTTTCTGTGTTATTAGTGATTTATAACTC
>CM076572.1:655611914-655692969 GCA_034641835.2 Pinus albicaulis
TAACCACAACATGCTTGGGGGCACCTATGCCGCTCAACCATAAAAATCTCAGATCTCAGCCAACAACAGCACTGAAACCCTCTTTCTCTGATAAGTTGCACTTTTCAAGTCATTTCCTGGGACACGTCGCAGTTGTCTACCCAATACTTACTACCCAGGTCACAGAACAGACCCCAAAAAGTGCGACCTGGCTTGTTCATGAGCTTTGGGTGCCTTTTAGTTTTTAGTACCTTGCTACTTCACCAGGACACATTTTTTCCATGAAGAGTCTATTCACCTCTCCTACAAATCGGATTTTCTCACTTACAACACATGTCATTGGGGGCACCACCTTGCCTCTATACTCATTCCTGTTCGTGTCAATTTCTGTCATGAGATACCATTTTGTACTCATGTTCTTTATGGTCCCCTTTGGATCATACCCCATTTCATTATCATCATTACTGTTCATCTGTTCGTCACTCTACTATTTTCCCTTGTGCCTTAGTTGGGGTTCCATTATTGCCTCACCTATGGCGGACCTACTTCGGTTGACATCAGCTCATTTACTCCAGAAGCAAGGTCTAGGGGGCTATGTACCTTGGTTCGAGCTCTTCCTCGCATGATTGTGATATATACACTTGATGGTCCAGTGGCGCAGCAATAGCTATTGGTGATTCCCGGGCATGTGTGAGATGTCCCAACCCTCATGAGGGGGTGGCCCTACAGGTAGCCCCCCACATGCCCGGATGACTTATTCCTTCCTTCCATTGATGCAGCTCCTCTCATTTGATGATATCGGCCTCAACCGCTTGCAGCACCATTTTCGATTCACATGTCTCTGTCAGATTTTGAGAGCCCTTACCTGTGTGTAGGGGGCATTTGGGTATATTTGTATCTCATGTACTACCATATTACTGTATAAGTCCTGACGATTATTCCAGGCATCACATGTATGTGGGATTCATCCTATGATTTATCTGGCTCATGTTTTCGGCCAGCACATGCTTCATTATTGCGTTTCGTGGTTTTCTGGGTGCCTTATTCTTTGTACTTATTGCGTTTCGTAGTTTTCTGGGTGCCTTATTCTTTGTACTTTGTCTCGGCGGGCATAGGCATGCCTCCCCCGCTGCCTTTAGCACAGGTACCACCTCATAAACTAGAGACTTGTTGCACCTGTAAGTCTCGTCTCCTCAGGGTCTAGTCCTTTAGCACATCAGACAACCTTACATTTCTCTCTCTCACTTCCCTCTCGATATCTAGTGATTGAGTTCTTACAACGTACTTCGGTCATATGATTTTCTCCTAACACTCATACGTTGGGGGGCAATCTGTTACACCATTTTTTGGTCATCTAACCTATTATTATTAGATGAACCCAAGTACACCATGTAAGACCAATTTTACCCTAAGTAAAATTGCTTTCACCATATAAAATAACTCATTTGGTCATATTTAACCCAAAACAAGGAAATTAATTAAATAAATTCTTATTTATTTAATTATTTCCTAAGAACAGGTTATTTAAATCATTATTTAAATAATATTCTTAGTTAAATTTGACTAAATCATCCATAAATAATTAAATAAACCATTATTTATTTAATTATATTCCCATCATTCCCTAAAATGATAAATAAACCATTTATTTATTTATTATTTATAAATAAAGGAATTGACCCAAGTCAAGAATCCTTTTCCCTCCAACAAATATAATAAAATATTCCTAAAGGGTGCTTCTAGAATTAGATTAATAATATTTTATTCATGCACCGAGTTCTAGACCGCCCCAATATTTTGTTATAAATAGGGGGGTTTTCCCCATTCATTAGTCACCTTCATTGCATTAGATCACTTTGGATCTACTCTTGGTCACCATTTTCCATTTTGTTTTGTGAACTCCCATTGAGTTCTATGTTTGTTTTTCTACACCCATAAGAGAGAGAAATGTTAGATCTGAAACACTGAGGACTTTCAAGAACCCATCCCACTGAGGAGAATCGGAAGACACCTTTCTTGTTTTCCTCTCAGGTGCCCCATTTTTAATATAATACAAAATTCTTTTAAATACATTCTTCTTGTCTTTTCCATTGGATTTATGGAGCCATGTTATATTTTATCTGCTTAATGTCTTTTTTGCTTAGATCTGAATTTGTGCAGCAAACTTAAAGATATTTTGCAGCCATAATCAATGTTAGGGCTATTTTTTATGCATAGCTAAAGTGATATTTTACGATGAAAGAATCATACTAACACCTACCAAATTTCTTACTGATAGGATTTCGTGTTGAGCCTTTAAAGTTGCCACTTTTACTGCTTTTAAAATTGGAATTATTTTTCTGAATTTTCTTTGGCTGCCAGCTTTTTCCTCCTTCACCCTTAGCCTTGGACTGCTGATAGCACATTCATGCTTTACGAATGGCTTCATCCATGGTCTTAGGATTAAAAAATTATATTCGTTCTCTCATATGAGTAGGTAGGCTACTTAAGAACCTCTGCACTTTGGATTTTTCTTCTCGGAGATAAGGAACGTAACGTAACAGGGAAGTGAATTTAGTGACATAATCATCCATGGTCATTTGTCCCAACCGAAGATCATGGAATTCCTTAGCCTTGTCATCACAAAACCTTTCTGTCAAGTACTTGTCTTTAAATTATTGCTGAAACAATTCCCAAGTAATATCCCGTTCATTAATGCTGCGTACATTTTTCACTTCTTCCCACCACAGGGTGGCCTTTTCTCGTAACTGGTATATAGCCAATCTAGCCTTCAATTGCTGTTGTACTCATAAACCTGAAAGTATTTATTTATATTAATTAACCAGGCTTCGGCCACCTCCTCTGCCTCACCATCATACGTTGGTGGTTTAATTTTGCGGAATTCTGCCTGCAGTTCCACTTTTTGTCTCTTAATATCTTGCTAATCGAACAGATTGCCCGACTCTGCCTCATTGTAATTCTTATTTTTACTTCTCTGGGAGGGACTCTTTTCAACTCTGTCTGTAATATTATTTCTTATTTGCTGATATTCATCTACTCGTAAGCTTATTTTAGCATTTGAATGATCCAACTCCTGATTTTGTTTGTGAGATAAACTTTTTAAAATTTTCTCCTGGTCTTGTAACAGTCGCTCATTATCCTTCCTGACTCTTAGCATTTCCTCTTGTAATTGCTGCACCGTGTTAAAAAAAAAACCAGTTTGGTGTTGATGTTCTTCAAGTAACTGCCTGGGATTTTGGTGCTGTTCTACACTTAATTGAACCCACATTTCCGGATTCATCATTGTTGGTACTTTAGTTTCCTCTATTTGCGATTTTGATGCTATAGCTCTTCTCATTATCACTCGTTCTCTCTCTCTGTGCACTATTCACATACACAGTTTCATTGTTAGTAGACCCTTAGGGTCCCAGCGTAGCAACCTGCTTTGATACCACTTGTAACTTTCACTCCTAGATTATTACCATTATATATAAAAAAAAACACTTACCTTAATACTTATCAATATAAAAATCATTTATATTATTACAATACACATTGTTACACATTAATTTGTCACCGTCCCTGAAATTCCCCGTCACGCACATTGGAGGGCTTATTTTGTGACTTGTGAGCAGTGACATGACCTCAAACCACTTTCATGGCATCCCCCTTGACAAGGACAATCATTCCCCTGAAGACAATTTCCTGTGAAAAGCCCTAAAAATAGTCCTTTTAGCATTGGCGTGACCAGCCAGCTCAGCCCTCGTGCCAATGGGGGAAATCCACCAAAGAGGGCGTGCCAACTGGCGCTCTATCCCAGTGTATCACCCGCATCAGGCTTAATAAGGAGTTCTTTTTAAAAATAAATGGTGGAAGTTTCATTCCAACCAACTTCTGAACAAGTCTCTAAATTGAGTTGGGAGGTTTGGCTCTGGATCTCCATGTAGGGGAAGTGGTTTTCCCACGTATCATGGAAGCTTCCTTGAGGATAGGTCCAATCCCACCATTGTAGGGATCCCAACTCCCCTTCTACCATCTATATAAGCTTGTCATTTTCCCTTTGCAAGCTAGCCTGAATAGAGCTGAATCAATAGTAAGGAGATTATCATCAGACAGTCGAAGAGAGAGAGAGACTTGTCCCATTCCCAACAAGCTTTACCGAGACGTACTTCGCTGTCGACCTGCCGAAGGAAGATCCAGCGTCAGAGCTCAGGTTGTATCTTTCTTTGTTATGATTAATAATAAATGACTTCGATTATGGTTCCACTCAGATGTTCATGTTTTATGTTATGAGTTGTATCTTCTCTGACTGATACATAGTTGCATGTATTAGGTTTTACGCCTGTTTTTTTGTTGTTTCTTCATGTACGTGCAGGTGTTCAAACGCGTCTAGTGGGAGAATTTTGATCCGCCAAAGCGAGGGGCGGAAGTGCCATGTTCTCCGCAAATGACAGCAGCGTAGGACTCAAGGTAGGCCTCTTATCACATCTTGGTCTTATGTAGTTAGGAACTTGTGTCTTAGTATGACTTGGTTGTTGCTAGACCTGATCTGGGCTATTAGGGATCGCCTCTGTCTGCAGAGGGGATTTAACTCTCCAATAAATTGGAGACTCCACTGGGGAAACATTGATTCGAGTTTGTCTTGTCTTTTTGGTTGATTTTGGTCTTTGCCTACTTGATCGGCTCTTGTGGTTCGCTCTTTTCCAGTGTTAAAATTTTGTTTAGCCTCACCATCCCTTATCTACATCTTGATTTCTCTTTTTTCTTTTTTCTATTAGTAAAATCGACTGGCACAGTTTTTTCCCTGACATTCGCGCCAGCTGGCGCATATTTCCAGTTTATCACCCGTGCTAATCCTGTTCTGGCACTAGTTGCAGCCTGACAGTTGCGCCAATCCTGTAGGGTGCTAGGGTTTGCTTCTTTTTGAGATTTCTGAGCTTGGTCTATGGTTTTGGTGTCACGTTTTCGACTGCCTGAGTGTTCTGGAGCCTTGTTTGACTGACTGAGACCTTCACCCTCTAGTTGTTTGCCTTTTTTCTATTGAATTTACTTTCTAGCCCTAGGGCATCTAGGTGCTATAGTGTGTCGAGCCTCCCGTGGGAGTTTTTGGTCTTCATTTGATTGATCAACTTCATTACTGCTTCTTTACATTCTTTTGGTGGTTTTCCATTGTTTTGTGGCATTATTTGAGTGATTGGATTTTTCTTCATTCAAATTCCGCTTTGTCTCATTTTGGGCCTAGATTACACAGTTCATTTGAGTCTTTGGGATTTCTTTTGATTTGAGGGACTCCTTTATCAATTTGAGGTCTGATTGTGTGTTTTGCATTGAGTGAAACTTGCTTATCTTTGCTCTTTTTCTATCACTTCTCAAATTGCTCTTTTCATTAGTTTTCATTTTGTTTAGTGCATTTTTCTC
This sequence comes from Pinus albicaulis, assembly GCA_034641835.2. Taxonomy (NCBI): domain Eukaryota; kingdom Viridiplantae; phylum Streptophyta; class Pinopsida; order Pinales; family Pinaceae; genus Pinus; species Pinus albicaulis. The sequence continues at coordinate 655,617,291 of CM076572.1, forward strand.
TTAAACATTGAAAATATAAAAAATCTCTTTTGCTTTTGATTATTTAATGTGAATTAAATCTTTTCTGTGTTATTAGTGATTTATAACTCTGAAAGAAAAGCTTTTAGTTTTTTTAGCGTGCATTAGAGACACTAGTGGTTGTTTTATGGTCATTTTTTTATTGTATGAAAAGCTCTTAACTCTCTCATAATTACCTTTCATCGAATGAAATGATACATTGTCGCATGTAGTGTGCATTTAGGAGATTTTGAGACATAACATTCGCTAGGGCCTGGAAATTGAAACATAATTGAAGATCAACATTAAAATTTATTTAATTTACCTTAAGGCAGCATTGAAACATTAACGAAATATTTAGAGGTCTAGGCTAGTGACGTGTTCCGACGTCGTTAAACCTAGTAGTTTTCGTTCGCCTTTTGGCTTTAGACAGCACTAGTACGGACTTGTGCTCCCCGTACCGTCGCGTATATAAAGGGAGACCCCACTAGGTTTCTATTCTTTATCCGTAGGAAGCCGAGTTTTCCGCCTTATACCCATGATACACCAGACACAACATTTGGGGAGATTTCCTGCACGTACGTTAAGCCCTTGGTTAATTTCTCTTTCATTTTGAAACCAAGGTGTATATTGCAGTTCACGGATATCTGGTACACCCTTTACCTAGATTACCAGAGTTGTCATTTTGATCTTTTCTGACTCTTTAAATTTGAAAGGATCATCAAGCACTTGTCCTTTCACGCTTGTTTCAAAACTAAAAGAGATAGAGTCACCTTTCATCTATTTCTCGACTCTTAAAACATGAAACGATGAAGTTTCTAAGTTTCAATGTGGTAAAATAAATCACCTGCGATCACACGCCCTGTTAGAATTTTCCTGTTGGCTGTTTGATTGTGTGCCTTGATTTTTTAGCCTGTGTGTTGTGTTTGATCTCTTCCTTTTATCGTTACTGTCACAGTGGCGGAACCCTCAGTTTCGTCTACTGGTATTCCGTATACAGATGATTCATCAGAGGTCTCTCAATCCTCTACTGAACCTCAGCAGCCCATCGTCTCCGAGTTTCCCGACGGGGGACCGGTTCTATCTGAGCTTCCCTTTGGAGGACCAGTTGAGTTCAAATGGCCCTTATCCAACGCCTGGTTTGGATTCGAAGTAGGGGAATATTTCCCTCCTCTTACATCGGGTTCGCCCTTTATAGTTTTTGTTATTCCTCCTAGTCCTCGCCATCTTCTAGCAGATCTAGCGGCAGGTTCAGATATGGGCTCATCTAGCCATTCTCCTAGTGAGGAAATCCCCACATCTGGTGAAGATTACCAGTTGTTCCCAAAAGACAACCCCGAGTTATCTGTCATGTCTTCGTCGGGTCCTTCACTTCCAGTAGGGTATAGATCTTTAAGTCAGATTATGACCGTTGTTGCCTCTATAGGGATATCAACTCCTTCTACGAGGCCCATTATTCCTTCATTGGGGATGTCTCCAAGGACACCCATCACGTCATCCCCTCAAGTCACTTCATTACCTGTCAGGCCCACTGTCTGTGTGGCCGCATCTACACCCGCTGTTACCACTCAGTCCGTAAGGACTGCGTCGCTTCCCGAAGACATCTATATAGCATCTACTATACCGGAGAACATCTCTCCTGAAAAGTATCGATTGTATCTATAGCAATCGAACCCTGAGGTCGGTCCATCCTCCCAAGATCCCAACCGTCCTTATTTTTCACATTATGCACAGGATGGTACACCCGTTTACATTTTTCCATATTAATACGATGAGCAGGGAAACCCTTTACGTTTACCCGATCCAGAGGCTTATCTTCATGGTCAAGGTTTTCCGTCTAACCAGGTTGGGCAACCTCACAACCCGCAAGGGCAACCCTTCCAAGGCAACCTGGTTATCTTTACGACCCACAAGGACAGCCCTTACAAGGCCAACCTTCAGGCCAGCAGGGGTTGTTATACGATCCGCAAGGACAGCCCTACAACCCTTCAGGTCAACCTATGTAGCCTCACCTTGTGGTCCAACCGGGGCAACCTCAAGGACCCACAGGTCAACCGGGGTACCAACCTGGGCCGTTGTATAGTCCTGGGGGGCAAGTCCAACCTTCTCAACCTATGAAACCCTAGTATCCTATTCGTCTGAATGTTGCATAGCCAGGATCATCTTATGGTCCTGTTGCTGGTCAAACTGGTTATCAGGCATAACCTGGCCCCATCCCACCACCAGGCCAACCGTCCCATCCGGCACAACCTGGTGTCCCACATCAACCAAGTCAACCTGTACAACCTGTGCAACCTGTTTACCCGAGTCAACCTGTTCAACCAGGCCAGCCCGTTCAGCCAGGTCAACCTGTCCAACCAGGCTAGCCTGCACATCCTGTCAACCCTGCTCAGCAACCGATTTATTCGATGTCGCAACCAAATCAACCAGTGCGCCCTAATTATCAGACTCAGCAGGGTCCCACCTATCAGCAGCCCGCTCAACCCCAAGGCGGTTACTATCCTCAAGGTCAATCTTGACCGACTTATAATCTGCCCCAAGGTTCTAATTATTATCCTCAACAACCAGGCTATACCTATACTCAGCAGTCGAATCTGCATACTGCTCAAATGGGGCAGACATATAATCAGGGTCCATACTCTGGTTATCAACCCCCGTACACTGGTTACCAGCAACCATATCAAACTGGTTATACGCCCTATACCCCCTACGGTCAGAATCCCTCGGGACAGAACTCATGGGGGCAAGGATATTCTCAACCAGCGTGGAGTACAGGTACAGGTCCTTATCGAGGGCCTGGCATGCCTTTTAGTCCGCAGTTGTCGTTTTTGGCTACCTTGGAATTATCGGACGTTTCTAAATTAACCAATGATCCGATTCTTCACAATCCTTATTGGCCTCCAGTTCCAACCAAGGTACTCGGCAACTGTCCTAAGTTTGAGGGTAAAGCTGGAGAGGACCCTCAAGCTCATGTAATGACCTATCATCTATGGTGTTCATCCAACTCTTGGCTGGATGATTCAATTCGTCTACACCTCTTCCAGCCCACTCTCACCGGTGTTTCCGCTAAGTGGTATATTGAATTACCTCACGGCATATTTCAAGATTTCAATATGTTAGCCATGGCTTTTCTGATGCACTTCTAGTTACCGGTTCATTACGAAGCCGGGACGCATCTCCTGACTTCTTTGAAGTAAGATAAAGCCACCCATATATCTGATCATATTCATGAGTGGCGATGTTGTCGTAGATTGATCAAGTTTGATATACCTGATCAGCTACTAACTCATTGGTTCACCACCTCCTTCGTTAATAAAATCACTCAAGATATTGCTATGGGGGCATGTGTGACTGAATAACAAGCCATTGCGCATGCCCAGTACCTTGATCTGGTGTACTCTCAGTCTGGCACGCTTTATGATATTTTGACTGATGCTCCGCGCCCAGGAACCTCTAAGGCACCACCTACCCCAGCGGTGGATGGTGTCATTGGTTCTGTTTCTCAAAATTCTTGGAAATCCTCAAATGGGAAGCATAAGTCCAGTTCTTCCAACAATTCTTCTCTTCCCGCCCCTCCAGATTCTGGTAAAACTACAGAGGTCAACGTCATTCAAGCTAATCCTATGGAAAATGCCTCCAAAGGAAAGAAGAAGGGCAAACGAAAATCCAAACCCGACACCCCAAAACCAGAGTCTTCTAAACCTCGTATTGATGATGGTTCCCAACGTAAATCGAAGTACCCCTGCCTTATCTGTGAAGGAGACCATTATACTAAAGATTGTCCTCGATGATCTGAAATTATTCAACTTCTCAAAGGATCCAAAGAGACTTCGGCAGTTCTCAAAGAACCATTCCCATCTCAGCAGACCCAAATGGTTGAGCAGCCTTCACCATCTGCACCATTTGGGTCCCAGGTCTTTATGATGAATGGTGTTGCACCTGTCTCAATTGCTACGCGTTCGAAGGATTAGGCCGGATCATGCCAGGCAGCTGGGAAGGAAGTCGTGGATGGCCCACCTCCCCCACCTATCTTTGGTCCTTTGGAAATTGAGAAGCCCAGCATTGAACCTGTCATGAGGCCACCTTCTAAAGGTGTTATGCGAAGATCTTCCTACAACCCAAATGCCTGTGCCGCTCAACACTATAGTATTGTTGAGGATTTGGCACAGGTGCCTTCTGCCATGTCTGCATTGGAAGTGCTTCAAAGTTTCCCATCGCAACGGAAAGCTCTGTTGTCTGCAATCGGTGGAATCGATCCCGCCGATTCTAACCTTCTCACCTTCGACCTAGAAAATTTTGTCCCCTGACTTCCACATCAGATTTCTCTCGTTATTCAAGTCGGGATCAACGGTCTCAACATCCATAGAGCCGTTGTGGACGAAGGTGCTTCCACCTGTGTTATGTCATCTTCCTACTGGAAGGCCATTGGCTCTTCGGCTCTTTCATCGTCTCCCAATGCCCTAGAGGTATTTGATGGTCGAGAATCTAAACCCCTGAGTGTTCTCGAGAGTTTTCTGATCACGTTACAAGGGAAAAAAGTCAACGTAGAAGTAGAAGTGGTTGAAGCCAAGCTCAACTACAATCTCCTTCTTGGCCGCAGTTGGACTCACGCCATGCTATGCGTTCCGTCCACCCTCTTTCGGCTTCTGAAGTTCCCTCATGAGGGAAAAATCGTTACTGTGGATCAGTTGTCTTTCTTCACCTCATCCTCTGAAAACAACGTTCCTTACGTGGATCAGATTCCCAATCCCCCTGAAAGTGTAGGACCCGATCTCTTCAAGGACCCCGTCCTCATGGGTATTTTTCCCGCGCCACCACCGCACACTGTTCAAGTTAATATGGTCTCTAGGTCCGACGACCCTTGGATCATCCCTTCGCCTGAACAGGTGACCTCGTTTGGAGAATCAATGTCGTTAACTCCAATTGAGAATAATTATTGTGAAATTTTTGCTGCATATGATCCTCCTCCTGAACATGCTCCTTCGAGCATGGCTATGGATATATATTCTCAATCCCCTTGGCTCGGTGATGCAGATTCACCTGACCCTTTAAGAGAAGTTTTCCCTTCTGATGAAGCTATTGTTGAAACCATGTCTCTTGAAGATCTGACATGGAGCGATGGGCATCATCATTCCTCATTCATGCCCGGCCTGGGGGAAATGTCTGATTGTCTAGAGCGTGATGTATTTGGTTATCCCCCTCCTGAGCCTCCTCCATTGAGCTCTCCGGAGCACAGTTCCTCTTCTTGTGCCAAGCTCCTAAAACAATGAAACAAGCTGCTACAAGGACAGTTCTTTTAAGTGTGTCAACCTCGTTAAAATAATGAAACATGAGCCCGTTCAATTCGAGTTTTGTTAGATTTAGATCAAATCTCTTGTATTTTAAACCTTCACTCTATTTCCTATGGACTGAAGCTTGGGGGGCATGTACCTCGAATTAAGACACCATGCTGGGGGCATGCCCGTTTTCCTCATTTCAAGCATAGTTTGTGTTTTAAGCTTGCATAAAAATAAAACTCATTTCCAAGCATAGTTTGCATGTGTGCTTTCATGTGTGCTTTTAAGCTTGCATAAAAATAAAATGTTTGATTAGATACATTTTGTGAACTTTTTCATTGGGTCGTTTGTTATGCAACTGATACATTAGATAACATTGTATTAGACATTTTCATAGCATATAAAAAACATCATCACATGTAAAAAGATCCATCTAGAAATAGATATATAGATATATATGTTGAATAGTCTGTAGTTTGTGTACATCACATAAAGTCAAAAAATATACATGTTTGTCTAATAATAGCTGGAGACAACATGTCTCTCAAAAATATGCATATAAAAAAGCCCTAGATAGCTAATCAGCATGGTGCTCGTGGTAACATGTCACGGCGCGCACCAATTGCCTCAACATTCGATGGAGGCGACTAGGCACCCCCACAGTGTGTCGCTACTAAGCCAATGGGACATGTGCCAGCCGTGCATAGTCCAGGATTCCCCTGGCGATGCCCTCTAAGTTCTGGATCAGCTCACTCCCTTTTCTGCCCTCAGCCTGAGGGTCATATGCGAGAGGGGTCCTTCGCGCAATGGGCGACATGCCCACGGGCCTCTCTGGGCCAACATCTGCATACACATAGAAATGTTGTTAGAATAGGCATGTATCAAAAAAAATCATAAATACATAAAAATTCAAAAAGAGTCATACCCAGCTCCTCGTCCCAGTCCTCCCCCTCTGGAAGTGGGAGATCGGGGTCTCCCGTGAAGTCAGTTCCTGCATAGGGCCAATCCTCAATCACAATCAGTTGATGTCGTAACCATACAAAAAATTCAGGCCTCCACGACATCTGTTGGCCCCCTCCTGACCTGGGCATAAGTGCTGCCCATCGAGCCATTCTCATCTCCCTCAATGTCGGCTCATCGACTATCGCCCCTTGGCCCTGGAAAATTGGTAATCGTTCCAGAATGAACGACACCAGAATGGAACCATACCCAAACTGTTTCAGCTTGGCCTTCTTGCACTTTGTCGGCTGTCGTTTTATGTTTGTTGTCACGACAGTGGCGCAATAAAAAAAGTGTAGGATTCATGCATTCGGAGGCTAGTAGGAGTTGCGCCTTGGTTGCCTCATGCGGGGCCTGTGATCCTGCAGCCCGCGTAATGGTGTGAAGCACCACCCGGAGTGCTAGATCACGGACAGTGTGGATGTCTACTTTCCCACTGCCCGATCCTGTTTGTGCCCCTGGGCACACTCTCGCCATTACCATATCCATTTTCTCCCCAGAAAGTCTACTTCCTATCATGATTGGCACTAGGCCTCTGCGCGACAATCCGATTATGAAATAAACATCAGAGACTTCGAGTGCTAATACTTGGTCTCGGAGTTTGAACACTTCTTCATTCTCATCCCATATGCTAATCAAGTACTTTAATAGCTCAGGTTGAGCTCGTAAGCATGGCATGAGGAAAATTTGCTTGAGACCACAGTCCCGGAGTGCGTTCATGCAAGCTTCATTTTGCACGGCCATTTCGTCCTCTTCTCCATGTTCCCTCTCCTTCCATTCAATCACCATTGTGCTTGGATATATGCACCAACATGGTCAAAAATGCCTTATTAGATCTCTATTACACTTAAAAAATCAATTGAGTGGCTCACATTTTGGAAAATTTAGGCGGAAAATTGCGTTGTGCCATTGGTGCGACTGTTTTTCTAACAGTCGCGCCAATTGGCGCAACCCCTTTGTAAGCAAGAGCTAATTGGTGCAGGTCAGTGCCCAATACCCGCGCCAATTGGCCGAGCCCTAAATTTTGAAAGGGTTCCCCCATATATCAAATACACAATGGAAATCTACAAAAAAATGGATCAAAACAGAGCTTGAGGGAGTGCCTCTTACCTAGAACGGAGGAGAACCCGGATGGTGTACTGGATTGGTCACTATCATCACCGCAAGTTTGCACACCAAAAGCTCATTTTTGCTCTCCAAATGAGGTAAAAAGTAAAAGTAAATATGTTTTTACTATTTGTGGCATATTTATAAATTTTAAAGTTGAAATTAGGTTTTGAAAGTCATTTTTCTCAATATTTTAATATATTTTGTCGAAAAATGGGTTTTACACTCGCTTTTATGTGCAACAACAGGTTTTTACGTGACTTGGACAGTGATACGAGTTGTATTTTATACTTTTTCGGACTCGGTAAAGACACGAAAAAGTCACTTTGGAGTCATTTTTCAGCTCTTTTTTGACTCTCTAAACATGAAAAGATTGTCGAGCCCTTTGTTGTTTCGATCTCGTTAAAGTGGTTGGAATCGACATCTACCCAATATATGTTTACCCCTTTTTCGGGCTGGGATAGATTATTTACGAAAAAGGAATACCCTAGCCTATCGTGACTAGGAGGTTTTCTCAGACATAGTTTTCTACCTTTTCGGATCTGAGGAACTATTTACGAAAAGGGACCATCGGAGTTTACTTTTCTGTTGTCTTTTCAAACTCTCTAAATATGAAAAGACACTGAGTTCTTCCTTTGTCAGACTCGTTAAACCCTAATGACATCAGATCCAGTCGTAATGATGATATTTGAGTTCCTCCTTCCTAGGGCTCGTTAAATGTACTAGGAAGGATTCGTCTGAAGGACGAACTTTTATTACAAGCATATGCTATCCCCTTCAAGCTTGTCTTCAAAAATAATTGGGGTAATCGCCAAAAATGGTGGGGAAAAATGGAACCAGTATCGTCGTCATGTCGGCAGTATCTCGCTCTTGAACATGGCACTTGTCTGCATTCGTGTCGGGTTGGGGACATCTCATCTCATTATTTGTTTGCCTCCATGGGTTTGGATAATCCCTTTTGACCTCTCATCTGCTCTTTGCCTCATCATCATGACCTCTGATCTTTTGATGTCAAATACTGCCAAATCCATTGTCATTTCGCTGATATGTTCAAGAGAAGTTGACCTCTGCAAGTTTCAACCTTCCTCTGATTCTCATCTGGTCTTGATTCACAAACATTATTTTCCTCTATCTCGCGTTGATGATGTGGGAAACACTATGGCCCACCTTTGATCAAGGTCACTTCCTGTCGACTTCAACTCATTATCCAGGAAGTTGATCTAGAGACTACCTTCCGGTACCTTGGAGCCTGCATGCCTCAATGGTAGGTTCTTCACATTCGATGCAAGGTTTTCATCATTGACCTTCGATCGGATGATTCTGCAGGTGTTCGACGCCATCTCACTTTTCACACTCCGTGGATTGTACCTATAGTACCTTGAGGGCCATTTTCATTATTGGTGGTTCCTCTCACGTCTGTTAACAGCTTTCATCATTGGCTGGTAATCAGGCGATGTTCTTGCATGTTCAACTTCAGCTCACTTATTCACATGGTTGAACTTGTACTTTGTTCAGGTCGAGATGGATCGCAAGACCCTGGATTTTGTCTGTTAGAATCTAGGCTGCGATTTTGTGGATTATTATGATTGGTTACATGACTCATTTACTAGATGGCTGCAACCATACCTGAGTCTATTTATCGATCCTTACTAGATGGCTGCGTCCATGCCTTGGATCTTGATTATTGTATACTCTGTTACGGATGGATGCGCCCATACCACATATATCATGTATTTGAGATATCAGTTGTACTTGTCTACGTAGGTTTTCCGACCGCAGTGTTTTCAGTTGGACGCGTTCTTGTAAAGCATTTCACCCCTCTCTCTCTCTCGGGCCTCATGCTTTAGGGGGCCATCTATTACACAGTAATTTATCACCGTCCCTGCAATCCCCCATCCCACACATTGGAGGGCTTATTCTGTGACCTGTGAGCAGTGACATGAACTGAAACCACTTTCATGGCATCCCCCTTAACAAGGACAATCATTCCCCTGAAGAAAATTTCCTGTGAAAAGCCCTAAAAATAGCCTTTTTAGCATTGGCGTGACTAGCCAGTTCAGCCCTCGCACCAATGGGGGAAATCCACCAAGAGGGCGCGCCAACTGGCGCTTTGTCACAGTGTATCACCTACGCCAGACTTAATAAGCAGTGTTTTTTTTAAAATAAATGGCGAAATTTTGATTCCAACCAACTCCTGAACTGGTCTCTAAATTGAGTTGGGAGGTTTGGCTCCGAATCTCCGTGTAGGGGAAGTGGTTTTCCACCTATCATGGAAGCTTCCTTGAGGATAGGGCCAATCCCACCATTGTAGGGATCCCAACTCCCCTTCCACCATCTATATAAGCTTGTCATTTTCCCTTTGCAAGCTAGCCTAAATAGAGCCAAATCAATTGTAAGGAGATTATTGTCAGACAGCCGCAGAGAGAGAGACTTGTCATTTTCCCGACGAGCTTTACCGAGACGTACTCCTCTATCGACCCGCCGAAGGAAGATCCAGCGTCAGAGCTCAGGTTGTATCTTTCTTTGTTCTGATTAATAATAAAAAACTTCGATTATGGTTCCACTCAGATGTTCATGTTTCATATTATGAGTTGTATCTTCTCTGACTGATACATAATTGCATGTATTAGGTTTTACGCTTGTTTGTTTGTTGTTTCTTCTTGTATGTGCAGGTGTTCGATCGCATCGAGCGGGAGAATTGTGATCTGCCAGAGCAAGGGACAGAAACGCCATCTCCTCCACAAACGACAGCAGCGTAGGACTTAAGGTAGGCCTCTTGTCGCATTTTGGTCTTTGCAATTAGGAACTTGCATCTTAGCGTGACTTGGTTGTTGCTAGACCCGATCTGGGCTAGTAGGGATCGGCTCTGTCCACAGAGGGGATCATTGTGTGTGTGGGCTTAAAAATTGTTGATTCATTCGAAATTTGGAGAATTTTTTGCTTTGAGACAACTAATCCTCCAACATAATTATACTTAAACAAAGCAACCAAGTTGAATGGTGCAAATTATGTTCAATGGAAGTTTAAAATGAAAACATTGATGGAAGGATGCAATGTCTAGTCAATAGCAAGTGGTGATGAAGTGAAGCTAAAGGTAACTACAAGAGCAACAACTGTATTAATTAAATGTTGGGAGAAGCAAGAGTGATCCTGGTGGATATTGGTGGCCACACACCTATTCCACTTGGACCCCTCACCATTGTTTCATTCAAATTCCTTAATTATAGCACAATTTACTATTTTTGGCAGTTTTTCAGTTCGTGAACTTCCGAAGTTGTTTTGAGGCCCCAAATGATGTTTTTTTTTTTTTTGAAAATAGGCAAAACAATAGCCTATAGTAGGGTTTTTAAGTTTAAAGTTGTAGTACTAGGATAGATATTTCTAATGAGGTATCGTACACATCAAACAAATAGTGTATGCCAAATTTATAACCCCGGGAAGTTGATGTACCAATTTACCCCAACGGGGCCCACAAAATTTCAGCACTTCAACTCCTAGGGTTAGGTTTTTCGATCTTTAGGGTTTTTTTTTGTTTCTCAATAATAAATAGCCCTTCGAGTCTCATTGTAACACAATTTAGAAGGCATGAAGCCGCCACATATCTTCGTATAGATAAGCTACCATCGCTAAGTTATGTTATTTCCATTATACATGTTAACAACTTTCAGTTTTTTGTTTTCAATGAATTGAAGTTTGGTTTTCACTATATATCTATGTTTCTATTTAAATATTTATTTCATTTAATTCGTACATAAATCTAGATCAGTGGTATCAGAGTGATCTTTTTGCAGAGGTAAATCCCCTCTACGGACAAAGGTGATCCCTACTAGCCCAGATCGGGTCTAGCAACAATCAAGTCATGCTAAGACGTAGGTCTCTAGTTACAAAATGACAAGAAATGATAATTTTCCTACCTCAGGTCCTATGCGATGGTTGTCGACAGAAGGATGGCGCTTCCCGTCCTCCTCTTTGGCAGATCACGATCCTTTCCTTAGTGTGTTCGAACACCTGCACACATGTGAAGAGACACGACGATACACAACATAGAATCTAAATCTTGTAACTATACATCAGTCAGAGAAGATGTAATTCATTGCATCGAAAATAAAGATACACGAATAAAACCATAATCAAAGTTGCTTATCATTAATGAAACAAAGGAACGATACAACCTTAAGCTCTGACGCTGGATCTTCCTTCGGCGGGGTCGACAGCAGAGCACATCTCAATGAAGCTCGTCGGGAATGAGACAAAGCTCTCTCTCTCTCTTTGGCTTGGCTCTCAAGGGCTGTCTGGCGGTAGTCTCCTTGCTACAGATTCAGCTCTTGGTACTATAACCACTAAGGCTAGCTTGCAAAGGGAAAATGGCAAGCTTATATAGATGGTGGAAGAGGAGTTTGGATCCCTACAATTGTGGGATTGGCCCTATCCTCAAGGAAGCTTCCATGATAGGTGGAAAACCACTTCCCCTACATGGAGATCCAGAGCCAAACCTCCCAACTCATTTTAGAGACTTGTTCAAGAGTTGGTTGGTATCAAACTTTCACCATGTATTTTTAAAAAACAATCCTTATTAAGCTTGTCACAGGAAATACACTGGGACAGAGCGCCAGTTGGCGTGCACTCTTTGGTGGATTTTCCCCATTGGCACGAGGGTTGAACTAGCTGGTTGTACCAAGGCCAAAAGGTCATTTTTTAGGGTTTTCCAAAGGAAACTTTCTTCAAAGGAATGATTGTCCTTGTCAAGGGGGATTCCATGAAAGTGGTTTCAGGTTATGTCACTGCTCATAGGTCACGGAAAAGGCCCTCCAATGTGCAAGATGGGGCATTGCAGGGACGGTGAAAAATTACTGTGTAACAGATTTCCCCTAAAGCATGAGGCCCGAGAGAGAGAGGGGGGTGAAATGCTTTATGAGAACGTGCCCAACTGAAAACATTGCCGTCTGAAAACCTGTGTAGAAAGGTACAATTGATATCTCAAATGCATGATATGTGGTATGGGCACAGCCATACATAATAGAGTATACAATAATTAGGATCCAAGGTATGGACACAGCCATCTAGAAAGGATCAATAAGCAGACTCAAGCATGGTCGCAACCATCTAATCAATGAGTTACGGAACCAATCATGATAATCCACAAAATCCGTAACCTTGATTCCATCAGACAAAACCCAGGGTCTTGCACTCCATATCGACCCATACAAGGTACAAGTTCTAGCATGTGAATATGTGAGCTGAAGTCGAACATGCAAGAACATCATCTTATTACCAGCCAATGATGAAAGTCGTTAACAAACGCGAGAGGAACCATCAAGGTACTACAGGTACAATCCATGGAATGTGAACAGTGCTCTGGCATCGAGCACCCGCAGAATCATCCGATCGAAGGCCAATAATGAACACCTTACGTCGAATGCGAAGAACCTGCCATTGAGGCATGCAGGCCCCAAGGTACTTGAAGGGAGTCTCTAGATCATCTTCCTGGATAACGAGCTGAAGTCAACAAGAAGTGACCTTGATCGAAGGTGGGCCATAGTGTTTCCCACATCATTGACACGATACAGAGGAACATAATATTTTTGAATCAGGATCAGATGAATATCAGAGGAGGGTTAAAACTGCAAAGGTCAACTTCTCTTGAACATATCGGCGGCACGACACTGGATTTGGCATTATTTGACATCAAAAGATCTGAGGTCATGACGACGAGGAAAAGAGCAGATGAGAGGTCAAAAATGATCACCCAAACCCATGGAGGCAAGCGGAAAATGAGATGAGATGTACCCAACCTGACACGAATGCAGACAAGTGCCATGTTCAAGAGCGACATACTGCCGATACGATGATGATGTTGGTTTCATTTTTCCCCACCATTTCTGGCAAGTACCCCAATTATTTTTGAAAACAAGATTTAAGGGGATAGCATATGCTTCTGATATAATTTCTTCCTTCGGACAAATCAATCCTAGTACATTTAACGAGCCCTAGGAAGGAGGAACTCGAGTATCTTCATTACGACAGAATCCGATGTCATCAGGTTTTAACGAGTCTGAAAAAGGAAGAACTCGACGTCTTTTCATTTTTAGAGATTTTGAAAAGACTGCAGAAAATTAAACTCCAACAGTCCCTTTTTGTAGATAGTTCCTCAAATCCGAAAAGGTAGAAAACTGTGTCTGAGAAAACCTCCTAGCTGTGATAAGCTAGGGTATTCCTTTTTCGTAAATAATCTATCCCAGCCCGAAAAAGGGGTAAACGTATACTGGGTAGATGTCGTTTCGTAGCCAATTTAATGAGATCAAAACGACAAGCGACTCGGCAATATTTTCAGTTTTAGAGAGTCAGAAAAGAGCTCAAAGATGACTCCTCCTGGAGGAACGAGTGGTATAAAGGGAAGAAACTGGTTCCGGTGATGGTGGAACTGCTCATAACAAGTAAAGGTTAAGAGGCTAGCTAACCAGACCACTCATCGCAGCATTTCCTCAGGAATGGGTAAAACAACCAAGTGAAGGCATATGATCGGCCAAGCAGATAGTGACGATGGAGTGAGAAAACCAAGGCTCATCCGGAAAAAACAGGCTGATAAAATGGAAATCACAAGAGGTAAAATGGGAATGGTTTCATTTTTACACAAGCTTGAAATCAGAAAACTCTGCTTGAAGTTGGTTTCATTTTTACACAAGCTTGAAACAAAGATAAACTATGCTTGAAACCGGTTTCATTTTTACACAAGCTTGAAATGGAAACAAACTATGCTTGAAATAGTAAGTATGCCCCCAGCATGGTGACTCAATTCGAGGTACATGCCCCCCAAGCTTCAATCCATATGAAAGACAAATGGAGTGAAGGTTCAAATTACGAGATCAAGAGGAAGACTCGACTGGGATTTTACAAGATCTTATCAAACACTCGAATTGAATAGGAAAGTGTTTCATTATTTTAACGAGGTTGACACATTAAAAGAACTATCCTCATATGATACAATAAAAACCAACCAAACGAATGCAAGGAAGCAAAAATGAAGTTGACTGAACAAGCAAAAACCAATAATCCTACGGGAGGCTCAGCACACAATAGCACCTAGATGCCCTAGGGCTAGAATGTAAAACTGAAGGTAGAGGGCAAACAACCGGAGGATAGAGGTGAATTACAGTCAACAAGGACTCCAAAGCACTCAGACAGTCGGAAAAGATGCACCAAAAACAAAAAATCAGACTCAGAGAGCTCAGAACAAGCAAACCCTAGCACCGCACAGGAATGGCGCGACTGTTTGGTTGTATCTAGCACCAAAACAAGGTTGGCGCAGGAGCCTAACTAGCAACAGGCACCAATTGGCACGACTGTCAGGCCAAAAAATGCGCCAATCGAGTTTTCTAAAGACAAAAATAAAAAAGAGCAAACATGGAGCAGATTAGGTATGGTGGGCGCTGAACAGAGGTTCTACACCAGAAAGAGACAGACCAGAAGAGCAAATCAAGTAGACAGAAGCCAAAAGCAATCGAAAGAGACAAGACAAGCTCCAATCAAAGCCCCCAGCGGAGTCGCAATTTTGTTGCTATTTAGGCTCCCGCGCCAACAAACTGGCGACTCCGCTGGGGACTTTGATTGGAGCTTGTCTTGTCTCTTTCAGTTTCTTTTGGCTTCTCTCTACTTGATTTTCTCTTCTAATCTATCTCTTTTGGGTGTAGAACCTCTATTCATCTCCCACCATACCTAATCTGCTCCCTGTTTGCTCTTTTTTATTTTTGTCTTTAGCAAACTCGATTGGCGCTTTTTTTGGCCTAAAAGTCGCACCAATTGGAACCTGTTGCTAGTTAGGCTCCCGCATCAACCCTATTTTGGCACTAGATACAGCCAAACAGTCACGCCATTCCTGTGTGGTGCTAGGGTTTGCTTGTTCTGAGCTCTCTGAGTCTGATTTTTGGTTTTTGGTGCATCTTTTCTGACTGTCTAAGTGCTTTGGAGTCCCTATTGACTGTTATTCACCTCTATCCTCCAGTTGTTTGCCCTCTACCTTCATTTTTACATTCTAGCCCTAGGGCATCTAGGTGCTATTGTGTGTTGAGCCTCCCGTGGGAGTATTGGTTTTCGCTTGTTCAGTCAACTTCGTTTTTGCTTCCTTGCATTCGTTTGGTCGTTTTTTATTGTATCATTGTGTGATTTGAGTGATTTCCTTTTTTCTCATTCATGTTTCGTTTTTGTCTCATTTCGAGCCTACATCACATGGTTCGTGTGAGTTTTTGTTGGAATTCCTCTTTGATTTGAAGGATTTCCCTGTCAGTTTGAGGTCTGATTGTGTGTTGAGTGAACTTGCTTGCTTTTATTCTTTCATTATCATTTCTCAAATTGGTCTCTTATAAGTTTTCATTTCGTTTGGTGCATTTTGCTCTAAAACATTGAAAATACAAAAAATCAATTCTTTTTGCTTTTTTGTTAGTTAGTGAAAATTGAAAACTTTTATGCGTTATTAGTGTTATATAACTCTAAAGGAAAATATTTTAGTTTCATTAGCATGCATTAGAGACACTAGTGGTTGTTTTATGATCATTTTGTTATTGTCTGTAAAGCTCTCAACCCTCCCGTAGTTATCTATTCATCGAACAAAGTGATATATTGTGGCATGTAGTGTACATTTAGGGGATTTTTTGTGATATAACATTTGGTTGGGCCTGAAATTGAAACATAATTGAAGATCAACTCTAAAATTTATTCAATTTACCTTAAGGCAGCATTGAAACATCAACGAAATATTGAAAGGTCTAGGCTAGTGACGTGTTCCGGCGTCATTAAACCTAGTAGCTGTCGTTCGCCTCTTGGCTTTAGACAGCGCTAATACGGACTTGTGCTCCCCGTACCATCGCGTATATAAAGGGATACCCCACTAGGTTTCTATCCTTTATCCATAGGAAGTCGAGTCTGCCGCCTTATACCCATGATACACCGAACACAGCATTCAGGGAGATTGCCTACACATATGTCAAGTCCTTGGTTGATTTCTCTTTCATTTTTTAACCAAGGTGTATATTGCAGTTCATGGATATCTGGTACACCCATCTGCCTAGATTACTAGAGTAGTCATTTCGATCTTTTCTGACTCATTAAATTTGAAAATATCATCAAGCGCTTGTCCTTTCACACTTGTTTCCAATCTGAAAGCGATAGAGTCACCTTTTGTCTGTTTCTCGACTCTTAAAAGATGAAACGGTAGAGTTTTGTTTCAATGTTTTAAAAATTAACTGCCCACGAAAGATTCCTGGTTAAAGTTAGTTTCCTTAGGGTGTTGTTCTAAAGTTGTTTCTAATGGAAAATTTTCCAGAGTTCACCAACCAAGGAATCCCCTCCGATGGGAATCCAGGTCCTTTTCCTCCTTTTGGAAATGTTGTCGCTCCTTATATGCCAACGTTTTCCCTTCCTGGATTAACTGTTGGGTTGCCTGTTTGGTTGTTTTCAACCTATGTGGTCCAAAATGTCCCGGCTACTGTTCAATCAGTTCCTCTGCCTGAACAACACCATGTTGATTCCAAGGTGGACCTCTCCCCTTCTTCACCTATTTATGAGTCCTCCTCTTCTACTTCGCCTGATGAAAGTCTGGATTCGAGTAACCAGGTGGCTAAGAAGAAGAAGAAGAAGACAAAGAACAAAGGTGATCCCTACTAGCCCAGATCGGGTCTAGCAACAATCAATTCATGCTAAGACGCAAGTCTCTAGTTACAAAATGACAAGAAATGATAAGTTGCCTACCTCAGGTCCTATGCGATGGTTTTCGACAAAAGGATGGCCCTTCCCGTCCTCCGCTTTGGCAGATCATGATCTTTTCGCTTAGCGCGTCCAAACACCTGCACACATGCGAAGAGACACGACAATACACAACATAGAATCTAAATCTTGTAACTATACATCAGTCAGAGAAGATGTAATTCATTACATCGAAGATAAAGATACACGAATGAAACCATAGTCAAAGTCGCTTATCATTAATGAAACAAAGGAATGATACAACCTTAAGCTCTGACGCTGGATCTTCCTTCGGCGGGGTCGACAGCGGAGCACATCTCAATGAAGCTCGTCTGAAATGGGACAAATCTCTCTCTCTTCGGCTTGGCTCTCAAAGGCTGTCTGGAAATAGTCTCCTTGCTACAGATTCAGCTCTCAGTACTATGACCACTAAGGCTAGCTTGCAAAGGGAAAATGGCAAGCTTATATAGATGGTGGAAGGGGATTTGGGATCCCTACAATTATGGGATTGGCCCTATCCTCAAGGAAGCTTCCATGATAGGTGGAAAACCACTTCCCCTACATGGAGATCCAGAGCCAAACCTCCCAACTCATTTTAGAGACTCGTTCAGGAGGTGGTTGGAATCAAACTTCTGCCATTTATTTTTAAAAAATAATCCTTATTAAGCTTGGCACGAGAAATACACTGGGACAGAGTACCAGTTGGCGCGCCCTCTTTGGTGGATTTTCCCCATTGGCGCGAGGGTTGAACTGGTTGGTTGTGCCAAGGCCAAAAGGTTAGTTTTTAGGGTTTTCCAAAGGAAACTTTCTTCAGAGGAATGATTTTCCTTGTCAAGGGGGATGCAATGAAAGTAGTCTTAGGTTATGTCACTGCTCACAGGTCACGGAAAAGGCCCTCCAATGTGTGGGACGGGGGATTGCAGGGACGGTGACAAATTACTGTGTAACATATCTACTCTTTATTTATCTTTTTGTGCATGTCCCAAACGAAATTGGGGTATAAGGAGTTAGGGCTTGAACTGGTTGAACCTTTGCAAGATCGGACTCACCTACCCCAATGGCCTCCCATGGTGGAAGAAAAGAAATATGAGGGAGCAAGAGATCTTTCCAAGATATTGCTTGAAGAAGCCCTCGAGTGACAAAGGAAAGCGATGATGGATAAATTTTCCCAGGTCCTTCAGCAAATACCCACAAGCGATGCACCTTCATCTAGTAACCACTCTAGAGGTGCCACTCCCTTGAATGTACAAGTCAATTTTGACATTCCAATTTTTGAAGGAAAGATAGATGAAGATGCCATAGATAAATGGTTAAATATTTTGGATGGATATTTTTCTATTCATGATTTTTCCAATAGGGAAAATATTGAATTTTCACTCCTTAAAGTAGCCTGCCACATCAAGGACTAGTGGGAAACCTACTGTGCGTAGAGGGACAAGAGGGAACCCTCACTTTTTTTAGCCACACCCACTTGGAATTCTTTCTGAGACACAATCAAGGAACAATATTACCCTATCGGAAACTATGAATATAAGAACATAAAGTGGGCCACACTGTGACATCGAAGGGACCAAGACGTGTCGAAGTTCACAAATATTTTTCATACCCTTCGCACAAAGTTGGGTATCAAGGATTCTAAGTAACATCTAGTACTCAAGTACTGCATTTTTCTACACAAATACATCAAGGACAAGATGGAGTTCCTGTACATCTCCTCACTTGGCACCGCCTATCAATACAATGTCAATATTAAGTAGAAATTTAAATAAAAGAAGCGAGACTTTGGATCTGAAAATCCAAAGTAAGGGAAAGGCACCCCCAAACTGAGGAACAAAGGACAAATCTAAGGCGATGCAAACTAGGAAAACCTACTGAAGTCGCAAGAAAAGAAAAACACCATGAAGACAAAAAATGACACAATAAAGTGGTGTGAGTTCCATAAGAACCCCACTCACAACACAAAGTGAGTGTCAAGCCAAGCAGTAATTGGTGGTTGAGTTGAAGGCTTCAGAGTTAGATGCATGTTCCAACTCTGAGTCAAAACTCGACAAGGGAAATGAAAAATTGAAGTAGATTATGTATGCGGAGCCCAGTGCCACCGTTGCCACCACCAAGGCCTAGAAGATTGAGCCCAAATATCCATAGGAGGGGGAGCGTCTCTTCCACTCACAGATGTGGGTGAAGGGTTCTCCACTGCAATTCATTATTGACAGTGGGAGGCAAAAGAACCTCATTTCAACAGAGGTTATGAAGCGGTTGGGCCTACTGACCACACTACACCTGTAATCATAATCCATCAGGTGGATTCACCAAGGACAAGATCTCCGCGTCAGCCAGCAGTGTCACATTCCCTACAACATCAAGGTCTTCATGGATGAGGTACTGTGTAATGTTTCTCCTCTTGAAGTTTTTGATGTATTATTATTCCAACCATACTTTTGGAAGTGTCATGATATGTATGATTCTAGGTCTCGTACTGTTATTATCACTTTGGGAAATAAGTTATACAGGATGCCAAAGGTAGCCCCACCTACTGCCATCTATTCTATATTTGTTAAGTAATGTGGTAAGATCATCTCCGAGACCAGGAAATTTGTTTTATTTTTTATTTTCTCTCAAAGTAAGGGGAATATCCTGGCTACATCTATGGCCCTGGGAAGGGTTCCTCCACATAGCAGAAGTGGGTAGATAAGGTCGTGGAAGAATACAGGGACATATTCTCCTCACCCACAACGATACCCTTGCACTATCAGGTCAAGCATTCGATTGATCTGACTCCAAAAGCCATCTGCCCAATGGGCCAATATACTGTCACTCCATTCTAGAAAATGAAGAGATCAAGCGGCAGATCCAAGATTTATTGAAAAAATGGTACATTTGACCAAGTTCCTCACCCTATGGGAGCCCAATTGTACTGGTACAGAAGAAGGATGGGACCTAGAGGCTTTACATTGATTATCAGTCACTAAACAAATCACTATTAGGAACATGTATCTAGTCCAATGGACTGATGACATTCTGGACCAGCTTAAGGGGGTCAATTATTTCATCAAGATCGATCTAAAGTATAGCTATCACCAAGTTCCAATAGAGCCCACAAATGTATGGAATATCACCTTCAAATCCAAGGAAGGTATTTTTGAATGGATGGTCATGCCCCTCGGGTTCAAAAATTTCCCTGCTACTTTTATGAGGTTGATGGATGACATCTTGCATCCCTTCACCAACTCATTTGTGGTTCTTTATCTGGACAATATCCTCATCTTTAGAGATATTTTGGAAGAGCACTTACAACACATGCAGCAGGTCCTTCAAACCCTATGGCATCACAAATTGTGTGCCAAATTGGAGAAATGCACCTTTGGAATGAGCCAGGTCCAGTATCTTGGTTACATCATAGATGAGCAAGGAATGCGTGTGTATTTGGCTAATCCAAGTCATTCAGGATTGCCCAGACCTAACCACTCTAAAAAATCTTTGCAGCTTTTTGAGCCTTGCAAATTTTTATTGGAGGTTCATGTTAGGATTATCCCATATCACTTGGACTTTAGTCATATTAATAAGGGCAGAGCGAAAGAAAAATTTTCCTAGTCCAAGTTCCAATAGAAGGCATTCATCGAACTAAAGTACCACCTCTACTCTACACATGTACTCACATTTCCATATCTGCAACATCTATTTTAAATTGAGACAAACACCTCTACCTATGTTGTTGGTGCAATCCTCACCCAGCACGGGCATCCAATGGCCTATCATAGTCAGACACTTTCCAATACAATTCAAAAGTACCCCACCTATGATAAAGATTTGTATTTTATCGTGCTTGATTTCCGACAATGGAAGTATTACATTATGGGGTAGGAGATAGTCATCCACACCGATCACTAACCCCTTAAGTTTATATAGACACAAGGGAAGTTTCAAAACAATTTCCATCAGAAGTGGTCTACATATATGCAATAATTCTGCTTGAACATTAAAAACAAAAAGGGCAGCACCAACCATGTTGTAGATTTCCTTAGTCGACCCCCAGTTGCAGAATTGACTATTGTTCTCAACTCTTGTGGCCATGAGACCTATGGATCGACACAACTATAAAAAAAATGATCTAGAGATCACCACCACATACCAAATGTTAGTGGATGGCAAGCAAGTTCACAATTTCCACCTCCAAGATGCATTATTATGCTACCTAGGCCACCTTTTTGTTCCTTCAAGCGAGTGTGCCAAGTTAATTTGGGAGCCACACTACATTCTGGTTGCATGACACTTTGGTGTGGAGAAAACTATGCTCATACTCTAGAAATAATTTTATGGGCCAAAACTCTAACAAGATGTTGGAAAAATATATTAGATTCTACACTACTTGTGTCATCACCAAGCAACCCATCAAGAAGCAAGGCTTATACACTCCTTTTCCTACTCCCATCCAACCTTGGGAATCCATCTCCATGGACTATATTTTTGGTGTCCCTTCTACCAAGCATGGTAATGACTATGTATTTGAGTTTGTGGACATATTTTCTAAAATGGCTATATTGGTGGCCTGCAAGAAGAGTATCACAACAGAGGAAACTGCCAAACTCTTCTTTGAACGAGTGTGGGTACATTTTTGGATCTCGCAAACCATTATGTCAGATCGTGAAAGAAGGTTATTAAGAACATTTTGGTAGAGCCTCTAGCCACTATTGGACACCAAGCTCACCAAGTTGATTCTGTTCCATCCCTAGACTTATGGAAATACATAAGTCATCAACAGGATGATAATGCACATACTATGCATGTACAACTCCTAGCATCCACGAACCTAGGATGAGATCCTTCCCTATGTGCAACACAACTATAACAAAGATATCCACAACTCGAATGTTCGCAATCCCTTTCAAGTGGGTTTGGGATTTCAGCCATTGTGTCTTATTGATGTTTCCATGCCTCATGTGATTGCACATATAGAAACCACACATGTACAGCCTGAGGCTGATAAAGCAACCACGTTTATTGAACAAATTAATCACATACGTTAGCAATTTCATGACATTTTGTAGAATTCCAATGCCAAGTACAAGTAGTGACATCATCAACATTGGGTGTTGCACAAGTTTTAGGTGGGTGACAAAGTTTGCTTGAATTTGCATAAAGAACGCCTTACCGGAGCCCGTCAAAGGCTCAGACCACTCTGATATGGGCCTTACACCATCACCAAGGTTGTGGGAGATAATTATTTTGAGCTCAACATTCCCCCATTTCTTAGCCTGCGCCCAGTGTTCAATGTGTACCACCTTCAGCCATACTTTCCACCATTACTGCACACATCAGACATTGTTGAATATATCACACCAACGGAGCTAAACCCAAACTACATGGAACAAGCCACAACTGATCGGATCATGGACAGAAATATCAAGAACACTCTCCAGCAAAATATCCAATTGTATCATCTTGTCAAAGTTGGAAAACTCTTGCACCAAGGCAAGTGGCCCACGAGGGACTAAGTGCAACAAAAGTTTCCCAATCTCATGGAGGCACTCAACGCAATGGGGATGATAGCTTCCTATTGGAGAGGTAAATCCCCTCTGCGAACAGAGGTGATCCCTACTAGCTTAGATCGGGTCTAGCAACAATCAAGTCACGCTAAGACACGGGTCTCTAGTTACAAAATGACAAGAAATGATAAGTTTCCTACCTCAGGTCCTATGTGATGGTTGTCGACAGAAGGATGGTGCTTCCCGTCCTCTGCTTTGGCATATCACGATCCTTTCGCTTAGCATGTCCAAACACCTGCACACATGTGAATAGACACGATGATATACAACATAGAATCTAAATCTTGTAATTATACATCAGTCAGAGAAGATGTAATTCATTGCATCGAAGATAAAGATACACGAATGAAACCATAATCAAAGTCGCTTATGATTAATGAAACAAAGGAACGATACAACCTTAAGCTCTGATGCTAGATCTTCCTTCGGCGGGGTCGACAGCGGAGCACGTCTCAATGAAGCTCGTCGAGAATGGGACAAAGCTCTCTCTCTTCGGCTTGGCTCTCAAAGGTTGTCTGGCGATAGTCTACTTGCTACAGATTTAGCTCTCAGTACTATGACCACTAAGGCTAGCTTGCAAAGGGAAAATGGCAAGCTTATATAGATGGTGGAAGGGGAGTTGGGATCCCTACAATTGTGGGATTGGCCCTATCCTCAAGGAAGCTTCCATGATAGGTGGAAAACCACTTCCCCTACATGGAGATCCGGAGCCAAACCTCCCAAATCATTTTAGAGACTCGTTCAAGAGTTGGTTAGAATCAAACTTTCGCCATTTATTTTTTAAAAACAATCCTCATTAAGCTTGACATGGGAAATACACTGGGACAGAGTGCCATTTGGCGTGCCCTCTTTGATGTATTTTCCCCATTGGCGCGAGGGCTGAACTGGCTGGTCGCGCCAAGGCCAAAAGATCAGTTTTTAGGGTTTTCCAAAGCAAACTTTCTTCACAGGAATGATTTTCCTTGTCAAAGGGGATTCCATGAAAGTGGTTTCAGATTATTTCACTACTCAAAGGTCACAGAAAAGGCCCTCCAATGTGCAGGATGGGGGATTGCAGGGACGGTGACAAATTACTATGTAACAGATGCCCCCTAAAGCATGAGGCCCGAGAGAGAGAGAGGGGTGAAATGCTTTATGAGAACGTGCCCAACTGAAAACACTGTCATCGGAAAACCTGCGTAGACAAGTACAATTGATATCTCAAATACATGATATGTGGTATGGGCGCAGCCATCCATAATAGAGTATACAATAATCAGGATCCAAGGTATGGGCCCATCCATCTAGTAAGGATCAGTAAATAGACTCAGGTATGGTCGCAGCCATCCAATCAATGAGTCATGTAACCAATCATGATAATCCACAAAATCTGCAGCCTGGATTCCATCAGACAAAACCCAGGGTCTTGCGCTCCATCTCGACCCGAATAGAGTACAAGTTCTAGCATGTGAATAAGTGAGCTGAAGTCGAACATGCAAGAACATCATCTGATTACTAGCCAATGATGAAAGTTGTTAACAGACGCGAGAGGAACCACCAATAATGACGATGGTCCTCAAGGTACTATAGGTACAATCCACGGAATGTGAACAGTGAGCTGGCGTTGAACACCCGCAGAATCATTCGATTGAAGGCCAATGATGAAAACCTTGCATCGAATTCGAAGAACCTGCCATTGAGGCATGCAGACTCTAAGGTACCTAAAGGGAGTCTCTATATCAGCTTCCTGGATAATGAGCTGAAGTCGACAAGAAGTGACCTTGATCGAAGGTGGGCCATAATGTTTCCCACATCATCGACGTGAGACAGAGGAACATAATTTTTGTGAATCAAGATCAGATGAGAATCAGAGGAGGGTTGAGAACAGCAGAGGTCAACTTATCTTGAACATATCGGTGGCACGACATTGGATTTGGAAGTATTCGACATTAAAGTTATGAAGTCATAATGACGAGGGAAAGAGCAGATAAGTGGTAAAAAAGGATAACCCAAACCCATGGAGGCAAGCATACAATGAGATGAGATGTCCCCAACCCGACACGAATGCAGACAAGTGCCATGTTCAAGAGCGACACACTGCCGACACGAAAATGATACTGGTTTCATTTTTCCCCACCATTTTTGGAGAGTAACCCAATTATTTTTGAAAACAAGCGTGAAGGGGATAGCATATGCTTGTGATATAAGTTCGTCCTTCGGAAAAATCCATCCTAGTACATTTAACGAGCCCTAGGAAGGAGGAACTCGAGTATCGTCATTACGACAAAATCCAATGTCATCAGGTTTTAACGAGTTTGACAAAGGAAGAACTCGGCGTCTTTTCATGTTTAGAGAGTTTGAAAATACAGAAGAAAAGTAAACTCCAACAATCCCTTTTCGTAGATAGTTCCTCAAATCTGAAAAGGTAGAAAACTGTGTCTGAGAAAACCTCCTAGCCGCGATAGGCTAGGGTATTCCTTTTTCGTAAATAATCTATCCCAGCCTAAAAAAGGGGTAAACGTATACTAGGTAGATGTCATTTCGCAGCCAATTTAACGAGATCAAAAAGACAAGCGACTCGACAATCTTTTCAGTTTTAGAGAGTCAGAAAAGAGCTGAAAGATGACTCCTCCTGGAGGAACGTGTGGTATAAAGGGAAGAAACTGGTTCCGGTGATGATGGAACTGCTCAAAACAAGTAAAGGTTAAGAGGTTGGCTAACCAGACCACTCATCGCAGCGGTTCCTCAGGAATGCGTAAAACAACCAAGTGAAGGCATATGATCGACCAAGCAGATAAGAAGATGGAGTGAGAAAACCAAGGCTCATCTGGCAAAAGTAGGCTGATAAAATGGCAATCACAGGAGGTAAATGGGAATGGTTTCATTTTTACACAAGCTTGATATCAAAAAACTCTGCTTGAAGTTGGTTTCATTTTTACACAAGCTTGAAATAAAGATAAACTCTGCTTGAAGTTGGTTTCATTTTTACACAAGCTTGAAATGGAAAAAAACTATGCTTGAAATAGTAAGCCTGCCCCCAGCATGGTGACTCAATTCGAGGTACATGCCCCCCAAGCTTCAATCCATATGAAAGACAGATGGAGTGAAGGTTTGAATTACGAGATCAAGAGGAAGACTCGACTGGGATTTTACGAGATCTTATCAAAGACTCGAATTGAACAGGAAAGTGTTTCATTATTTTAATGAGGTTGACACATTAAAATAACTATCCTCAGATGACCTTGTTTCATTTTTTAAGGAGCTTGACACAAGAAAACGAACCCTGCTCCGAACACCTTGTTTCATTTTTTAACGAGCTTGACACAAGAAATCGAACTCTGCTCCAAACATACCTCATCATAATGAACAAGAAGTCAAAGCTTCCAAGAGTTCCACATCCGATGGAAGAAAAACATCTTGGAAGTCTGGACCCAATTCCCCCAGCACCCGATGTACAACGGCACTATCACTGAATACGGGCATAGGACAGGTAGCCACATAATTGACATGTGGAGGGGATGACACAACTAGCGGATAAATATCCGGCAGGGATGATGGTGGACTAGCCGCCATATTCGGACCAAAGAACGCAAGTTGATCGATGATCATGATCCAACCTTGGTGCGGAAAACACATCACACGAAAGAGGGAGGAGACAAGTGCTCCCATGGCATAAGTATAATTGCGGCCCAGGAGTAAATTAAATTCCAAGGGGCCAAGAACAACCATCACGTCCATATGGACAGTTTTCCCTCCCAAAGTAACAGGCAACTTTGGAAGGATCCCTAATGGTTGACTAGTTCTTCTGTTAAATGCCAACAGATTCTACGTAACGAGCACAAGCGGCAGCGAACCGAAAGCTTGCCAAGTAGTTGAGGATAAAATACTAACAGACACGCCTTCATCTATAATGGTATTGGGTACGACCAGATGGGAGGCCTGTACCGTGATCTCAAAGGGCACATAAGAAGGAAGTCGATAGCCTGCGAATCGACTCCAATCAAAGGAAGCGACCAAAATACTTGGAGGGGCTACCATCGAACCGATATGGTCTTCCCATGGTGTTACAGAAGAAGAAGGAGCATCCTCCACGACCTCCATCATGGAGTCGAGAGGGGTATCCTCCGGGACCTCCATCACGGGAGACGGAGGAGCGGCTTTTTGAGGTATGGGGACAGGAGAATATTTCTCCAAATCCGAGGAATCTGAAGAAACAAGAAGAACCTGAGGGATGTGAGATCCACTCTCGACGGAAAATACCTGGTGTACCATAGACGGGGCCAACTCAACCAATCCCACAACCAATGGTTGGTCAGGAATGGATTCCTAATGGTGAATTTCCGGCGGAGCGGGATTGACCAAGGATGACTCTTGACCAATCGTAGGATCAGCTAGTGGAGGAATCAAAGAAAGTTGTTTATAACCAGCTGGGAGGCGTGGTGTAGAAACAGTTGAGTTTTCCAAAACTCTCTTAGCTTCGTCCATATACGAACAAAGGTGAATGGCATGATGCCCTTCACACAACTTACAAGGATTGGTAATCTTACCCTACTTCTTAGGAGCCTCACCAACACCAGTTGAAGACGTGCCCCCAACTTGACCCCCAGAAGCCAAAGGCAACAGCGGGAAACCATTGGACCATACTTCGAGCACCTTGGGAATGCCAGGGCAGTCTCGAGGAAAATGGTCTCCTGTGCACAACATGCAAGGGAACTTGAGTTTCCGTGGAGGGTTGTGGGGTTCATCAAGAGGAGTTGTTTTAGAAGCAGTAGCTACAGCCTTAGCCTCTCTCTTATCGGACTTCTTCTTCTTTGTCTTCTTCTTCTTCTTCTTAGCCACCTGGTTACTCGAATCTAGACTTTCACCAGGCGAAGTAGAAGAGGAGGACGCAGAAATAGGTGAAGAAGGGGAGAGGTCCACCTTGGAATCAACATGATGTTGTTCAGGTGGAGGAATTGATTGAACAGTAGCCGGGACATTCGGGACCATAGAGGTTGAAAACAACCAAACAGGCAACCCAACAGTTAACCCGGGAAGGGAGAACGTTGCCATATAAGGAGCACCAACATTCCCAAAAGGAGGAAAATGATCGGGATTCCCATCGGAGGGGATTCCTTGGTTGGTGAACTCCGGAAAATTTTCCATCGAGAACGACCTTAGAACAACACCCTAAGGAAACTAACTTTAGCCAGGAATATTTCGTGAGCAGTTAATTTTTAAAACATTGAAACCAGAATCTACCATTTCATATTTTAAGAGTCAAGAAACAAGTAAAAGATGACTCTATCTCTTTCAGTTTGGAAACAAGCGTGAAAGGACAAGCGCTTGATGATCCTTTCAAATTTAATGAGTCAGAAAAGATCGAAATGACTACTCTGGAACTCTAGGCAAGAGGGTGTACCATATATCCGTGAACTGAAATATACACCTTGGTTCGAAAATGAAAGAGAAATCAACCAAGGACTTGACGTACGTGCAGGCAATCTCCCTGAATGCTGTGTCCGGTGTATCACGGGTATAAGGCGGCAGACTCGGCTTCCTACGGATAAAGGATAGCAACCTAGTGGGGTCTCCCTTTATATATGCGACAGTATGGGGAGCACAAGTCCGTACTAGTGGTGTCTAAAGCCAAGAGGCGAACGACAACTACTAGGTTTAACGATGCCGGAACACATCACTAGCCTAGACCTCTAAATATTTCGTTAATGTTTCAATGTTGCCTTAAGGTAAATTGAATAAATTTTAGATTTGATCTTCAATTATGTTTTAATTTCAGGCCCTACTGAATGTTATGTCTCAAAAATCCCCTAAGTGCACACTTCATGCCACAATATATCACTTTTTTCGATGAATAGCTAACTACGGGAAGGTTGAGAGCTTTCCAAACAACAGCAAAATGATCATAAAACAACCACTATTGTCTCTAATGCACGCTAATGAAACTAAAACCTTTTCCTTTAGATTTATATAACACTAATAACGCAGAAAAGTTTTCAATTTTCACTAACTAATCAAAAAGAAAAAAGAATTGATTTTTTGTATTTTCAATGTTTTAGAGCAAAATGCACCAAATGAAATGAAAACTAATAAGAGACCAATTTGAGAAATGATAACGAAAGAGTAAAAGCAAGCAAGTTCACTCAACACACAATCAGACCTCAAACTGACAGGGAAATCCTTCAAATCAAAGAGGAATTCCAACAAAAACTCACACGAACCGTGTGATCTAGGCTCGAAATGAGACAAAAACGAAACTTGAATGAGAAAAAATGCAATCGTTCAAATCACACAATAACACAATGGAAAACCACCAAATGAATGCAAGGAAGCAAAAACAAAGTTTACTGAACAAGCGAAAAGAAATACTCCTACGGGAGGCTCAGCACACAATAGCACCTAGATGCCCTAGGGCTAGAATGTAAAACTGAAGGTAGAGAGAAAAAAACCAGAGGATAGAGGTAAATCACAATAAAAAAGGACTCCAAAGCACTCATACAGTCGGAAAATATGCACCAAAAACCAAAAATCAGACTCAGAGAGCTCAGAACAAGCAAACCCTAGCACCACACAGGAATGGCATGACTGTTTCACTGTATCTAGTGCCAAAACAGGGTTGGCGCGGGAGCCTAACTAGCAACAGGTGCCAATTGGCACGACTGTCAGGCCAAAAAATGTGCCAATCGATTTTTCTAAAGACAAAAATAAAAAAGAGCAAACAGGGAACAGATCAGGTCTGGTGGGAGCTGAACATAGGTTCTACACCAGAAAGAGACAGACCAGAAGAGAAAATCAAGTAGACAGAAGCCAAAAGCAACCGAAAGAGATAAGACAAGCTCCAATCAAAGTGTCCCTAGTGGATTCGCCAGTTTTTTGGAGAGGTAAATCCCCTCTGTGGATAGAGGCGATCCCTACTAGCCCAGATCGGGTCTAGCAACAATCAATTCATGCTAAGACGTGGGTCTCTAGTTACAAAATGACAAGAAATGATAAGTTTCCTACCTCAGGTCCTATGCGATGGTTGTCGACATAAGGATGGCCCTTCCCGTTCTCCGCTTTGGCAGATCACGATCCTTTCGCTTAGCGCGTCCGAACACCTGCACACATGTGAAGAGACACGACAATACACAACATAGAATCTAAATCTTGTAACTATACATCAGTCAGAGAAGATGTAATTCATTGCATCGAAGATAAAGATACACGAATGAAACCATAATCAAAGTCACTTATCATTAATGAAACAAAGGAACGATACAACCTTAAGCTCTGACACTGGATCTTCCTTCGAAAGGGTCGACAGCGAAGCACGTCTCAATGAAGCTCGTCGAGAATGGGACAAAGCTCTCTCTCTTCGGCTTGGCTCTTAAAGGCTGTCTGGTGATAGTCTCCTTGCTACAGATTCAGCTCTCAGTAATATGACCACTAAGGCTAGCTTGCAAAGGGAAAATGGCAAGCTTATATAGATGGTGGAAGGGGATTTGGGATCCCTACAATTGTGGGATTGGCCCTATCCTCAAGGAAGCTTCCATGATAGGTGGAAAACCACTTCCCCTACATGGAGATCTGGAGCCAAACCTCCCAACTCATTTTAGAGACTCGTTCAGGAGTTGGTTGGAATAAAACTTCCACCATTTATTTTTTAAAAACAATCCTTATTAAGCTTGGCGCGGGCAATACACTGGGACAGAGCGCCAGTTGGTGCGCCTTCTTTGGTGGATTTTCCTTATTGGCGCGAGGGTTGAACTGGCTGGTCGTGCCAAGGCCAAAAGGTCAGTTTTCAGGGTTTTCCAAAGAAAACTTTCTTCAGAGGAATGATTTTCCTTGTCAAGGGGGATTTCATGAAATTGGTTTCAGGTTATATCACTGCTCACAGGTCACGGAAAAGGCCCTCCAATGTGCGGGACTGGGGATTGCAGGGACGGTGACAAATTATTGTGTAACACTTCCTAAGGGGGGAGGACTGATCCAGGTGGATATTGGTGGCCACCCACCTATTCCACTTGGAACCCCCACCACATTTTCTTTCAATATCCTTAATTGTAGCACAATTTACTATTTTTGGTAGTTTTTTGGGTCCTAGACTTCTGGAGTCGTTTTGAGGCCCTAAACGAATTTTTTTTTTTGGAAAACAGGCAAACAAAAGCTTTTTATAAGGGTTTGTAGTCAAAAGTTATAGTCCTAGGATATATCATTTTAACGAAGTATTTTACGTGTCAAATGAAGATCATATGACAAATTTACGACCCCGGGAAATGACCAATTTACCCCAATGGGGCCCATATACTTTTGATGCTTCCTCTCCTAGGGTTATATTTTTGGATGTTTATGGTTTTCCATTGTTTCTCAATAATAAATAATCCTTCAAGCCTCATTATAACACCATCCATAAGGCATTTAGTCACCACATCTCTTCTTAGAGATAAGCTACCATCATCTAAGCTAGTTTATTTTCATTTTGCATGTAAACAATTTTCAGTATTTTGTTATCATGAATTGAAGTTTAGTTTTCATTGTAGCTCTATGTTTTTGTTTAAATTTGTATTTCATTTTGTTCCTGCATAAATCTGGATCAAAGAGACTAAGGTGAAAGTCTTACTGAGAATGTTTGTAAAAGACAACATTATACCACACATCAAAGATTTCAAGACATCGAACAAGACCTGGACAATGCTAAAGGATTTTTATGAATCAAAGAACACAAATCAATTTTGACCCTTAAGAGTAGGCTTCTTTCTATTAAAATGGAAGATTGAAAGTATGAACAATATTATTTCAATAATTAAGGACTTTAAAGATAAACTTGGAGATATAGATGAACCAGTATCTAGCACCGACCTAGTGAGTATAACCTTAAATGGAATGCTATATGAGTATCAGATGCTCATCATAGGTATTGTATCAAGGGAAAAGGCTCCCACTTTTGATGAGTTGGAAGGTATGCTCATGCATGATGAAGAAATAAGAAGGAATCTTAAGCATAAAAGTTCAAATTTATCTTTGATGGTAAAAGGGAAACCACATTTCAAAAGGAAGCCTTGGGAAGGTAATGAAGGAGGAAAGTCACCATAAGGAATGCCATCATTTAGTAATCCACAACCCAGTATGACATTTCGAAAGGTTGATTTAAATTCCATTACAACAGAAATTTTGGATACTTCTTTAGAGATTGCATGAAAAGGAAATACCATGAGTCCAAACATAGAAATAAGAGGCACACTAGTAATTTCGTTAATAGAGGAGAAATGGTGAATGTTGGTGTGAAAAACTTTAGATTATTTATTAAAAATGTTGCAATATTTGTTGAAATAGATGATCCAAATACTTGGTTTGTTGATTCTATAGCCTCCATGCATATGTCCTGTAATAGCCATTGGTTTGAGAACTTTCAAGAAACTAACAATGGTACAAATATATATCTTGGATATGATCATGCACATGAAATTAAAGGATATGGTGACATATTCATAACATTATCTAATGGTCATGTTATACTAATCCACAATGTGTTGTACATGCTTGGTATTAAGAGGAATTTAATCTCAACCTCTACTATAAGATATCAAGGCTTGAAAGTAGAATTTGTAAATTCACATTGTGTGGTGAAAGACATGTAGGATCATTCCAAGGTCATTGAAACAGGAGTTATAATTGGAGAATTGTATAAGCTTAATGTAAAAACTAAAATCCATCAAGCATTGGCATCCACGACAATGACAACAAAAACTCTTTGGCATCAAAGGTATGGACCCATTAATTTTCATGATCCATTACTACTGCAAAAACTAGAAATGTTAGAAGGGATTCCAATACTTAAGAATGAGTATTCTACATGTGAAGGGTGTACATTAGAGAATGTGCATAGGGGATAGTTCCCTACTCATATAGATAAAATGAAAAGGGGTGTTCTAGAACATGTGCATACAAATGTATGTGGTCCCATGTAGACAAGATCAGTAGGTGGAGCATATTACTTCTTGATCTTTATTGATGATTGTATGAAATAGACATGGGTATACTTCACGAGAAAGAAGAGTGGTGTATTTGAATATTTAAGGAGTTCAAAAATATAGTTGAAAAACAAATAGGAAAAGACATCAAAATCCTCAAATCAAATCAAAGGGGTGAATATATTTAAAATGAATTCATCAAGTACTGCAAATCCTTTGGAATTGTACAACAATACATAGTGCCATATACTCCACAGCAGAATGGAGTAGCTAAAAGGAATAATGATACCTTGGCCAAATGTGCATTGCGCATGTTTAAAGGTAAAAATACTACCAATTATTTTTGGGTCGAACTTGTTAACATTGTGTTTTGCTTGAAAAGTAGAAGTCAAACTAAAATTTTAGATCATAAGACTCCTTTTGAAGCATTTCATGGTTATAAACCAACAATAATCCATCTGAGAATCTCTAGTAGAAAATAATTCTCTCATGTTCTGAAAGAAGACAAAGGGAAACTTGATGTGAAAGCTATCAATTGCATTTTCATAGGTTATTGTTTTGAACATAAAGCTTATAAGTTGTTTGATTCCAGAACACATAAAATATTTGCAAGTAGAGATATATTATTTCATGAGCTTGCACATGAATACCATAAAGATGACAAGTATGATGCATGGCATGCCCCTTATTAATATGATGAGGGCAAAGGAGAAGCATATGATAAACATGAACAAAAAGAGGAGGAAGAATTCAATGATATGGACACCTCGAGTAGCCACAACACACCAAGAGGAAGAGATGATTAACCGCAAAGCAGGAGAAGAGATGAAAGAAACAAAGTACAAAGATGGTCATCTTGTAAAACTCAACCACCTGTAATATTTAAGATTATGTCTTAATTACTAAAGTAACGAATGTCATAGAACCTTCAAATTTTAAAGAAGTTAACGAGCAGAAAGAGTGGAGAGATGAAATGAAGGAAGAATATGAGCCTATGATACTTGTGAATTAACATAATTTTGAAAACAAGGTACCCATAGGATCCAAATGGTTGTTGAAACCCAAATTTAAAGTTAATGGAAATATATATAAATATAAGGCCACCATAGTTGCAAAAGGCTACTCGCAAAAATAGGGAATTGATTATGAAGAAACTTTTGCACCTATAGCTAAGTTAAATATAATTAGATTGACGATTGATTTAGATATGAAACATAAATGGAAACAGCACCAATTATATGTTAAGTTTTCCTTATTGAATAGGGAACTAAAATAAGAAGCATATTTTATTCATCCAAAAGGGTTTCTTAAAAAGGGTCAAAAGCACCTTGCTTGCAAGTTAAATAAAGCATTAAATGGATTGAAACATGCACCAATATCATGGTATGTGAAGATTGATTCTTTTTTCTTCATAAAGTGTTTATGAAAAGCAAAAGTGACTTTAATATGTGTTACACAGTAATTTGTCACTGTCCCTGCAATCCCCATCTTGCCCATTGGAGGGTCATTTATGTGACTAATAAGCAGTGTCATGCCTTGCAAATACCATCATTGCATCCCTTGCCATGAGTACAACATTCCTTCTGTTGACCATTTCTTGAGTGGACCACGAAAAACACTTGTTTTTGCCTTGGAGCTGGTAGCCCGTTATGCCCTCGCGCCGATGAGGAAAATTAACACTGAGCCCGCACCAGTTGGCGCTCTGTCCCAGTTAATCACCCGTGCCAATCTGCTTATGAAAATTTTTGAAAAAAAAAAAGAGAGGCAAAGTTTCGATCACAACAACTTCATGGATGAGTCATAGGAAGTGGTTCAACTGAATAACCATGGCCTTCCTCCTTTGGCCTCTTGTTTCCACCTTATGGGGAAACCTCCCAAGGGATAAGGCCTCCCTTCCACTATTGTAGGGATCCCAACCTCCTCCTCTCCTCTATAAATATAGCCATCTTCCATTGATGTGCTGGTTGAATAGGTTATAGCTGAATGGTTGAAGGTTTGAACATATTCTAGCTGAACTTGTAGGAAGGAAACTATAGCTAAGCAACTATTGAGACCCAAGCCGAACAGAGAGAGCTTCGTCCAGATTCCCGACAGGCTTTGTTGAGACGCACTCCGCTATCAGCCCCGCCAAAGGAAGATCATAGCGTCAAATCATTTGGTTGTAATCTCCCTTTTGTCATTTATAATATAAGCGACTCTGATTATGGTTCCATTCATGTGTTCATTTCCTTATGTAATGCAATGAATTATATCCTCTCTGACTGATATATGGTTACATGCTTTAGATTTTATGTTGTATGTCATTGTTTCCTTGCATGTGTGCAGGTGTTCGGATGTGTCGAACGGAAGGATCGCGATCTGTCAAGCGAGGGACGAGAAACATCATCTTTTCTTCAACAACCACTGCGTCGGATTTGAGGTAGGCTACTCGTTATGATTTTTGTCGTTTTGTAACTAGGAACCAATGTCAATGCATGACTTGATTGTTGCTAGACCCGATCTGGGCTAGTGGGATCGCCTTTGTCCGCAGAGGGGATTTACCTCCTCAACAAATTGGCGACTCCACTGGGGAGTCATTTGGAGTTATTCTTTCTTATTTTAGTTGTTTATGGCTTTTGATTGGTTTATTTGCTCTTCTGGTTCACCCTTCCTTGGTCTTAGACCCATTTTCAGCCCCAGAGGATCAGATCTGACCTCTTCTTTTCTGAAATTTTCATCTTTTCATGGTTGGCTTGATTGGCGCGGTTTCCACCCTAACAGTCGGCCCATTGGTGCAAGTTGCCAGTTCATCACCCGCGCTATCCCCTGTCTGGCGCGGATTACAGCCAGATAGTCACGCCATTTCCTGTAGGTGCTAGGTTTTTCCCTTGTTTGGGAGTTTTTTGGTCAATACTTTTTCTTCTGGGTTATTTTTAGATTTTGCTTGAAGTGGTGAGTCTGGTCTTGGTTGGGAGAAATTCTTTTTTTTTTCATTTTCAGGCATTGGCGCTTGTTGTCAGTTAGCAACCCGCGCCAATTTCCCATTGGCGCTAGTTGTCAGTGAGAAATTTGCGCCAGTTGGCGCTAGTTTCACCCACAAAAGTCGTGCCAATTTCAGGGTGTGTGAAAAATTGATTTTTTTCCCTAAATCCTTCACCAGTGTGTCTTTCCTTTCTGGTATTTTTCTCTATATGATTTACTCATTCTCCCCTCTACTTTTTAACTTATGAGAATAGACTACATTGCTCTTTGTTCAACTGAAAAGTCTTCTTTCTATGATTGCTTGCGTAAAATGGAATGAATGTCTTGTTTTGAACTCATGCTTTGGAAGTCCTTTTTGTACGTGACCTCATATGTCTTGTAGCCTTTTGAGGAATTTCGTTACAAATTGTTTGAAACAACGATTGCATTCTTAGTGTTTGTTTGCATCCCTTTTGCATTCATCCTTCATTAGGAAGATTTGCGTTCATTTAGTTTTCGTCTCAAAGTTTTCTTTTTGTTAAAAAGCATTAGATCACATTGCATTGAAAAGTATTTTCGAGATTTATCATTGAACTTAGATCACATTGTTTAATGATTGAAAGCTAAAAATCACATCGAGTGCATTCTCTTTCATTAAAAGCATGCATTAAGTAGATTCTCATTTCATCGAAAAATGCATTGAGTGCATTCTTATCATTTGAACAGAAAAAGGAAATTGTGCATAGATTACAATTGCATAGTTTTCAGAAAAGAAGATTTTGCATATATTACATTGCATCATTCGCATCGTTGAATGTTTTAGACTACTTTTGAATAGTGAAAGTCATCTAGTTTGGAAAAAGTTTCATTTTCAGTATTGCTATTTGTTGCATCATTGTTTGAAGGTCTTCCCTTAACTAGATAGCATTCATCGAATTGAAAGATTTATTTTCTCATATAGCTGCATATAGGAGATTGTCAGATGACATGCGATAGGGCCTAAAAATCGAAACGTAATTGAAGATCATCTCTAAAATTTATTGAATTAACCTAAGGAAGCATTGAAACCTAACGAAAAAATTTTAGTGGTCTAGGCTAGAGACATGTTCCGGCGTCTTTAAACCTAGTAGCTGTCGTTCGCCATATGGCTCTAGACAGTGCTAGTACGGACTTGTGCTCCTCGTACCATCGAGTATATAACAGGAGACCCCACTAGGTTGTAATCCTCTTATCCATAAGAAACCGAGTCTACTGCCTTGTAACCATGATACACCGAACACAGCATTCGGGGAGAATACCTGCACGTATCAAAAGTCCTTGGTCATTTCTCTTTCATTTTGATCACCAAGGTGTATATTTCAGTTGACGAAAACTTGGTACACCTCTTACCTAGATTACTAGAGCAGTCAGTTTGATCTTTACTGACTCCCTAAATTTGAAAAGATCGTCAAGTGCTTGTCCTTTCACGCTTGTTTCCAAACTGAAAGTGATAGAGTCACCTTTTGCCTGTTTCTTGACTCTTAAAATATGAAACAGTAGAGTTTTGTTTCACTGTTTTAAAAAATTAACTGCCCACAAAATATTCTTGGTTAAAGTTAGTTTTCTTAGGGTGTTGTTTTAAAGTTGTTTCTAATGGAAAATTTTCTAGAGTTCACCAACCAAGGAATCCCCTCCGATGGGAATCCTGGTCCTTTTCCTCCTTTTGGAAATGTTGGTGCTCCTTATATGGAAACATTGTCCCTTCCTGGGTTAACTGTTGGGTTGCCTGTTTGGTTGTTTTCAACCTCTGTGGTCCCGAATGTCCCGACTACTGGTCAATCCGTTCCTTTGCCTGAAAAACATCATGTTGATTCCAAGGTGGACCTCTCCCCTTATTCGCCTGTTTCTTCGTCCTCATCTTCTACTTCTTTTGGTGAAAGTTTGGATTCTAGTACCAAGGTGGCTAAGAAGAAGAATAAGAATACCAAGAGGAAGAATTCAGATAAGAGAGAGGCTAAGGCTGCAGCTACTGTTTCTAAAAAATCTGCTCTTGGTAAACCTTCTAACCCTCCACAAAAAGTTAAGTTCCCCTGCATGTTGTGCCAGGGAAACCATATTCTTCAAGATTGTCCTGGCATTCCCAAGGTACTTGAAGTATGGTCCAACGGTCGTCTGCCGTTGCCTTTGGCTTCCGAGAGTCAAGTTGGGGGCACATCTTTAGCTAGTGCTAGTAAAACTCCCAAGAAGTAGGGTAAGCTTGCCAATCCCTGTAAGTTGTGTGAAGGGCACCATGCCATTCACCTTTTTCCGTATATGGATGAAGCCAAGAGAGTTTTGGACAACTCGACTGTTTCTACACCGTGCCTTCCGGCTGGTTACCAACAAATTTTTTTGAGTCCTTCACCAGTTGATTCAACGATCAGTCAAGAGTCATCCTTGCTTAATCCCGCTCCCCCGAAAATTCACCATCATGAATCCATCCCTGACCAACCATTGGTCATGGGATCGGTTGAGTTGGCCCCGTCTGTAGTGCACCAAGTCTTTTCCATTGAGAGTGAATCTCACATCCCTCAGGTTCTTCTTGTTTCTTTAGATTCCTTGGACTTGGAAAAAGATTCTCCTGTCCCCATACCTCAAGAAACTGCCCCTCCGCTTCCCATGAAAGAGGTCCTGGAGGTTACCCCTCCCGACTCCATGATGGAGGTCATGGAGGATGCTCCTTCTGCTTCCATAACACCATGGGAAGACCATCTCAGTTCGATGGTAGCCCCTCCAAGTAGTTTGGTCGCTTTGATTGGAATTGATTTGCAGGATACTGCCTTCCGTCTTATGTGCCTTTCGAGATCACGGTACAGAACTTTGATCTCATCGTACCCAGCACTATTATAGACAAAGGCGCATTTGTTAGTATTCTGTCTTCCACTACTTGGAAATCTTTCGGTTCGCCGCCGCTTGTGCCTATTACGCAGAATATTTTGGCTTTTAACAGAGGAACTAGTCAACCGTTAGGGATCCTTCTGAAGTTTCCTGTTACTTTGGGATGGAAAATTTTCCATACAGACGTGATGGTTGTTCCTGGCCCCTTAGACTTTAATATACTCCTGGGCCGCGATTATACTTATTCCATGGCAGCACTTGTCTCCTCCCTCTTTCGTGTGATGTGTTTTCTGCACCAAGGTCATATCATGACCATCGATTAGCTTGTGTTCTTCGGTCCTAAAATGGCAGCTAGTCCACCATCATCCTTGTCGGATCTTTATCCATTGATTGTGTCATCCCCGCCGCATGTCAATTATGTGGCTACCTGTCCTATGCCCGTATTCAGTGATAGTGCCATTGTGCATCAGGTGCTGGGGGCATTGGGTCCTGATTTCCGAGATGTTTTTCTCCCATCAGATGAGAACCTCTTGGAAGCCATGACTTCTTATTCATCATGATGAGGTCTTTCAGAGCAGAGTTCATTTTCTTGTGTCAAGCTCCTTAAACCATGAAACAAGGTCTATCGGAGCAAAGTTCGTTTTATTGTGTCAAGTTCCTTAAAAAATGAAACAAGGTCATTGGAGCAGAGTTCGTTTTCTTTTGTCAAGCTCCTTAAAAAATGAAACGAGGTCGTTGGAGCAGAGTTCGTTTTCTTTTGTCAAGCTCCTTAAAAAATGAAACAAGCTCGTCAGAGCAGAGTTCATTTTTTTGTGTCAAGCTCCTTAAAAAATGAAACAAGGTCGTTGGAGCAGAGTTCATTTTTTTGTGTCAAGCTCCTTAAAAAATGAAACAAGCTCGTCGGAGCAGAGTTCGTTTTCTTGTGTCAAGCTCGTTAAAAAATTAAAAAAGGTGTTCAGAGCATGGTTTATTTGCTTGTGTCAAGCTCCTTAAAAAATGAAACAAGCTCTCCAGAGCATAGTTCGTTTTCTTGTGTCAAGCTCGTTAAAAAATGAAACCAGGTGTTCTGAGGATAGTTATTTTAATGTGTCAACCTCGTTAAAACAATGAAACACTTTCCTGTTCAATTCGAGTCTTTGATAAGATCTCTTAAAATCCCAGTCAAGTCTTTCTCTCGATCTCGTAAATTGAACCTTCACTCCATCTGCCTTTCATATGGATTGAAGCTTGGGGGCATGTACCTCGAATTGAGTCACCATGCTGGGGGCATGCTTAATTTTTTCAAGCATGGTTTATTTCCGTTTCAAGATTGTGTAAAAATGAAACTGGTTTCAAGCATAGTTTATCTTTCTTTCAAGCTTGTGTAAAAATGAAACCATTCCCATTTTACCTCTCGTGATTGCCATTTTATCAGCCTGTTTTTCCAGATAAGCCTTGGTTTTCTCATTCCACCGTCACTATCTGCTTGATCGATCATATGCCTTCACTTGGTTGTTTTACCCATTCCTGAGGAACCGTTGCGATGAGTGGTTTTGTTAGCCAGCCTATTCACCTTATCATGTTCTGAGTAGTTCCACCATCACCGGAACTAGTTGTTGCCCTTTATACCACTTGTTCCTCTAGGAGGAGTCACCTTTCAGCTCTTTTCTGACTCTCTAAAACTGAAAATATTGTCGAGTCACTTGTCGTTTTGAGCTTGTTAAATTGGCTACGAAGCAATATCTACCCAGTATACATTTACCCCTTTTTCGGGCTAGGATAGATTATTTAAGAAAAAGGAATACCCTAGCCTATCGCAACTAGGAGGTTCTCTCAGAAACAGTTTTCTACCTTTTCGGATCTGTGAGACTACCTACGAAAAGGGACTGTTGGAGTTTTCTTTTCTGTCATCTTTTCAAACTCTCTAAACATGAAAAGATGCCAAGTTCTTCCTTTGTTAGACTCGTTAAAAACTAATGACATCGGACTCCGTCGTAATGATGATACTCGAGCTCCTCCTTCCTAGGGCTCGTTAAATGTACTAGGTTGGATTTGTTTGAAGGACAAACTTATATGAAAAGCATATGGTATCCTCTTCAAGCTTGTGTACAAATAAAGAGGTAC
Organism: Pinus albicaulis; assembly: GCA_034641835.2. NCBI lineage: Eukaryota > Viridiplantae > Streptophyta > Pinopsida > Pinales > Pinaceae > Pinus > Pinus albicaulis. The sequence goes on from CM076572.1 coordinate 655,657,773, forward strand.
TCGCCAAAAATGGTGGGGGAAAATGGAACCAGTATCACCGTCGTGTCGGAGTATGTCACTCTTGAACATGGCACTTATCTGCATTCGTGTTGATTTGGGGACATCTCATCTCGTTTTCTGCTTGCCTCCATGGGATTGGGTGATCTCTTTTGACCGCTCATCTGCTCTTTGCCACATCCTCATGACCTCAGATCCTTTGATGTCAAATACTTCCAAATCCAATGTCGTGCTGCTGATATGTTCAAGAGAAGTTGGCCTCTGCAATTTTCAACCTCCCTCTGATTCTCTACTGATCTTGATTCACAAACATAATGTTCCTCTATCTCGCGTCGATGATGTGGGAAACACTATGGCCCACCTTCGATCAAGGTCACTTCCTGTTGACTTCAACTCATTATCCAGGAAGCTGATCTAGAGACTCCTTTCAGGTACCTTGGAGCCTGCATGCCTCAATGGCAGTTTTTTCACATTCGACGCAAGGTTTTCATCATTGGACTTCGATCGGATTATTTTGCGAGTGTTCGACGCCAGCTCACTGTTCACATTCTGTGGATTGTACCTCATGTACCTTGAGGGCCATCGTCATTATTGGTGGTTTCTCTCGCGTCCGTTAACGGCTTTCATTATTGGTTGGTAATCAGACGATGTTCTTGCATGTATGACTTCAGCTCACATATTCACATGCTCGGACTTGTACTCTGTTCGGGTCGAGATAAAGCGCAAGACCCTGGATTTTGTCTGATGAAATCTAGGCTACGGATTCTTTGTGGATTATCATGATTATTTACGTGACTCATTTGACTGGATGGCTGCGACCATACCTGAGTCTACTTATTGATCCTTCTTTAATGGATGATTGTGTCCATACCTTGGATCCCAGTTATTGTACACTCTATTATGGATGGTTGCACCCATAACACATATCATGTATCAGAGATATCAGTTATACTTGTATTTGCAGGTCTTCCGACGGTAGTGTTTTCAGTTGGGCGCGTTCTCATAAAGCATTTCACCCCTCCCTCTCTCTCGGACCTCATGCTTTAGGGGGCACCTGTTACACAGTAATTTATCACTATCCCTGCAATCCGCATCTCACCCATTGGAGGGTCATTTTTGTGACTAATAAGCAATGTCATGCCTTGAAAATACCATCATTGCATCCCTTTCCATGAGTACAACATTCCTTCTGTTGACCATTTCTTGAGCAGACCACTAAAAACACCTATTTTTGCCTTGGCGCTGGTAGCCCATTATGCCCTCGGGCCAATGAGGAAAATTAACACTGAGCCCGTGCTAGTTGGCACTCTGTCCCAGTTAAGCACCCGTGCCAATCTGCTTATGGAATTTTTTTTAAAAAAAGAGGCGAAGTTTCGATCACAAAAACTTCGTGGATGAGTCATAGGAAGTGGTTCGACTGAATAACCATGGCCTTCCTCCTTTGGCCTCTTGTTTCCACCTTATGGGGAAACCTCCCAAGGGATAAGGCCTCCTTTCCACTATTGTAGGGATCCCAACCTCCAGCTCTCCTCTATAAATATAGCCATCTTCCATTGATGTGCTAGTTGAATAGTTTATAGTTGAATGGCTAAAGGTTTGAACATGTTCTATCTGAACTTGTAGGAAGGAAACTATAGCCGGGAAACTATTGAGAGCCAAGCCGAAGAGAGAGAGCTTCGTCCAGATTCCTGACAGGCTTTGTTGAGACACACTCCGTTGTCAGCCCCGCCGAAGGAAGATCATAGCGTCAGAGCATTTGGTTGTAATCTCCCTTTTCTCATTTATAATATAAGTGAATCTGATTATGGCTCCATTCATGTGTTCATTTCCTTATGTAATGAAATGAATTATATCCTCTCTGACTTATATATGGTTACATGTTTTAGATTTTATGTTGTATGTCGTTGTTTCCTTGCATGTGTGCAGGTGTTCGGATGTGTCGAACGGAAGGATCGTGATCTATCAAGCGAGGGACGGGAAACATCATCTTTTCTTCAACGACCACTGCATGGGATTTGAGGTAGGCTAATCATTATGATTTTTGTCGTTTTGTAACTAGGAACCAACATCATTGCGTGACTTGATTGTTGCTAGACCCGATCTTGGCTAGTGGGTTCGCCTCTGTCTGCAAAGGGGATTTACCTCCTCAACAAACTGGTGACTCCACTGGGGATGTACCTCGAATTGAGTCACCATGCTAGGGGCATGCTTAATTTTTTCAAGCATAGTTTATTTCCATTTCAAGCTTGTGTAAAAATGAAACTAGTTTCAAGCATAGTTTATCTTTGTTTCAAGCTTGTGTAAAAATGAAACCAACTTCAAGCAGAGTTTTCTGATTTCAAGCTTGTGTAAAAATTAAACCATTCCCATTTTACCTCTCGTGATTGCCATTTTATCAGCTTTTTTTTCCAAATGAGCCTTGGTTTTCTCATTCCACCGTCACTATCTGCTTGGCCGATCATATGCCTTCACTTGGTTGTTTTACCCATTCCTGAGGAACCGCTGCGATGAGTGGTCTTATTAGCCAGCCTCTTAACCTTATCATGTTCTGAGTAGTTCCACCATCATCGGAACTAGTTGCTGCCCTTTATACCACTCTTTCCTCTAGGAGGGGTCACCTTTCAGCTCTTTTCTGACTCTCTAAAACTAAAAATATTGTCGAGTCGCTTGTCGTTTTGAGCTCGTTAAATTGGCTACGAAGCGATATCTACCCAGTATACGTTTACCCCTTTTACGAGCTGGGATAGATTATTTACGAAAAAGGAATACCCTAGCCAATCGTGACTAGGAGGTTCTCTCAGACACAGTTTTCTACCTTTTCAGATCTGTGAGACTACCTACGAAAAGGGACAGCTGGAATTTTATTTTTTATCATCTTTTAAAACTCTCTAAACATGAAAATATGTTGAGTTCTTCCTTTGTCAAACTCGTTAAAAACTGATGACATTGGACTCCATCGTAATGACGAGTTCCTCCTTCCTAGGGCTCGTTAAATGTACTAGGTTGGATTTGTCCGAAGGACAAAATTATATGACAAGCATATGGTATCCTCTTCAAGATTGTGTAAAAATAAAGAGGAACTCGCCAAAAATGGTGGGGGAAAATGGAACCAGTATCACCGTCGTGTCGGCAATATGTCACTCTTGAACATGGCACTTGTCTGCATTCGTGTCGGGTTGGGGACATCTCATCTCATTTTCTGCTTGCCTCCATGGGTTTGGGTAATCTCTTTTGACCGCTCATCTACTCTTTTCCATGTCGTCATGACCTCAAATCCTTTGATGTCAAATACTGCCAAATCCAGTGTCGTGTCGCCGATATGTTCAAGAGAATTTGGCCTCTGCATTTTTCAACCTCCCTCTGATTCTCTACTGATCTTGATTCGCAAACATCATGTTCCTCTGTCTCGCGTCGATGATGTGGGAAACACTATGGCCCACCTTTGATAAAGGTCACTTCCTGTCGACTTCAGCTCATTATCCAGGAAGCTGATCTAGAGACTCCTTTCAAGTACCTTGGAGCCTGCATGCCTCAATGGCAGTTTTTTCACATTCGACGCAAGGTTTTCATCATTGGCCTTCGATCGGATGATTTTGCAGGTGTTCGACGCCAGCTCACTGTTCACATTCTGTGGATTTTACCTCATGTAACTTTAGGGCCATCGTCATTATTGGTGGGTTCTCTCGCGTCTGTTAACGGCTTTCATTCTTGGCTGGTAATCAGACGATGTTCTTGCATGTTCGACTTCAGCTCACATATTCACATGCTCAGACTTGTACTCTATTCGAGTTGAGATAGAGCGCAATACCCTGGATTTTGTCTGATGAAATCCAGGCTGCAGATTATTTTTGGACTATCATGATTAGTTACATGACTCATTTGACTAGATGGCTGCGACCATACCTGAGTCTCCTTGTTGATCCTTCTTTAATGGATGGCTGCGTCCATACCTTGGATCTCGATTATTGTACACTCTATTATGGATGGCTACGCCCATACCACATATCATGTATCAGAGATATCAGTTGTACTTGTATTTTTAGGTCTTTCGACGGTAGTGTTTTCATTTGGGCGCGTTATCATAAAGCATTTCACCCCTCCCTCTCTCTCGGACCTCATGCTTTAGGGGGCATCTGTTACACAGTAATTTGTCACTGTCCCTGCAATCCCCATCTCACCCATTGGAGGATCATTTCTGTGAATAATAAGAAATTTCATGCCTTGCAAATACCATCATTGCATCCCTTGCCATGAGTACAACATTCCTTCTGTTGACCATTTCCTGAGCAGACCACTGAAAACACCAATTTTTTCCTTGGCGCTGGTAGCCCGTTATGCCTTTGTGCCAATGAGGAAAATTAACACTGAGCTCGCGCTAGTTGGCGCTCTATCCCAGTTAAGCACCCGCGCCAATCTGCTTATGGAATTTAAAAAAAAAAAAGAGGCTAAGTTTCGATCACAACAACTTCGTGGATGAGTCATAGGAAGTGGTTCGACTAAATAACCATGGCCTTCCTACTTTGGCCTCTTGTTTCCACCTTATGGGGAAACCTCCCAAGGGATAAGGCCTCCCTTCCACTATTGTAGGGATCCCAACCTCCTCCTCTCCTCTATAAATATATCCATCTTCCATTGATGTGCTGGTTGTACAGGTTATAGTTGAATGGCTGAAGGTTTGAACATGTTCTAGCTGAACTTGTAGGAAGGAAACTATAGCCGGGCAACTATTGAGAGCCAAGCCGAAGAGAGAGAGCTTCGTCCATATTCCCGACAGACTTTGTTGAGATGCACTCTGTTGTCAGCCCCGCTGAAGGAAGATCATAGCGTCAGAGCATTTGGTTGTAATCTCCCTTTTTTCATTTATAATATAAGCAACTCTGATTATGGTTCCATTCATGTGTTCATTTCCTTATGTAATTCAATGAATTATATCCTCTGTGACTAATATATGGTTACATGCTTTATATTTTACATTGTATGTCGTTGTTTCCTTGCCTGTGTGCAGGTGTTCAGACGTGTCGAACGGAAGGATCATGATCTGTCAATTGAGGGACTGGAAACATCATCTTTTCCTCAACGACCACTGCGTGGGATTTGAGGTAGGCTACTCGTTATGATTTTTTATGTTTTGTAACTAGGAACCAATGTCATTGCATGACTTGATTGTTGCTAGACCCGTTCTGGGCTAGTGGGATCGCCTCTGTCCGCAGAGGGGATTTACCTCCTCAACAGTATGTATATCAAATTAGATAAAAAGGGGCATGTTATTATGATTTCTCTGTATTTTGATCATCTAATTATAACATATAATGCTTCTAATTTAACTAATGAAGTTAAATGATAGTTTTAAAAGGAGTTTGAAATGAAATACCTTGTTGAATTGCATTATTTCTTTAGTCTTGAGATATGGAGAGAAGGTGGACAAATATTGGTTACATAGAGTAAGTATACCAGGTATATACTAATAAGATTCAAAATGGACCAATGAATGGCAGTATCAATGCCATTAAAACATAATGCCAAACTCTACAATAATGATGGGTTGAGAGAGGTGGATAGTACATTGTGTCGTCAACTGGTGGGAAGTATAAACTATCTCACCAACATAGCATATTCGGTTAGTATTCTAAGTTATTTTATGGCCAAACCTCTTGAGATCCATTAGAGAGCAACTAAGAGAGTACTTGAATATCTAAAAGGAACAATTAACTTTGGTATTAAATATACTAATGATTTTGATGTTTAGTTGGCAGGCTATTTTTATTCAGGTTGGGTCGGAAATCCTGATGATAGAAAATCAACTTTAGGATATGCATTCGGCCTTGTATCTGGGATTGTGGCATGGATCATAAATAAACAACCAACTATTTATTTGTCACCGACTAAAGCTAAGTAAAAGTATTTCTGTAGTGCTACTTGCAAAGTAGTTTGGCTAAGGCGAGTCCTTGAATATGTGGGAGAAATACAAAAACACCAACGATCATTGAGTGTGACAATGAAAGCACTGTCAAATTAGTGAATAGTCATGTGTACCATGCAAGATCAAAATATATTGAGACATCATTTTTTGAGGGAAAAGATGCAGTCCAAGGAGGTTGATTTAATCTATTATAATACTAATGAAAATGTCACTGACATTTTTACAAAGCCACTTGGGAAGGAAAAAATTGAAGTGTGTAGGAATCATATGGGTGTGGTAGAAAACACATTTCTCCATTAAGGGGTAGTGTTGGAATAATGGAGAAATATGAAGATTCTCTTATAATTAGAACTAGTTGTGTGTTGTTAGATTTGGTTGAACTATTTGCCTTTATTAGACTTTGTTGGTTGTTAGTTCTTATACTCTAGGAATATATTCAAAAATATATAATCTTATATATGTAAGAGTTTCTTGGCCTGGTGAATACAAGTGAGTGTTGCAGTGCAGTCTCCTGAGTGAATGATTGTCTCACCAAAGAGCTGCAACCCAATATATGTTAATAAGAGAGAGAAATTATATCATATTAATATGTGTTTTCTATTTTGGAATATGACAAGGCATTATTAATATTTTAATGTGGAGAATGTGAATTATAATTAAAAAAAAATGTCAAAGTCAACTATGTTTAAAAAAAAAAAAACAAACAAACAAACAAAACAAAAAAACATTTTATTAGTTTGTAAGCTCAAAGTCAGCATAGATCCATCTTAACTCCAAATCTACCAAGAGTCAAGAGCAATCAAGCCTCTCGAGGTGCAAACCTTTCCTCAATCTTTGCACTCAAAAAGTGTTTTGCATCTTTACAAATTTGATCCCTCTCACCGCTTCGTAGATTGGGAGTTAAGATGGATCTATGTTGGTTGTGCTGAGAGGAGCTATATAGGGAGATGTCACATAAGGTTACATTTAAAAATAATAAAATGATACCTACATTAACAAGTTAAAATCTAGTAATAAAAAAAAAATCAATGTCAGTCATAAAGAAAATACTTAAATTTCCACATCAATTTTATATAGAGAGATGAAGTAATTGAAAAAGAAAAATATTAATTACTTTTTAGTATGATATGTAATTTATTCCATATTTAGTTGACATGTAATATTTAAAACAAAAATATATTAATAACAAATAAAATATTTTAGTGTTAGTGATAAATAATATGATTTTATATCAACTTTATATAGAAAAAAATAAACTAATTTAAATTAAAAAAATATTCTTATATTTATGTGATATGTAATTTATTCCTAGCTTGCATTCGCAGATAGCAGCGAGTAATGGATGTCCCCATTGTCGGTTTCACAATTGATTTATGACAAGTTTTCCCACTATTTAAAAAAATATGTAATTTATTCCATTCTTAATATGGAGTTCATGTATAATATTTCAAAAATATTAAAAACACACAAAATTTAATATGGATTATAAATCAAATATTTCAAAATGCACTTTCATTAAAAGATTTTAACATCATATATATATATATATATATATATATATATATATATATATATATATATATATATATATATATATATATATATATATATCTATAGAGAGAGAGAGAGAGAGAGAGAGAGTTGTAATTCCTTCAATGTTTAATATATAATTGACATGTAACATTTTAAAAAATATTAATAAGAGAGAGAGAGATTATATCCTATAAATATATGTTTTCTACTTTGGAAAGATGAATAATTATAATTATTGCACCGAGAGGTGCTATCGAGGATATAAATTTGACTGGCACTCTTACCCGTCAAGTAAATTTTTATGACATGATTCCTTTTAAAACTACCTTTCATATGACGTTTGATATTTTTCTCTGCAATCATATGGAGCCACGGGACAAGGCCTAGTGGTGGCAACATCTATGGAAATTGAAGCCCCCCCCCCAAAGCCAGATTTCTTATTTGGTGCATACTGTCAAATTGCACCCCCACGGAGGACAACCTTAGAAAAAGGGAGTTTCATGGACCATCCAGATGTTGCTTATGCCTCTCCCAAGCGAAAATTGTAAATCATATGTTCCTGGATTTCCCTCCAATCTCACATCTATGGCACTCTACGACTACCATTCTTGGTTGCACTCAAATCTGGCAAGGCTCCTCAGTCTGTACTTCTTGGACAAACTGGTGGCATGGATCTCAGAGGCCAAAATACAAGATCATTCCCCTCCTCATTTCCTGGGGTATCTGGCTCACAAGAAATCATTATATCTTTATGGATAGACCTGTTGATCGGGATCGTACCTGTAGGACCATTATATCCATTTTCCAACTTATCCCTGAGGATAACCATGAAGCACAAGATAGGACCATCATACCTGAGACCATTGACAGAACCCTACCATTGGCTTATTTCGACGGTGCATCCAATCTTAATGGATGCAGGGGGTGTTGTACTACACTTGCATGACACTCATTTCTTACACATTAAGATGGGACTTGGCCTGAGATCAAATAACTATGCTGAACTTAATAGCCTCAGACTTCTCCTCACCTTTGCCTAGGAACAATGTTGCAACAGAATTCAAATTTTTGGGGATTCGCAGATTACCATAAATTGGTTTAACTTGAAGGCACAATGTCACACTCACTTGCTTAGAGCACTTATGGATGAGGTCTTATTACTAAAATCACTATTTAATTTTATCTCTGTTACTCACATTTACAGGCAGCGGAATCAGGTGGCCAACAAACTTTCCAAGGAGGCCATGCAATTAGAGTGGGGTTGATGGCATATATCGGCTCATGAAGGGGAACAAGAATATCAGTTCTACCGTCGCCCATTCATTGAGGATTTTGTTGCACAGGGCATTGTCATTATCTGACAGTTGTTTTGTTTTTTGATACCTTATCGTGGAAACTATAAACAGTCTACGGGATTGTCATCTTTTTTATCTTATTTGATTACATATATACATGTCACTGAATTATATTTTTATATTTATGTAAATATTATATTAGAATAGCTGAAAAATCAACATTGTATTGACAGAGTATCAGACTCTACGAAGAAAATGTAAAACATTTTGATCTTAGCATAGATGATTATGCTGCTAGATGCAACATGTGATTTTTCTTAATGAAAAATTACGACTTTTTTCTCTGGAAAAAAAACGTTTGATATTTATTTTTATCCATCATTTAAATATTCTATGTTGTATGTCTTTGTTATTTTTTTGTTGTGAACATAAAAGAAATTTTTGTTAATATAAGTTCTATGTGATGTCTTATTACAATTTTTTTTGTTCTAGGTTAACCATAAAATATAGATCAACCAAGTAAATTCGCAGATGTACATGTTTTATATTACTTAGGAAAGATCAAACATATCTAATTTTGTTTATTCCTAGTGGAAAACTACTTGATGATGTGGTATAGTTAGGTATACTCACTATTTATGTAATTTCGTAGATTTTATAAATCATGTTGAACCACCCTTAAAGTGTTCTCAAGTAGATTGGTCCAACCCATCAATTGTAATGTATTTCAAAGAGAAACAATCATTCACAACTTTCAATGTGATGAGTTGGATTAAAGAATGAACGTAAAACAATAAAACAATATTCAACCCATTATGAGTGAAGTTTTCTGGATATTTATGTTGGGTGGAGATTTACAGATGTCCAATGCTTCGGGTGGACTCACCATCGATCATCAAGGATAGAAGAAAAACTTGTATGATCAAAAAAGTGTCAACAGTTGCACATGGAAGACATGAATTGGAAAACAACACTAGAGGAGCTCACAGGTGCAGATCAACAGGAGCTCCTACAAGCAAATACACCCACTTAGGATTCACATTAGACTCCAAGAATAAATAGATACATTTGGTTAGGGATAGTAAAATAGATCCCTGAATAATAGGAACTGAATGTCTAAGAAAAAACCAAATCAAAACTACGTAACAATATACCTAATATCCATTAATTTTAACACTTCCCCTTAATGGAGAAAGGGATTATTAACCACACCTAATGTATCCCTAAACAAATCAAACTTTAGTCTTCCTAGAGGCTTAGTGAATATATCAGCCATATTATCACAAGAATTACAATATTCTACACAAATATCATTGGACTGCACTTTCTCCCTGACAAAATGAAAATGAGTGTCTATGTGCTTGGTGTTTTTATGAAACACGGGATTGTAAGCCAGTATGATTGAACTCTGATTGTCGCAATTGATGATTGTAGCTTCTGTCTGTTCTTCCCCTGCATCTTGGAGAAGTCTACGCAACCAAGCTGCCTCACATGTTGTTGCACACATAACTTGATATTCTGCTTCTGCTGAGGATAAAGCAATAGTATGTTGCTTCTTGTTGCACCAAGAGATGACCCCAGAACCAATGTTGAAGGCGTAACCTGTAATTTATCTTCTATCATCTAAATTTCTCACCCAATCAGAGTCTTTATAACCTATCAAACTAACATCAAATGAGTCAGAATAAAAAATACCAAAGTCTGATGTTCCTTGCAGATACCTTAATACTCCTCTCGCTGCATGCCAATGATTGTCATGAGGTTGAGTCATAAACTGACTCAACACACTCACTGCATAAGCTAAATCTAGTCTTGTTGTAGTCAAATAAATAAGACTACCAATCAATTTTATGTACAATGTTGCATCTGCATATTTTAAACCATCATTCATCTGAAGTTTGTTGTTCTACTGTAAAGGTAAAAATGCAGCCTTACACTCATCCATCTTAAATCTAGACAACAAACTCTTTGCATACTTACCCTGGGACAAGAAATTTTGGCTTGAATCTCTCCAAACTTCTAGACCCAAACAATATTTCATTTCTCCAAGGTCCTTCATCTCAAATTTCTGTGATAATTGTTGCTTGATTTCTTCAATGAGATTGTCTACACTTTCTGTCATTATCAGATCATCTACCTATACAGAAATAAACACTATTTGTCCTTTATCATTAAACATGGTATATAAATTGGGATCATTTTTGCTCCGTTCATAACCATGCATGAGGAAACAAGAGTCAATTTTTTTGTACCAGGATCTAGGAGCTTGGTTTAAACCATATTAAGCTTTCTTTAATCTACATACTAAGTGTTCTTCTCCCTTCTTAACAAACCCCTCAGGCTGCACTAAATATACTTCTTCTTTTAAGTCACCATTTAAGAAAGCAGATTTAACATCTAATTGATGTATTTTCCAATGTTGCTTAGTGGCTAAAGCAATAATCATTCTGATAGTATTTAATTTTGCAACAGGGGCACATGTTTCCTCAAAATAAATACCTTCTATCTCGGAATACCCCTTTGCCACCAACCTTGCTTTATGCTTATCAATAGACCCATCTGCTTTAAATTTCAACTTAAATAACCATCTGCAACCTATGGGTTGTTTATCATTAGGAAGATTTACTAGATCGCAAGTATTGTTCTTAATGATTGATTCATATTCCTCCTTCATTGCTTTCTTCCATTCAAAACTTTTACTAGCTTCATAAAAAATAGAAGGTTCTGCAATGTTTAACATACCAGTCATGAGCGCACAATCCCTATATCGAGTTGGTAACTATTTTGGCCTGCTTGATCTTCTGAGTGATGGGGGTTCAATTATTCTGTTGCTTTCTTCTCTTTGTGGGCTGAACTCATTTTATTCCACATTACCCTGTTGCTGTTGCTATTCTTGTTGCTGTTCCTGCTTATGTTCCTGTTGCTGACTGATTCTTGTTTCACTATCCTCTTCTGGAAGTAAGGGTACATGCCATTCTTCATTGTTTTGAACATGATTTCAATTATCAACCTATTCATGGAATATTACATCTCTACTGACAAACACCTTGTGAGTAGAAGGGTCAAACAATTTATAAGCCTTATACTCACTGCAGTATCCAATGAAGGTACATTTAATGGCCTTTGAATCTAACTTCTTCCTGTTCTCTTTAAGAACATGCGCAAAAGCTTTACAACCAAATACTCTAAGATGACTTACTGCAGGCTTGAAGCCAAAAAATGCTTCAAAAGGATTTTTATATTCAATAATTTTAGTAGGACTCCTATTCTTTAAATATACTGCAGTATTAACAGCTTCTGCCCAAAAACCATTGGTTAGATTCTTACCTTTCAACATACTGCGAGCACACTCCATGAGTGTTCTATTTTTCCTCTTAGCAACTCCATTCCGCTGAGGAGTGTAAGGTGTTGTAAATTTCTACTGTATCCCATGCTCGTTGCAGTATTTGATGAAGACTCCTTTCTTGAATTCTCCTCCTTGATCTGATCGAAAAATCCTGATGAACTTTCCTGTTTTCTTCTCAATCATGTTTCTGAATTTATTGAAATATTCAAAAGCATGAATTTTTTGTTTAAGAAAATATACCCATGTGAATCTTGTACAATCATTAACAAAGATTAAAAAATAGTAGGCCCCACCTAACGATATTGTCTGCATCGGGCCACATAAGTCAGTGTGTACAAGTTTGAGTATATCCCTCTATTTTCTATATTTAATGGTAGGAAATTCATCTCTATGTTGTTTACCGAATGCAGATGCTTCACAATCAATATGCAAATTTTTCAAAACAGGAAGACCATCTACCATACCTTTGTTCTACAACAGAACGAGATCACTGAAGTTGATATGCCCAAGTCGTTGATGCCACAAATTTTCAGCAAACTTATCCGATGACATCAAGGCTTCCTATGGCGTACTCTTCACATCCAGTTCGTAGAGTCCCCCTATGCGAATGCCTGTAGCAATGGGCTTCATCTGATCCAACAATTCTTTAACAATATAATGAGATTTAAAGAATTCTACTTTGAGATCCTGATCTGTAATCTTTGACACAGAAATCAGGTTCTTCTTAATGTCAGGAACATACCACACATCAGATATATTCCTGATCTTTCCATCAGGCAGAGTGACAAGGACATATCCATGTCCCTTGATCTCATACCCTCTATTATCTCCAAGGTATACTTTTACTCCAGTGTTGGATTCTTTAACATTTCTGAACCATTTATTTTTACCTGACATATGTGAGGAGGCTCCAGAATCTACGAACCAAATATCTTATTCATCCTCCTCAGTAGCTAAAGCAGTGTCAGCCTCAGCCATAAACAATCTAACATCCAGATTATGATATGCATCTGCATCAGCCAAATGACCTGCATGTCTTCTCTGCTTGTACCTCTCCTGATTTGCCTTTTTCTTATGGAAAAATTTAGAAATATGGCCTATCTTACCACAATAAAATCATTTAGGATCAGAGTCATGTTTATGCGAGGTCATACCTTGTGGTGTCCTTTTTGATGTGTTGCCCCTCCTCTGATCAGCCATTGCTCTCCTTTTTGGCTTGAACTTTGTTATCAATGCAAGATCTGAATCTTGAGGTTTGAGAGCAACCTCCTTTCCTCTTCCTATATTAAAATCCTAGTAAGCTCTTCAAATCATGGAGGCTTTTCTCTTGCATTCAATCCGGTTATAAACATCTGATAGTCATTCGTCATGCCGTTCATGGTAATTGTCACGAGATCATCATTTGCCACAGTTTGACCAATATCAGATAGTTTATCTTTAACTTCCTTTATCCGAGATATGAATGAAGAAACAGACTCATTCTCCTCCATCTTGATTGAGAGAATCTTCTTCCTGAGGTACAAGGTTCGACTGGTGTTCTTGATTTCATACATATCTTTGAGAACTGTCCAGATGTGATTCGTTGTCTTGCAATCTCAAATATGAGGGATGATGCAATCTTTAACTGATAATTTGAGTAGCACCTTTGCCTTCATCTCCCTTTTCTCCCAATCTTGAATTGTTGTATTCGATCCACCATTTGCAGCAGTCGGCTTGACTTCATCGCCAATGGAAATTCTATAAGCATTTTGTCCCTCAAGAAGAGTTTGAAGCTTAAATTTCCAATTTGTGTAATTGGAGCCATCCAACTTGTTTATTTCATTTAAATAAGCTTCTGCCATCTGATTATTCATCTTGGAAAGAGAGAAAAAAAAAAATCAACCCCAGATTCTCACAACAAATTGAATACAGTTGTGGCGATATCTTTGCTTACAGAGTTACGGCACATGCAGACAAAACGAAAGCTTCAAAATACTGAAGCTAAAAAACACGTTTTCGAACACCCAAATCGATGCAACAAAATCAACAGTGGCAATGAAATCAATACCTGTGCCTGCGCCTTGAATTTCAATGAAAAAAATGGTGTTGATTCACCGTGTGGGTACAAGGGCGAAATTCAACGCATAAAGGTACCAACACTGATGGATCACGTTTATGCTGGTTGGTGGCTTACATTTCCAAATCCACGCTCACGTAGGCTTCGATACACAGATTTATATAACCACTTTTATGCACAGAGGCACGCAGAGATCAAATTTAATCATCAGCTTTAAGTGTTGAGGCAGACACAGCAATCCTCCACTATTTAATCAACAAGCCAACATCGATCAGGCGCAAAGCTTCCTGAGGAACTGATCATCGATCATCTGCAGGGAAAGATCAATTGGAAACCGTTCACACGGCGATCCTCCAGAAAACTGTAGAAACCACGCAGCGCGCAAATCAACAGTTCACGTCGGCTTCACGAAGCCAGTCAGTTCCAGTCCCTTCGACCCCTTAGATTAAAAAAACTCCCCTTTTCTCCTCTGCGTTAATTCTCCACCTCCACTCCACCAACGGCGTCCAACACCTCGTGATCAACCCGGTTTACTCGCAGATCCTTATTACCATGAACAGACACACAAATAGTGGCCTCCACGTAGGCTGCCTTCCCACCAACATTCAAATGTCGTCTCTCGGCCCTCCTCACGTAGGAAATAAAATGTCATCTCTCAGCCTTCCCACCAGCAGTCAGATGTCATCTCTCGGTGGACAAACAAACTCAGCTAGCTTCAACCTGAAGCTCTGATACCATGTCAACAATTTCACATGGAAGACATGAATTGGAAAACAACACTGGAGGAGCTCACATGTGTAGATCACCAGGAGCTCCTACAAGCAAATGCACCCGCTTAGGATTCACATTAGACTCTAAGAATAAATAGACACATTTGGTTAGGGATAGTAATATAGATCCCTGAATAATAGGAATTGAATGTCTATGAAAAAACCAAATCAAAACTATGTAACAATATACCTAATCTCCATTAATTTTAACAAAAAGAGCACCATGTCGTTTATAAAGTCACAACTATGTGCCACTAAAAGAAATTTGAACATTGATATTAAAGTTCAATTATCTTAGAGAAAAATAAAACATCAAAATAAAATAAAAGAACAAGCAAATATTAAAATAAAATAAAATAAACTATAATTAAGCGAGGGTTGACTAAGCTATAGACAGTAATCCAAATGATAGAATTTAAATAATAAATTGATATAAATAGTCAAAATTATAGGAAACATTGAACCCACTTTTAAAATAGTAAATTGGAAAGATTCTCATATTTCAATCAATAGCAATATATGGGGTGTGCATTTTGAATAAATTCAAAAGTCGTCAAACAAGTAACAAGGACAAAGCTCCCCTACTCACAGCCCAACACTTAAAAGGCCCAAACCCAGCTACATCGTATGTATTGAATGCATCACAGACATTGTCGCCACACACTTGACATTTAATCAAACTAATAAACAATACCAATTTATAAAAATTGGGATCTATTTGCAATATACCATTACTATGTGAACTTCATAGAAACTCTCAAAATCAAATAGAAAATTGTTATTTCGCTCATACAATCAAGAAACGTTAGTTCTATTATTTCTATTGGACAACTAAAAAACCCTTTGATTTGATTACTTTATCCCCATACATTAGTGTTTTATATAACATATCAATGGCCCATGGGTGTGGGTATGTTGATTGAGTCTCAACCTTTCAGTTGTAGGATTCAGTATTCAAGCTCTAAGTTTAAATGTATACAATGCATTATTGCATGACGTGAGTGGAGATAGAGGCAAACTTTATCTAAAACATCCATAGACCCATTGTGGGTGATTTTGTGATTATCTTGGAGTGTCAACACTTTGGGGGGATTTTGTGCTTGTTTTGGAGCCTCATCTTGGGATCTTAGTATTATGCGAACCACATAGGGTGATGCTTATCTTGGAACCTCAACCAAAAATACTATTATTTATTTATGTTTTTCATCCTATTTAGAATTACTCACACACAAATAAATGTAATTTTTTAACTCACCCATCAAAATGATAGTTTAAAAAATTAAGTAAATGTCATCATTAACATGCATATTTTAAAATGGTGAGTATTTGGCGATCAAATAAATGGAATACAAGTAAATACCTGTCAAATTTAACCCTTGTCTCCAACCGAGTATGGTAAAGATGTCAATTTACGAGTAGTTTTTGAGCTCCAAGTTTATGAGAACCCATGGTATTCATGTGGAATATAGCCTATTTAAAGGAGGAAATCAACCTAGTCTAGATCCATCTTAACTCCTTCATTGTTTAATATATAGTTAATATGTAACCTTTTAAAAATTATTAATAAGAGAGAGATTGTATCATATTAATATATATTTTCTACTTTTGAATATGATTGGGGCATGTATTAATATTTTAATGTGGAGAATAAGAATCATATATATATATATAGAGAGAGAGAGAGAGAGAGAGAGAATTCGAAGAAATATCTAGGAAAATCCATAGGGATCACAATCCATCGACTTATTAGTAGAGTCTAATAAAAAGGGCATCAAGGAGAATTGACTGTGTGACTTCCTATTACCAAGGTGATTTTAGCGATGGGAACTCGACCAATTAAGGGTTACGCTTGGGGATTATTATTATTATTATTATTATGTGGTTCATGGACCCTGAGATAGGTGACCACTACATCCACATAATATTTGTACAAGGAAGATACACCAAAAGGCATCACTTTATGTCGGTTCAAACACAAATGATGACCATGAGGGTGTCGAGAGAATTGAACCTGCGACCTCTCAATGGAAAATGTGCTTTAATAACGTGGACTCAACCATTTGAGTTAACCCTCTCAGACAATTATGTATATATTATATGAAACAAGTGGAAATAAGAATTTTCTTATAGTTAAAACATTTTTATTGGTTTGTAAGCTCAATACTAGCATAGATCCATTTTACTCTAGATCTACCAAAAGTTATGAGGAATCAAATATCATGAGGTGTAACCCTTTTTTCAGCTTTTGCACTCAAAAGGAGGTTTGCATCTTGATAGATTTAATTTCTCTCAATGTTTACTAAATCCATAATTAAGATGAATCTATACTCATATATTATAATGTAATGGATGAAGGAAAATAAATTTAAAAATTTAAATTCAATAATAAATTAATGTTAAGAAAACTTCAAAAAATGGTGTAAAATTTTCTATTACTTTTATACATGTAATCATTAAATATAAATATTATCAACTTTTTATTACATTGAATTCATTTATATAAACATAATTAATAAAGATATGATATAAAATGTATATTAATTATAGTTAATTAAACAATGAAAACTTAGTTTACATGTTATGTTTGTGTTGTCATATGTAACACATAAATAATGCCACACATACAACTACACATTACCCTCCATACAGTGTATAATATATATGTATCCACTAAAATAAAATATAAAATATAAAAGTGTATTTTATAATATAAACGAGTTAAAATTTCCCAAAAAAAATTTGCATTGTGTTATTGTTAATTAATCATCCCGTGAGGGTTATGGGGTTGATTTATGTTATGGAACCAGCTAGAAAAATAGAAGAAAAGAGATATCAACGCCTTAGAATTCAGCCACTTCGAGGGGGAAACCTCCTTTACATTACATAAATGAACAATTTTTGGTTGATACAAATGAAAAAAACCCATTTCTATATATAGAATCCATGGGGTCACAATATAATCCTAACCAACCTAACAATAATAATGTAAGGGCACAATAATAACAATATGGGGGTTACACGGGTACAACAATAACAATAAGGGGGCTACACTAACAACAATAAGGGACTACACTAGTAATATAGGGACCTAACATGCCCCTTTCCTTCAAAAAACTGTTGTTCTCAACGCTTGAGTAGCTCTGGATGATTCTGTATAAAATTCTCATCCTCCCATGTAGAATCCTCAATGGGTAAGTTCTTCCACTTGATGAGATACTCTGAAATTGATCGATTTCGTAGCTGTCGAGTTCTTGTTTCCGTGACTAATTCAGGTACCAACATGAGTTTTCCTTCCTCATCAAGTTTTGAAAATATTGTTTGAACTGGAATTTTGTCACCTATAACCTTCTTTAAGCATGAAACATGGAAAACTGGATGCACTCGAGAAGAAGTACGAAGCTCCAATTTGTATGCCATGGTACCAATATTTTGCAACACCTCGTAAGGACCATAGTAATTTGGTGATAATTTATTATCCTTCTTAGCTCGCTTGAGGGACATTTGTTTGTATGGTTGTAGCCGTAAAAATACCCAGTCTCCTACATCAAAACTTCTCTCGTTGCGATGTTGATATGCCTGTTCTTTCATTCGATTTTGTGCCAAATTTAGGTTATCCTTTAAGAGTTGGAGAACTTCTTGTTGATGCTCGATGTGATCTTCCATTGCTTTAACCTTAGAATTTTCTCTTAAAGATGATGTGATGGACAGTGGCTGATATCCATAAAGTTCCATAAATGGAGTCATTTTTGCTGCAGTATGGAAGGAAGTGTTATACCACCATTCAACCAGAGGTAACCACTTGACCCATTGTGTTTGTTTATCAGATATAAAACAACGAAGATATCCTTCCAAACATTTGTTCACTATCTCAGTTTTCCCATCGGATTGAGGATGATAAGATGAACTATGAGCTAGTTGAGTACCCAAACAAGAAAATAATTTCGTCCAAAAATTTCTAGTAAAAATGGGATATTTTTCGCTTACAATAATATTTGGGTTTCCATGTAGCTTTTGAATTGTTTCCATAAATGCAGTAGCAACTGTACTTGCTTTAAATTGATGAGATAATGCACAAAAGTGTGCATACTTGGTAAGTCTACCTCGTTAAAGCACTCCTATCCAAAAGGCACATTGGTTATCAACTAACATGATTATGACACTCTTTCCTTCAGACCTAGGTAAATCTGTGATAAAATCCATTGAAATCTCCTCCCAACGTTGAATTGGAATGGATAAAGGTTGTAGAATACTCGGGGTCTTAATTGTCTCAACTTTATCTTGCTGGAAAACCAAACATTCCGCCACAAAATTTTCAATATCGGATTTAAGGCCATCCCAAAAAAAATATTTCTTCACCCGATGTTAAGTTTTTAAAAATCCTGAGTGTCCTCCTAAGGGAGAAGTGTGAAATTCCAAAAGAATCTTTTGTTTTAGTTGGGAATTCTTACAAATATATAAGCGATCTTTGTACCATAAGGAATCAATTTTCCAACTAAATGTATTAGATGTAGTAGGATCTTGCTGCAACTTTTGAATGAGTGTCCACACTTCTTCGTACTTTTTCCATTCATCCCTTGCTTTGCTTATCCAATCTCGTTGGATAATAGAAATGGCACAAAGTGTTGGGGTTCCTATGTTTTGGCAGATTTGGCAATACCAAAAGATAAGACAACATCAAACCACTTTGGGATCTTAGGATCTAACCCTCCTGGATCCGGAGAGGGATCTCTCCATAAAACAAAGAATGATATATATCTTTGAAGCTCAAGATGAGATATTAGGCTAGGTATGAGGCACGATGGGGGGCTTTAAATGATGTGGTTGGTTGTTGGGTTAAGTCATGAGATCATAGACTGAGAAAGTAATGGAAGGAAAGGAGCAAAGCAGCAGGATGTTTCGGCAAAAGAGGATAGGTTAGAAACGTGCCATCCATTGGGCTATGGAGTCATGAAAGGAAATTACTTGCAAACAACTAAGCAAGGCTTCCAGAGGGCAAGTCGTCTATACTAAAGGATCTTTCAGATAGATGGTGGAATGGAACATTAAAAGTGAAGGTGAAAGAAGGAAAGACACCAGATTTTTTGTCTAGAGATCAGGTTAGAGGTCATTTAACTCCAAGCCTACTTTGACATACTCAAAGGCAACTCTCAATGAAGACACAAAGGGCAGCTTGAGATCAAACCAGAGGTCATCTAACTCCAGATATGCTTCAGCATATTCCAGGAGAAAAACAGAGATAAGATTTGACACAAAGCTAGAGTCTATAGATCAGAGAAGGACTTTTAACCTTCCTTTCTTTGACACTAGCCAGGACATCCAAGCAACAAACCCGAATTCACACATCAGCTAACAGTGAATAACCACTACTACACTGGTTAAATTACAAGAATTTTCTCTTAGATTCACAATCAGCGGAAAACATTGAAGGTAGGGAGAGCAGAAACATAGGGTACCATGCAAGGGTAAATCCTATGACATATTTCTGATGCATACCAGAAGAAAATGAACATCATGGAAAAATGTAATAAAACAATGTAAGATAAAACATCACCCGTAGTAATAGACCAGGATCCTATGAAATTTGCTTGATTAATTGATGCAAAACGAGTCACATACACTGAGCTCAATGGCTGATCACAGTCCAAACTTTCTCCTCCCATCCTACTACATTACAAACTACTCTGCTACTCCCTCCCAATACTGTTCTAACAGTCAAAATGAATCCCTACAACTACAACAGCAACAACCATAATCGAACTGAACCCTTTACAATATGTTCTTGGGGATTCTTATAGGAGAATGAGTGATAGCGGGAGTAGATGTTTCATTTAATTTGTTTCATTAAGACAGAATGGCGGAAGCATTCACGCCCATACTGCTTAATGGCTCTGCAATGATGTATGTACTCTGTAGCCTGGTTCGGAGGTCTCTGTCAGGTCGATATTGACCTCGGATGTGTTCTTGAAGTCCTTCTGGTTGTTTGGAACTCTGCGCTGCCTTCTGGAATAAATGACCTGGATTGAAAGGTCTGCAGGTCTCCATGCCTCAAAACTGTGGTCCTGAAAGTCATAGAAGCTTCTGTCAGTGAAATACATTTAAGGGCTCGAGGAGGCATGGAGACTTCTGTAGGAAGGTGTCCTTCTAGAGAAAAGTGTTCTGCTGATGTCAAAACATAGATATGACTCGTCGGTGTGCTTTGGTCTTCAAACTACGTCTTCTTCCTTTGGACGTGGGATTAAGCGTTAATTATTCAATAATACTCTTTAATCCTTCTAATATGTCTCTGCTGTAATAACCTCTCTACGTTCCGAATCACAATGACTGTGATTGTGGAACATAGAGTGAATTCATCACTTTGTAACAACCCTGCACAATAAAATGAACCAATTATAAAATCCAGGGAGGTGGCGGAAGGATGCTTTGAAGGCCTAGAGGAATGGTGGCGCAACAGAGGTAAATGTTGTGGATGCAATGGAAACTGTGGAAAAATGCAGTGAAACGGCGGAAATACGACTCTTTAATGAGAACATTAAGTTTAATGTTCGGGCATGATGATGTGGCCTTTTTAGTGTAAAACATTATGTTAGAGCCTTTGAATCGAAATACAAAGGGGAAAGCATGGAAATGCAATGAAATGGGCTGAGGAACTGGTGGGACCCGGCATGGGCAGAGGGCGATTAGGTATGAACCGTTGGATCTCGAGAGATCAACGGTTGCATTCTAATCGCATCGGAGCAAAGCGGGGCCGAAACTCCGATGGAGAAATATGAATGAACAGGGCAATGAAATGAGGATCGTTGATCTAACTTGGATGGACAGTCACGATTGGATCGGCGGATCGCAATCGGGGAAGGCAGCGGGTGACACATTTAAGAACTTGCGATTGCGATTAGAGCGGTGGTGTGATGGTCATCCGATTCAACAGTGAATCGACGATGGAGATGAGCATCGAAGGTTTCATATAGGAGAGAGGTGGGGTGCGGTAGGGCATTGCGCTGACCGTCAGATCTTAACCGATCAACGGTCGGGATCGCGGCAAAGGTCTATAGACCAAAGCCCAATCGCATCGGGGATTTTTAAGTTAACAAAGAAAAGCGCTCGCCCAAAACCTCTGATTGTGATAAGCGCTCGGGGCTTAAACACTTGGTCCTGGGCGCGGGGAATATGACGGGGAAGTGGTTAAGGGGGCTAGCTGGAAGGGGCTTAGCCTGTATATGTAAAATGAATGGTTTTTGGCCCATTTTCAATGCATTTTAAGGCCAAAGAGGGGTAACGGTAGAGAGAAAAAGGGGTTATTAAACCAAACAAAGGTATTTGAAAGGTTTAAAAGGGAATGGAGATGATTTAGAGGGTTAATGGGGGAAATAGAGAGGAGTAAAAGGGAAGAAAACAGAGGTTAAATGGGGATGATATAAGAGGAAAAAAGGCCTTTTTTGGGCATTCTTCTTCGCAGAAAGAGAGGCTTTTCTCATGGAAACAGCAGTGACGATTTATCAAAGGACAAAGGCACAAGGAGGCTTCAAGGATGATGTTTTTTTCAAAGGAAATGCATTCCTTGAAGGCTCAAACAACATTTTAGCCCCCTGTTTTCTTGTCAAAAAATTCATAGGAGGCTAACACAAAGCAATGCTTCCACCTCTTCATCCTTTCTTCAGAGTGCATCAACAACAACATTTGGCTTCCCTTTTTTGTAGATGATTTCAAAGTCATAACCCAACATCTTTGTGACCCATTTTTGTTGCTCTTATGAAGATAGTCTTTGTTCCAAAAAGTATTTAAGACTATCATGATTAGTTGTTACCTTGAAGTGTCTTCCCATTAGTTAAGGTCGACATTTATTTAGTGCATGTAATATTGCCAACATTTCCTTCTCATAAATAGCTTTCTGTAAATACTTTCCTTTGATTGGATGAATTTAAAAAGCAATGGGTCTTCCTTCTTTCATTAAAAAAGCGCCAATTCCATTTCCTAACGCATCACATTCCACAATAAAGGTTTTTGTGAATTAACTAAGACCGATGTTAGGCACATTTTCTCTTTAAGATGTTCGAAGGCCTTAGTTTCTTCAGGAGTCCATGAAAATGGATCTTTCTTCAATAATGTTGTTAGAAGTGCTGCTATTCTCCCATAATTATTAACAAACTTGCGATAATACCCTGTTAACCCAAGAAATCCTCGCAATTGCTTTATGGTTGTGGGGACTTTCCATTCCTTAATTGATTTAATTTTGTTAGGGTCTACCTTAACACCCTTGTGAGATACAATATGACCCAGATATTCCACGTCTTGTACTCCAAAGAAACATTTGGAGGTTTTTGCATATAATTGTTTCTCCTCCAATAGTTTGAGAACCCTGTCAACAGGTTGAACATGATCCTTCCAAGACCTACTGTAAATTAGTATATCATCAAAAAATACTAACACAAATTTTATAATGGTTTGAAAATAGAATTCATCAACCCTTGAAATGTAAAAGGTGCATTGGTAAGGCCAAAAAGCATGACAAAAAATTCATAATGACCCTCATGAGTTCGAAATGTTGTTCGGAATATCCTCAGTCTTCATTCTAATTTGATGATATCCTAAATGAAGATCCAACTTGGTAAAATAAATTGCTCCATGTAATTAATCAATCACGGGAATGGGAAATTTATCTTTAATAGTGAGCTTATTGAGCTCCCTATAATCCAGACACAAGCGCCATGATCCATCCTTCTTGTGCACCAATACTACTAGAGCAGAGAAAGAACTTTGGCCCAGTTGAATTATACCAGCATCTAACATTTCTACAATCATACATTCAATTTCACTCTTTTGGACATAAGGATATCTGTAAGGCCTGATATTTGGAGGAACACTTCCAGGAATCAAATGAATAGCATGATCATGATCACGAATAGGTGGGAGTCCTTTGGGAGTTTCAAACACCTTGGAATGATTTTCCAAGACTTTTTGGAGATCTGCAAAAATATATTATTTTGATGTTGGAACTTCTAGTGAGCATAATTGTGCAATTAAGCTTCGTTGTTCTTTTTTCAGAAGCTTTGTCATGACATTATAGCTTATTATCTTTCCCGGCTTACCTACGATATCCCGTGATTCAAATTCCTTTCCTTCCGAAAAAAATTTCTTGAAAATTTCTTGAAAATTAAAAGCTACCATCCCCAAATATTGTAACCATTGTACTCCTAGTACAACATCAACACCTCCCATTGGAATGGAAAGCATTGGACTATTCAATACATATTCTTCCATGGCTAGCTTGATATTATGGCATTTTCCAAAGCAATTTATAGTTCCTCCATTTGCAACCATCACTTGACATTCTTGTGCTGAGTATAGCAAGCAATTCAATTCCTTGGCTACCTTACAATGAATAAAATTATGGGTACTACCCGAGCCAATAAACACTATTACCTTTGTCTTCTTGATATGTCCCTCTATCTTGAGAGCTCGAGGAGTGGTAATTCCTGCCAATGCATTACAGGATATGGTCACACTCATTTCTTCTTTCTCTAGGGTTGGTTCCTGGTGTATATCCTGTTCTTTTGAATTTTCTTGTTCATTTTATTCCTCCTCTTCACAATCTATGTAAAGTAATTTCTTCTCAGCACACTTATGACCATTAGTGTATTTTCTATCACAACTGTAGCAAATCACTTTTTCTCCTTTTTCTTCCAATTGTTGTAGTGTCAACCTTGTAGGTTGTGGAAGTTTAGGAGCAGCAACACTTCCACATTTATAGATGTGAGCGGTAGGCTTCCTTGTCGCCATAATTTTACATTCTTTTTTTTCTTTCCAACATGAATGTCTTCTCCAATGAATCAGGTTCCCAAAGGTGAACATCATGTTAGATGTTATCCTTTAAATTCCCTATGAAGACATCAATCATGTGTTCCTCTGGAATATCAGCTACCCTTATATTCAATTTTTGGAAGTCCTCAATGTGATCCACCATTGAACCCTCTTTTTTTTAGATTTATCAATTGGCTAAAGAAGGTGTTTCTCTTTGAATCCTCATAATGTGCTATCATTTCCTCCGTAAAAATTGACCAAGTGACAATTTTTTTACGAGAGCAAAGCCATCGATACCATAAAAATGCATTTTGTTCTAAATGTAAAGTTTCAATGCGTACCTTTTGTGTGTTTTGCACATTATGGAGATCAAAATATTGCTCCATCTGTAGCATCCATGTTACAGGATCCTTGCCATCAAATTTCCTCATATCCATCTTTGGAATATGGTGGGTCTTCCATCCAACATTAGGGTTTATGAAATCACGATTAACATTTATTTTATTTTCATCATGGGTTTCCTCTACTATATTTTCTCTACTAAGAATCATTTCTTGTATAAACTTTGTCAAACCTTCCTTCGAACCTTCCATGTCTGCTTTTAGATCATTCTTCATGTCTTCCATGTTGTCTTTCATTTTTTCATCGATGTCATCCATCTTAGCTTCAATGCCATCCATCTTAGATTCAATGTCGTTCATCTTAGCTTCCATGCCATTCATATTAGCTTCCATGCATTTCTTCAATCCATCTATATTAGCTTCCACGTATTTCTTTGTAATATCCCAAAAGGGAGAACGCAGTAATACTTCACACAATATAAGAACTTGCAGCAAGATAAACAATAAATCTAAGTACAAATCAGAATATGCAGAAAGAGCTGAGCCATTTTATTATATTGGAGATGATTCAGTTACACAAGTACATAATATAGGTAGATCTAGCCAAAAATATGAGCTAGGATCACCTTGAAAACAAGTATGCAACAGGTATAGCGTAACTGGAGAGGCTCTGCAGCAAATACTGCGTTGTCCCTTCAGCAGAATATGAACATATAGTTACAGGCTGAAAATGGAAATGCGGATCTACTCAAAAATAGAGCTCAGATGATGCAAAGATTCAAGATCTGGCCAATGTGATGGATTCCCAAGATAACCCAGAAAGGATTTTCCAGATCTGCAACTTTGGAATCATCTCCCCAGGGTTTGATCCTTGATCTGCTAGGAAATACATATATGAAGCTAGATTTGAAGAATATATGGCTGAAATGAGTGCTCAGATCAAATATATGCTTGAAGGGTTGATCCCTTCCTCATATCTATGAGCTAGAAGCTCTAGATCTAGCTTCTCAATCCTCCAATGATGATTGCAGCTGCTGCAACACAACTGCCTCTAAAAACTGTGCTGTGAGGGAAAGAGAGGCCTTCTTCTTGCTGAAAAATTTTGCAATAAACTCCAGGCTGATGGAAAGACTGATGGCAATGTGAAGGAATGATCCTTCACTGGATTGCTAGCTGAAGTACTGGCAACTTCCTTCCTCCTTTT
This sequence comes from Pinus albicaulis, assembly GCA_034641835.2. Lineage (NCBI taxonomy): Eukaryota > Viridiplantae > Streptophyta > Pinopsida > Pinales > Pinaceae > Pinus > Pinus albicaulis. Next base: position 655,684,030 of record CM076572.1, read on the forward strand.
TGATCTGCAATATGGACAACGTTATTCCTTAAGGGAATACTGCTGCTAGGAGGTCAATAACTTTTGGCCTGATGCCAGATCTGCAATGTGGCTCTGGGAGTGCTGATCTATAAGCCCAAGTGATGGGAATAATCCCTCACCTTGTTCTCTAGCTGAAGTACTGAAGACAGCTTCCACCTTCCAAACTGATCTTCATAAATCTGTAGATTTCTGAATATGAATGTTTTGTAAAAAGTATAAAAAGGAAATGGCACTTAAAGCCTGATGTGTAATGAAATACAATCCTCTTTCTAGAGCTACTCTAAGAAAGAGGTGGGATTCCCGCCCGGGAACACCCTTGCTAAACAACACCTGCAGTCTCTGCTAAACAGCCCAAGAATGCAGTGGAATGTCACTTGACAATTCCAGATCTAAAATATCATACATCAAATAATCCAAGATGCCTTTCACATTTACCTTCATCTCCTTTATAATATTTGAGCCTCCTCAAGCCTTGGCCCTAATCTCAACTGCGCAGTCTCATGTGGACAAGATCCTCCAAGTGGGACTGTGTTGTTTGACCAAATCAACCAACATTAGGGGAATTTTGAGGTCTAAAATGGGCCTCATAAGAAAAATGTACAACAAAAATAAACTTTATAACAACCAATAGGATTCAAGATGATGATGTCATCCATAATGGATGATTCACCATTTTTGGAGTAAAAAAGTAAAAATTTTAAAAAATAATAAAATAATAAAACTATTTTTTCAACTCTTATTTTAAACTTATCTCCCAAAATTTTTACTCAAATTTCGAGCGGGAGTACTCGTTGGATGCGGAATTTAATTCCTCATCCAAGGAGTACCCATGTTGCATACTTTCGATGAACTCTTCTACACGAAAAATGAGAAATACATAAAAAACGTGATTGTAATCACATTTTTTTATGTATTTCATTTTAAAATATGTGTATCGAAAGTATACCTTGTAGGCCTCCTTAGATGAGATTAAATTCATCAATATTTCCCGCTCGAAATTTGAGTAAAAACTTTGGGAGATAAGTTAAAAATATGAATTGAAAAATTAGTTTTTTCATTTTTCCCTCTAAAATTTGATGATGTCATCAAATCTTATTAGATTTTTTCCACTATTATTTTATAATTTCCTTAGGAGGCCCATTTTAGACCTCAAAATTCCCCTAATGACAGTCCAGGTGCAATGCACACCTCTTCCATCATGTGTGCTTCATTTGCACATGATCCTCCGTCACTTGATCATGAATGCTCAATGATCCTTTGTTTGACATCTTCAAGATCTTAGTTGACTGAATCAACCCTCCATGATCTTTCTCATTAAATGAGATATGATCTCCAACCTCATTCACATTAGTAGTTGCTCAACTACCTCTTTTTGCAGATCTAGGCTAAATTAATCCACATTCACACACACATAAAGTGGATATTTATTCTTATTGAGGATTGTGGGTCCCTCCACCCTTTTATTTACTTAATTCATTAAGAAAATCAAGGACTCTAATATTCCAAATATAATGTGAAAATTTGGGAATATTACATTCTTCAAAACTTCCATTTCATTTTTTGATGTTCTTTGCAAGAGAAAATTTTGGTGTACTTGCTCTTGTAATTTTGATCATGTTGCACTTCTTCCTCTTCATGAGTCATAGTAGAGTATTTTGAGGGCTTAGTGGGTGGTGAATTATTTTTAGGGGGAATTTTAGAACTCAATACTGATATGTGTGCTTCAATATTCCCTTGGAATCACTTCAAACTAATTTTTTAAAAAGACTTATGCAATTTGAAAAAAAAATACACACATTTTTCTTGCTTTTTAGGAGCTCAATATTGAAACTGAATTAACTCTGTGATTTTGAATCTTCAATATCTGAATTTTGGTCCTGTAGTAGCCCTCTGAATCTTCTTTTGAATGCCACAATTCTGACCTAATTTGGATGCTTCAAGGCAAAGTTATGCCCAATCTCCCACAGTGACCTAATTATGTACTAGTTCAGTAGAGAAAACTTGTACGGTGTTCCACGTGTCACTGTTTCCTCCTTCTGCTCTGAAATTTATAAACAGGAAACTATAGTCTGTATGTTTTCGGCCACATTTTACAAAATTCCAATCTGATGCTCAAAAAGAGAGTTATGACGATTTTCCCAAGGTCACCTCTTTTAGATGAAATCTAGGAGCCTGCAAAAACCCTAAACTTCCACAGATCATATTTCTGAAAATATTGTGAACCAAGATCTGAAATTTTTACTCTAAGTTCCTCAGGATTTCGGCTTCGCATGGTAAAAATTTCAGCTTCTGAATCTTCGTAGAAAAAAATTTATAGCAAAAATTCGATGATGACCTGTTTGGAGCAGCAAAACCCTATAATCCAAAGCTTTGATACCAAATGTTATGGAACTAGCTCCAAAAATAGAAGAAAAGAGAGATTAACACCTTAGAATTCAGCCACTTCGAGGGGGAAACCTCCTTTACATTACATAAATGAACAATTCTTGGATGATACAAATGATGAAACCTCCTTTCTATATATAGGAGTCCATGGGGTCACAATATAATCTTAGCCGACCTGACAATAATAATGTAAGGGCACAATAATAACAATATGGGAGTTACAGGGGTACAACAATAAAAATAACGGGGCTACATTAACGACAATAAGGGACTACACTACTAATATAGGGACCTAACCATTTATGATTGGGATGTTCCAATAAGTATATATTTTTCGTTATCATGTTCCAATGAGTATATTTTATGAAGTATTTAGGTTAGTAGTTTTTGCTCATGTAAGACTTTAGCAATGGATTTCTATGTTGATCACTATTAGTTTTACATTGACCATGGGAAATTATAATGTTTAACTTTATAAATAATTAAATTATTTTTTATCCATGGCAAGCTATAATGTTTAACTTTATAAATAATTAAAATATGTTTTATTTTAATTTTAAAAAATTTATTTGTTAGCAATTTTTTAGCTAAAAAATTGTATGTCTTGTTTTAGGATTCCTGATATCTGCTCCATGTCGCCCATGAAATTTGTTGACCTTGAGAACTCGCCAATTTTCACGAGGATCACCAATTTTCACAGGGATCTTATAACCTGATTAAACAAATTGATAGAAGTTAATACATATATGAGTGTATGTTATTAACCTGACGGTTCCAGTCTTCTTCTCAAGTTTTGATCCAATATGATGTATGTTATTAACCTGACGGTTCCAGTCTTCTTCTCAAGTTTTGAACCAAATCATATTGGAGGTTGTTATTTAGTTAATGTAGTTGAAAACCAATTTCTTTCATGTCAATCATGAGGCCAAGGGCTTTAATTGGTGCTCTAAGGTATCAAATCATGCGGAAATGATGGAATTATTTCCATTAAGCACTAGTTTATTTCAAATATAAACATGACAAAAAGATATTACCCTGCCTTTTGCAATCAACAAAATTGATTCGGTTTCGAGGTGTTTTTATGCCAAAACCTTTATAATTTATAAATTCTTAATAATTGAGTGAAAATAAATGTTGGATAAGACTAAGTTTGTTCCTTTAGCATTCTTTGCAGCACTCTAAGTTTGTGCATTTTGCACTATTTGTAGTAGATATGTTCCGCCAAAAGGTCTAGAGCAACAGTCAACAACTCAATTGGCTATGATTTATAAGATAATGGCTAATGTTTATGATGTGCAGGTTGAGAAAGTATTATTTTCGTTCGAAAAATTTCATGTATTTTTTTTTTTGGGGGGTGGTGGGTGGGGGAAAGTCGTTTATATATTTAGTACTTTCAGCATAATCTAATTTATCATAGATTTATTTTGTTATTTTCATGGCAAGTTGAAGCCATTATTAGGCTTGTCGGAGATAATATATCAAGTAAGAGAATAACACCTTAGATTAAGGAGAGCAAAATAAAACATATATTGAAATCATTGCCTTCTAAGCCTGCATAGAAGGATGACAATGGAGATTAACCTAAAATACTTTCCCCGAGTGAGACACAAATTGATAGAATGTGAGAGTTCATAAAACACTTTAGAAAAAAAGGTTTTTTGAACTTAATTTGATTGCCCTCATGGATAAGAGTTACAGACAATTGGGTATGTTCACCATGGTATCGAATTGAAGATTTCAAAATTTTCAAGGTTGCATTATGTCTCAATCAATTTGTAGTTTGTTAACACAACATAAGGGTTGTCAATGAGATAGGGGATGGAAATTGAAAAGGATATAAATTTTCAGTGATTGTTTCTATCAGTACTTCAAGTGCGACATAACTTTCCTTTTTGGTATTGTTGTGTTTCACCAGGATTTCGTTCGAGTGTTTACAAACTATACAATTATCATAAACATGGTTTCTAAATTGGAAAATTTGTTGACATTTACTATCCACCTGTACTTTCAGGGAAGTGTTTTTGAAACCTCATTTGTGTTTAGAATTTATTGGACAGTGCAATATATAGTTTGTATGAATAAAAAAGAAAAACAAACTACATAAATAATGGAAATCTTTGTTCGTATGAATAAAAAACAAAAACAAATTACATAAATAATGGAAATCTTTTGGTCTCCTTTCCCTCCGATTTTATTTTCAGTTTCATAATGTATTTATTTATTTACAAATATCTATTTTGGTATGGAAATGAACTCTCTTTCCATGCATTTTCGCGCAGTAAGTTTAACACAAGTTTGCTTGGAAAATTAAACGGTCGTTGTAATTTTTAAAACCCACTTTATGTGTATCTTTACATTAGTGTTATTTATACCTTATCATAAATTTGTTACAAAAGTATACAACGTTTTTTTTTACACTTGCAATAGTCATTGCATAAATTTATTAGCGAGTTATTTTATTTCTTTTGATTAATTTTGTTAGATTTATATAGCAAATATTGTATTCCATTTTCGTGATGGGGTGGAGAACTCGAGGCAATGGGGGTTGCGCTCGGGCCCTCTCAAGATAATGATAATGAGACCAGCCCCGTAGGTACCATCGGTGGATGGTGGCAGTTACACCCCCGTCGGTGGCCCAAGGTTTACATAAGGCGCGGTTTGGAATTCATCTTTTTATGGTGTAATGTGGGGAGGATATAACGGGGTTGGGAGCATGATACTTTATCCTTCCTTTATATGAAATTAGGGCTTAGTGTGGGCTACATACTGGGATTCTACAAAAAATTGTGGAGTTGGGGGCCTGAAGATGGTTGCTTGCTTAGTGGGATATTATCCTTCAAGCTTATTCATTGCAGTCTCTTTGGCGCCCCTCGGAAGAGCCAAGTACTCTTTTATTTTTGTCTCTGGTCGTGGTATCTTAGCTTCTTTCTACCTTTTTTTTCCCTATATTATGACCTCCAAGGACTTCTCGGTGCTAGAATTTGGGTGTGGGGGTAACTTTGAGAAGGCCAACCTCTAATGGTAATGGTGTGCGGGGAGCCAAATTGGTTGTGCTTTTAGTGCTTATTTTTATGCATCCCTATTTGTTTCACTTCTTAGTCTTTACTCTCGAGTATGTATATCGTTCTAGTTGATGCTTGTTTGTGGGTCTCAGGGTATTTTCTTATAGTGGTCTTGATTCTGGGTGGTTGATTTTGAGGTGGCGGTTATGCTTATGGTGGATTTGTTTATTTTGGAAGAGGAATTATCCTTTATTTCTGAGAAGTGGAGCTTTATTTGTGTTTCCCAAGTGGTGTTGACATCAATTTATGTTAATGAAAATGGCAAGTGCTCCTCTCAATTTCTCTTAGGTACATTTTTGTGGGGGGTCATCCTAGCTTTCCTGGGTTTCTCAACAGGTCTATCTAGTTCTCGTGTGGGTGAATGCTTGATGTTAAATATCCTAGTGTGACGTTGGTGTTAGAACAATTATCGTTAGTGGCTGAAAGGGGGGCTATCCTCTCCCTATGCTTGGAGGTGTTATGATGTTCGGTGGAGGTGGTGTCTTCAAGTGGCATACATCGTTGCAAACTCTTTCCCATGGCACCTCTTGGAAGTATTTATTGCCTCTTTAACCTTTATAAACACAAGGCCTTTGAGCCCTCTCCTCATGGGAATTGTCATGGCAATGGAGTCATCATCTGCAGGTCCTATTAGGAGGGGGATGTTGCAACCTCCAAGCCATTTCAGGGGTCGCCAACAGAGGCAGAGGAAGGGAGGCAAACCCCTTGAGAAACTAGAAATCAGTTGCACCAGACACTGAAAGCTCAACTTGAAAAATATGATCGGAACGGTCGAGAGGATCATGAGGCCTTGGTTGCAACTCTGAATTAGATGCAATATTTTCAATGTCACCTGAGGGAACAAGTGGTTTTGGTGTGTCATGGGCATTTATGTATCCTGGAGAAGTTGGAACAACTAGAATCCTAGATGATCCACCTAAAGCAACATGTCAAGTGCAATTACTGCACTTCCCCTGCGCCGAGGATTGGGCTAGACAACTCGACTTTTGTTAATTCTAGTGATTGATCATGTCTGATGGTGTCCTGTTAGTTTTGAGGGTTTTTTGGCATCTTTGGCCTCTAAGGGTATGGTCGACTAGCATTTGTATTTTTTGGAATGTTTGTCCTTGTCGATTAGCATTGGTCAACAAACCAAATTAGGGTGAGACCAATATAGCAACTATGTAAATATTATCAGTTGCAGTTAATAGAAAGTCCATATTTGCAAAAAAAAATTGTATTCCATTAACTAGGACCAAATTTAAAAATGATATTCGTTTTATTAGCCACTAAAAATTATAACAGTAGTTGTATAGATATACTATCCAATTTTCTTGAGTAATTCTATTAAATTTATTAACAAAGAATGTATTCAAATATCTACGATTAAATTGTAGCAACAGGTGAATAGCTAAAATTATATGTGGAATGAAATGAAACCCAAGGACCAGTGTCGATTTTTGGCTTCCCTTCATAGTGTCGAAATTATGGGCATGACCGATTCTGTCAACCACTACGGTCACGGCATCTTTAGTGAAATCATAAATAATCCAGAAGTGCCATCATGTTATTTCTCTGCTAGATAAATAATGGAAATATTGTGTTCTCCTTTCCCTTATCTTTTACTTTTAGTTTGATAATGTATTTTTACACCAAAGGTAATCTCTCTGGGGGTTGGGGTGTGCAAGCACTCTTCACCCCCAACCAATCACAAACTTTCATTTTCGCCCTCCTTGATCCCATCCAAATTTGAGACGTGGAAGAAAGTTAGGCGGAGGTCACTTCGTTGATTTCATCCTCCTTCCAATTAAAAAATACCATGGTTTAGAGGTTGAAAACGTTGAACGGGTCTCGGTGATTCATCAAGCTTTGGGTATTTTTGTTTTAAAGCGTTAGGGGGCTTTGGGTATTTTTGTTTTAAAGCGTTAAGGGGCTTTGGGTTCTTCACGAAGTCTGAAATAGAAGTCTAGAACTACGGCTGGAGTTAGGATTTGAAATTTAACCCCCCCCCGGGTGAATTTCTGGTGCTTGTAGCATATTTTGGGGATTCTGTGGCTATTTGGGGGTTCCTTGTGTGAACAACGAATGAGCCTGTTTATAGTTTCTGCCATTAAATTTTAGGTTGCACCGTTGTTTGAGCCTTTGAGGTAGGGTTTTCGCTTAAGATACTAAAACCCTTGCGTCACGTTCTATTTTTCAAGACAAGTTGCAATTTTAGAGGTAGCAACTCCTGCATCCCCCATTCCTTCCGGGTCTTCCCTTATTAAGGACGGGACGGTCATGTTCTGTCCATGATGAACAAGCATCTCAGGGCCCTAAAAAGGAAATATAACTGGATATAACATAACAGGTTGAGGACAGTAAAGCCCAAGGTAAAGTTATAAACAAGGAGCATGATGATGTGTTGAGGTCAAAGGCCGGTGTTGTCATATTGATCGAAAAGTACAAGAAACTTAGGCAGACTCTTGCTGCTGTTATGAAGGAAGAGATTGATGAGAAAGAAAAAGAATCACTATAAGAGAATGCTGCCAGCAAGGAGCCTATAGTTCACAAAGGGTTCCAGTATCCCAGAGAATGGAACCCAAGGCACACATGATAGTGATGAGGTGAATACTAGTGAAGCAACTCCTCCGGCAAAGGGTTCCAGTATCCCAAAGAATGGAACCCAAGGCACACATGATAGTGATGAGGTGAAGACTAGTGAAGCAACTCCTCTAGCAAAGCTGGGAGATGTTGCCAAGGATGGCATGGTGCTTTTTGATGAGGCCATTATAGAGCTTTTGAAGATCTTGCACTTTGCTCATTTGTTCTATGTGACTTTGCAAAATGATTTTGCCTCGATGATGTGGAAAAAAATGCATGAGTGATTATGTGACCGGTGATGCCACAAAACCCCTCACAGAAGAGGATATTGATGCATTGTCTATGTTTGGTTCACTCATTACTTCAAGGCCGCCCAATGCAACTCTTTCTCATAAGAGTGCTCTTCAAATTTGAGTTTGAGTTCATCATGTAAGGCAGTGGCTGGTTAACGCGGACAAGCCTATTCATTCAGATAACGCAGTATCTTACTCTGATTTCAGGGAGAGCCTAAACATAATTTTATCATCAAAGTACTTCACCATGACCCCTGAGTTACAAATTTTTACTTAGAAAACTGCAGTTGCAGTAACTACAGTTGCAGCTGGACAATTTGTTACCCGAGTCTACGTGCACGAGAAATTTTTAGAAGGGCATGTATTCCATCTTGAAGTTGAAGTTGTAACGATTTACTATCCACCACCCACAGGACCATAGTGGCACAGATCATAACTTGTAACAAATATAAGCATACTCTACTACATCAGCTTGCGGTGGGGATCAGTTGAGTTTTGTTGGGGAAGACAACTCCTTATCACAATAAGTGGTAGAAAACGACTCTTCTTTTGAAGTTTCACAGAGTGGTATCACTCGGAGTCCCAAAAATCGTAGTCCAGATAAAAATCACACTGAA
>CM076572.1:655693069-655748316 GCA_034641835.2 Pinus albicaulis
ACATCAATATTTCACCATGGTTTGCTTAAACTCTTAGTGTTGGAGGGATCGAAGAAATTAAACTGAGATTGGGAATCTTTCCTTTTCCTCAGTGGTTATGAGGTTGATTCAGTGACAACTAAGAAAACTCCAAAGCCAAAAGCTACTTCATCAAATAAAAATGATAAATCTCCAACTATGACAAAAGGTATAAATGAAGAAGAGACAGAGCCTATCTTAGATCCAATGGATGTCGAGACAGAACCTATACAAGAGGAATAAATCCCACAGCCTTCACCTATAAACAAAAAACAAAATATTAGTAAGCATGGTAGCAGGAGGATAACTAGAAGTCAAACAAATGGAAAGGGAAATCTTGAAGACATCCTCCAAGCTAGAGATATTGAGGAGACTCCAGTTATCAGAGCTGAAGACATTGAAGGTAACAAGAATAAGAAAAGGAAAGGTAAGAGTGTTAAAAATCTTGATTTTGTAGGAGAAGATGCAGGCTTCTTATTTCAGCCAAGGAAACCACTTACTAGGACGCAGCTTGCAAAGGGTGTCGCGGCAAACAAGAAGACATAGTATGTTGACAAAGGCAAGAAACCTATCATAGAATACATCATAGACTTGTCTCCAACAACAAAAGAATTTTTTGTGCAAAGGAAAGGAAACGAGAAAATGGTGGAAAAGATTGAAGTGCAGGTATTGAAGGAACAATTAAGAGATGAATGAGAAGAGGTCATTGAAATCAAGTTAGAATTACAGGAGGCCAAGGTGGACAGAAATATACTGGAAGATTTCAATGAAGAAGTAAATGATCAATTAAACCAATATGATGAATCACTAACAAATGCCAAAAAGTTGCTAAAAAGAACACTTCCTTTGAGAAGAGTAATGAAACACACCTGAAAGAGAAACCTATGGTTACAGTATGAAAGGAAGAAGCTCAAGGGACAAGTTAAAGAATTAGAGGATCAAATGGAGATGATTCAGGCATAATTGAAGAAAATAGGACTTAAAATTAAAGTGATAAATGAGCCTGAGGAGATGCAGCCTTCTATTGCTAAAGATGGAGTTCCCAAAGTTTGAAGAGTTTACCTAAAATATTTTTGACAATTTTGCAGCATTCAAGAACCATCATTTCCAGTTTTGAAGGTGAAATTTTGAAGAAAAAGGGAAATTTTGTGTTTTTTCTGCCAATTAAGCAGTTTCGTAGCGAAGCCCAGGCTTAAAGGCCATGTTTCACTACAAAATCCCTATATATTACTTTTTGCAAAAAATCACAGTTTGGGTGGAAATCAAAGGAGGATAAAAATTTTTTTTAGCTTATTTTGTCCAACAAACATATCCAAATTAGAGAGGAAGGCTAAATATTGACCTAGATGGGTGAAATATATTTTCTACCAAACCATGCTACAAAACTGCTTGTTTCACTCTGTTTTTGCAACGAGCAGCATTTGGTAGTATTTTAGTGTTTTGAAGGTGTATTGAAGGTTAGCCAACCATGTGGAGACATTAAAGGGTATTAGTGGAACACTCCAGCAGGGATTTTCTCCTCGACAAAGGTTTCATCTGTTCCAGCTCAACATAAAGACAATGATCAAATGTCATGATTATCTTCTCCTTGAAAGTAGGGTGATCAGTTCCTAAATCTAGTGGGTGTATTTATCTCTTGGTTATGGTTAGTACCACTCGAGCACTTGGTTATCATCGATGTAATTATCCAATTCTACAGATAAGTGAATGTAATAAATGGAAGGTAGAGCCCTAATAGGCTTATAAGTCTAAATTTATTAGGTGTCTAGTTTAGTTCTAGGAATATATTTTATTGTTAAGAAAGGTGTCAAAGAGGATGGTTCGATGATATAGCTATATGGGAAGATCCAATGTAAGTGACAAAAGCCTATTAATAGGCAGAACTTCGAATGAGAAAGGGTTGGAGAATGTTATTTGATGCTACCACTTTGTAAATTTTTGATGATCAGTAATATAAAGTGACTGTGTTTTCTTCTTCACCTGAGATTCTTTTAATATTTTAATGAGCTTATGTCTTATGTATCTTAATATGTTGCTTTCAATAGCTTGATGTTTAATTACTCAGAATTCCTGTTCCTCATGCTCTGACTTCCTTTGAATATTAAGCCATTGAATATTTTTGAGTCTATTGTCCTTTCATTGAAACATAACATGCCTCAGCTTCCACAAGGAGAGCCATTGTCATTGAATTTCCTAACACTGACTCCATAAGCCCAATGGTAGTGAACCCTACACATTTTTCACCTGCAATCAAACATATTCAAGTCAATATCACAGAGTTAGCCATATGATTGAATCCTATTGAACAAATCACAAGTTAATTTGAGAGAGCCCTCTCAGGCTAAAGAGGCTAATCCTCAGTCAAAAGCTAGTTTTAAAAAGTTACTCTAAGTTGTCTGGTGGAGCAGCCCATCAATACCAATTTAGAGATAAAAACGGTAATGTTCATTGTGTTCATTAAGGAAGGGGGGTGGCGTGGCCACCCCCACACATGTAATCCAATACAAGGAATAAGAAGGAATTATTACGAGTGAGGGTGGAGGTATTGGGAGACGATTGAGGTTGAATGTGTTGTTGTTATAACAGGTGGAGGTAAGCCGAGAAGGAATTGCAGGAAACTTTTTTCATGTAATACACGGTTGAGGAGAAGGATTACATTCTTAGTGGGAGGTGAGCTTATGACCTTGGACTAGGCCTGCATTTTCACATCCTCTTATTTTTGCCTCTACTTCAATGGGTATGTCTAGGTCGACCCCTTTCTTCATATAATATCTTCTGTGAAGTGCATTCATCTCAATTAGCTATGGATGGTTGGTACTGGTGTCTTTGTTTGGTTATAGGATGAGATTGGTTGCTCACCGATTTTTTGGTATTTTGGTCCCTTCACTACTCCCCATCATAAGGATTGGTTTAATTATATTCACCCCTTTGTTCATATCCTAAGGTCCCCTCCTCCCTGGGGTCAAGGGGCTAGAACCGTTTGTGTTTTTTTTTTCTATTGTATTTGCTTGTAGTTGGGGCATGGGGGATCTTTGGTTCACAAGGGAAGGTTTGGGTATCACCAATTGCAGTCACTTCGCTTTGGATATAGTTGATATAAATCTAATGAACCTAGGGGTTGTGGGTAGTCAATCTGCTTAGGAGATGGGCGGTAGTCAAAAAGGAAGAAGGTCGTTTCCCCAGTCATGCATGCAGTCTTTTGATTTTCACAGTACATGAGAGGCCATGGGTCAAAGTCATCATCTGCATTATGTGTCTTACAACAAGTATGAGGGTAAACCGCACTGTAATTAGGTTGGTTGAGTTGTTAAGGTCCCTAATTCTAGTCAGAAGAGGATTTTATGGGTGTGGCTTATTAAATTTTTATATGGCCGCTATTGTATGTTAGATCCTGTAGGTAGTATTCAACCGCAAGTCTCAAAGCTCTATTCCCTTCGTCATTCTCCAGAGCCACCCCACGCCTTCCTCCCAACGTGGGCTAGTGCCTTTCAGACCCTCTTCACTGAAGTATTAAGGCAAAACCTTAGCAAAAATTGAAGTGCAAGTATGGTGAGATTGTAGTCTCTGCGTAACAATGGTTCAGGTTCAGGCTGGGGACGTGGCCGCAATCACAGTCGTGCTTAGTTTAGACCCACTAAGGGTGAGGGTCACGATGGCTCTTAACGACTGGGAAATTCGACAACTAGTGCATATAGGTCGGGTACCCTTCCACGCACTCACCAAGACATGAGTGAATGGGAGGCTGATATTCACGTTGGGATGGATCCAAGTGAGTAGGAGATTTTGGATGATTTTAGAGTCATTATCCCCAACTCGAGTAACACGAAGGGCATACACTCTTTGTTCCTACAAACACTTCACATATACTAGATGATGAAGACTTTGATAGCCAAAGCATTGATGCTACCTCTTACAAGTAGTATGGGGTCCTTAAAGGAGATACAGGATATCCACAAAGAACTTCAACTTATCTAGTATCAAATTCGGCAGCAAAATGCGTGCCTGGCCCATATTTAGAGGCAAATTTCATGCCTGCCACTGACAAAACAACTTGGATCTAGTGCCAAAGGTCCAACGTCGGTTGAGTCTTTTAATGATTAATCTCTCCTAGATGCATACTATGGTTTTTTGGTTATCTAGTATAGGCTTATAGATATTAGAGGTTCTAAAGACAACTTGGTCCATTTAGCTTTGTTGGAAAATCTTAGATAGTTTCAATTTTAGATTAGTTATAATGCAACGAGATGGTCAACATACCTTGTTTCCCTATGGGAAGGTTGAGACCATCTGGGTATGAATGCTTATGATGTAATGCCTCATACAACTTGAAGTAATAGAAAGGTACCACCCAAACTTACAAAAAAAAATTAACAAACTTATTGAAAAGAAAACTAGCTAGCAAATATATAATTGTTGCTATAAATTTGACTCGTTACCAAGACAAATATCATTTTTAGAATTTATCTTAGTTATTGGAATCCAACTAGACAAAATTAATCAAAAGAAAAAAAAAATTGGCTAATAATTTTATGCAATGACTCTTGTAAGTTAAAAAAAAAAAACTCTTGTACTTTTCTAACAAATTTATGATCAAATATAAATAACAACAATTTAAATAAAAATGTTGAGAGCTTCTGGAGAACTGTGTGCATTGCTCGTTGAACCCGATGTTTCAAGTGAACACTTGCCCCTGAAGATGGGTGAAGTGTTCACTTGAAACGTCGGGTTCAACGAGCAATCCACACAGTTCTCTAGAAGCTCTCAACATTATTATGTTTATGGTTGTGGAAATGTCCATTCTCTAATAATTTAAATGTACACATAAACTAAATTTTAAAGACACTTATATTTTTAAAATTATTTCAAATATTGTAACAAATTTAACAAAGTCAATGAAGAGAAAACTTCCTAACAAATTGACACAAAGTCATTGTAATTTTCCAAACATGCACCGAATTAAGAAAGTTCATGTCCATACCAAAATAAATATTGTAAATAAAACTAGCAATTGCACCGAAAGGCGCAAAGGAATTCCAAAGGAGGAGAGGGGATTTAAAAATGATCATAGATTTATAGTCATGATCTACTAATCATTGAGAGGAATCAAATATCTTGAGATGCGAATTTTTGTTCAAATCTCTCGAGATGAAATTTTTTCTTCAAATTTTACACTCAAAAAGAGGTTTACATCTTAAGAGATTTGATCCCTCTCAACAACTTAGGAAACCCAAACTTAAAATGGATCTATCCTTATTTATATTTAAAAATTTAAAAGGATTAACAATTTTTCTTAAAGTTTTGAAAATATATATTATAAAATCTAAATAAATTAATATTGAAATTTAAAATTATATATATATATATATATAACACTTAAAAAAAAAAAAACTAAATAAGTTCGTCATATTACTCTTTTAGTTTATAAACATGTTTATTTTGAAATAGTGATTTTAAATTTTGTGTTTATTGAATATAAAAAATTAGATGGGTGGCCTTGATTTAATAAAAATATTATATAATTTTTATAAAAAAATTATAATTTTCATCTTTTTGATATATAAAATAATTATATTATACTCTAAATCTATTTTTATAGTTAATCATATATATATTTATATAACTTAAAAAATAACTCTGTCTTATTTCTCTTTTAATTGATAGAAATGTTTATTTCAAAATAGTGATTTTAATTTTGATAGAAAAAAATAGATATGTGGGTCAAATTTAATAAAAAAAATATATATTTTTCTTTGAAATAATTATAATTTTCATCGTTTTGATATATAAAATAATTAGATTAGACTCTAAATCTTATTTTGGTAGTTAATCAAATTTATATATATATGTGTGTGTGTGTGTGTATGTCATATTTCTTTTTTAATTGCTAAAAGTTTTCATTTATTCTATTGTTTACCAAGAGTTGTTGTCTTATATAATTGTATTGTCTTGTGATTTTCCCTCAAAATCTGGTTTTTAAATGTAATATGGGCATTGTAAATGGTACAAACTTTGTTGTTTTTGAGTTGATTACTTTGTGGTGTGCTTTGAGGTTAGGTTTTTGGAAGCAGATGAAAGTTTTTAAACTCATTGGGCAATTCCAAAATAATAGTGGATTGGCTCAATGGAAAGCTGGATCTTAGAATCCTTGTTGGAATCATGGAAAAGAAAGATATGATAATGACAACAATAGTTTGATGATCTTCAAATCCTTCACTATTACACGGAGGAATATGTTCTAGTAAATCCACTCTCAAAGGAACCTTTACATGTGGATATTGGCTTTTGTACCATTCCATAATTTTGCAATGGTGGTTTATCGTACATCTTTTCTTTTAATCTATTTAATATTTCTTTTTCGATGAAAAGTTTTTTTCTTCTTCTTTATATATGTTTGAAGCATATTTTCGATGTTCAGATAAAATTTTTGTTAACAAATCAAGTGAGTTGTTACGCAGGAAAGATAATGTATTTTTTTTTTAGTCTAGAAACATCAAAAATATGTTTTGTCTTTTGAAAAAAGGTAGTAGATGTTTTGTTAAGGTACTTTGTGATTAAATGATTATTGATTCAAAATTTTGTAGGCATAAATTCAACCATCATTTCTAACTAAGATCGTGCGTCATTCGAAATAATTTCAGCAACCAATTTGAAACTCTATAGGCACAAATTCAACCATGAATACTACTTAGTGTAGGCGAAGGCCTACCATATCCAGATCATTTTAGCCACTTATATATGTATAAGTCGTGATTTAATCTCCTTAGTTATAAATAAACTAATCTAAAAAAAATTATATCATAATCTTATTAATCAAATTTAATTACTTATAAATATTAATAACAAATTATATTGTTATTTTACTCTTATACTCATGAGTTTGATAATGTTGTTTTTTCTCTATCTGTATATATAAATAATAGTATGTGCGTGTTATTATTCAAAGTATATTTTTTAAATATTAAATTTTGTATATAGTTTTATTAAAACATGTCGGAACATACTGAAAATTTTAAAATATTGAAAACTTAGGTTGTTTATATAATTATATGTCCGAGCAAAATAGCCTTTGTGCATCCCAAGAAGGAAGGTTGCACTGTAACACAACAGACACATCACCTCTGGTTCTTCCACATTGCGTTGTGTTGCATTCATCATGCAAGGAGCTCCAGCGAGAGAGTGCAACACATGTATGTCTGTTGTTTGCTTGGGTTTTCTAAGTCATCGTCGTTTGATGGAAAATTATGCAGAAGTACAGGAAGCTTTGGATTCAAATAATACTTCTTTCTGTAAGCCCATGCCTAATGGCCACTATGAAGGAAAAAATATGACAATTCAAGTGGGAGTTGTAACTGCATCTCTTGGCTTTTTAACCAATTTTGAAGATGTGTAAAATATGTGGCAAAGTTTCTCAATGCAAGTTTTGCAGAAGGAAATCGATCTATATCGATCCGAGTCAGTTTAACTCGGTTTCGTAATCTGGAAGATGGTAAGGAAATGGTAATAACTTGAGCACATGACAAAAATATGTTTATGGGTAAGCTGGATAAGGGAGGGAACATGTCATTCTAGTGAAAATCCAATTCTAATGAGAGCAACCTCCACACCCTTCCTGGGTTGCAGACACAACCTCATTCAAAGCATGGGTCATGCTGCAAATTCAAGGTATGATACATGTGGAGTGGTGTCTATATTGGAGGGTTATCTTTTGTGTCCAGACTCCAATCAAGAATATTTTTATGGTGGAGTTTGTGCAAAGGAAGCAGAGGTGCCATTTAAGATGTTATTTTTGCCTCCACGATAAGGTTATGAGAGGAATTCTGCTACAAAATCTGGAAGAATCCAACTATTCTGGTTATTTAATTTGCGTTGAGTTTTTTTTCCTCTGTTTCAAGCCATTCTTTCATGTTTTGAGCTTTTCAAGGGAATGATGGTGAGTCTCCATATTGCTATTGTGTATGAGATTTAAGTTATCGATAGCTATTGTGTGTAAATATCGTGATGTAGTTTTGAGTTGGAAAGCACAACATCATATATAATTTTGTTACCTCCCATTTTTCCTCAAGCAGTCACTGTGGAACATGTCTCCAAGGTATCACTCTTTTCCTTCTATTTATTTGAAGAAGTTCACTTTTGTTTGTTTGGTCTTTTTCTATTTTAATGGAAGTTTTAAGAAACATGTTCTCAAGGGCTGCATTGCCATAATATGGCTTCCTTCGGTTTAGAACCGAAGCCATGTATGAGGGATGTTTATTTTGCTAAAACAAAACCGCCTAACATTGATGACAACAACCAGGGTGGGGTTGACATCTTATTCAGACTTGCTTCCTTAGAATGCATCTTTCCACCATGACTAAATTTGTAGGTGGAGGGAACATGGAAAGGATGTTCCTCTTTTCTCCTCGTTTGAATTGATTTTTGTATCCACTTTTCACTGATGGGGATTTGGTAAAGGGATCTAGATGTTCTAAGGTTTTCTTCATTTCTTTGTTTCATAAATTCAGGTGAGGTTTGGTTTTCTTCTCATGGTTCCTCTTTTCAAATGTGGTCTTCTCCCATGTTGAGAGTCTGTAGGATTTTTTCTTCCTTCTTCTTGGGCCTTATCTGTATTTGTTGTTTCTATAATTTTGGTTTCTTTCCTTTTGGTTGTCTTCTAATCTAACTGGGTCCTATTTTATTCCTCTCAACTTTTTGAATCCCACTGCAGGCCACCTACGAGGAGATCTGTTATGGATTTGAAGGTTCTTCCACTTACTCTACCTTTATTTTAATTTTAAGATAAGCACATAAGTCTCCAACCAATTATTGTTAGTCCAGATTTCTAATCTTTACATTAGTAATGGATTCATATAATGATTACTACTGATATCCCATATTGCATCTAAAATGCTCATAAGTACACCAATCCCCAAGTATTATACATGGAACTGTTGTTTATTAGAAGGGTGAGGTGGGAAAAGAGTGGGGGGATCATAAAACCAAAATAACTTCACTAATCCATTATAAATGAAAGGAATCTCAGTGTATCTATGAAAAAATTGGAACTTGATTAATCATACCATGGTATACCACAAGTTGTTTCCTATAAAGGCAATATTACTCAAAACACGTCTGAGACGAAAGTTCTACATCACCTTTCAACATGGGAATACTAGTAGAACCTAACAATATTCTACCTTCAACATACTTCCCAGAAGCTAGAAACAACATTGCCATTTTATAACAAAGATGAGGTAGGGTTAATCTAATACCCCTGCTATTGGAATTGGTGGGACTAATTTCAAATTGTTGTTGCTCTAGAAGATTTATGTGATGGACTAGGTCTGTTAGCCCCCCTATGAAATTTTTGACGAGTAAACAGGGGGCTAAATGTTTCTGAGCCTTCAAGGAATGCATTTCCCTTGAAAACACATCATCCTTGAAGCCTCCTTGTGCCTTTGGCCCTTTGATAATATCCCCCCTGCTGATTTCCATTATAAAGCCCCTCTGTTATGAATAAGAATGCCCAAAAGGCCATTTTCCCTCTTATTTCACCCCCACCTAACTTCTATTTTGTTTCCCCTTCTATTTCCCTTCTTACCTTTTCAAATCCCCTTTATATCCTTCCCCTACCCTTTGTTGGCCATTTTCCCCCTTATTCCTCTGTCGTTCCCCTTCCTAACCTTTAAATCACATTAGAATGGGCTAAAACCCACTTTCCGACCTTATAATAGGGCTTAGCCTTTTTCCCCGCTAGCCCCTTTAAACCACTTCCCCACGTAACCCTTACCCAAAACCAAGTGCTTAATGCCTTAGGGGCTGATCGCATGATCGCATAATCACAAAATCGCATGTTTATGTGAAACACTCCATCAGCCATCGCAAATATTTGCGATGCGATCAATCACGCCATCGCACTTTCCGCCCATCGCACTTTCCGCTCATCGCACTTTCCTCCGATCGCAATCTCGTTTCCATCACATTTCCCCTTCGTCGCAAGTTCTCGCATCGCAACTCTGCCCGATCGCAACTTCTCCTGATCGCAACATCACATCGCAAGTTCTGTTCTGCGATTCACGATTTCTTCCCACTCCCAATTTGCGATTGCGATGTTTTTCCCTCGGTTCCCACATTCGTGGCTCCGCTTCATTGTTTTTCCCTGATTCTCTTTGTAATTCGCTCAAGTGAAGGCCTTTGGGCCTTTACACTATAAATCTTTCTTCCGCCACTCTTCACTATTTCCACCGCTCTCAACTGTTCCACCACCGTCCCGCCAGGTCTCCGAAGCATTCCTCCGCCACCACTACCCGGGTTTGTAACAGGTTTATTTTAATCGTGCAGACAGCACAGAGAGGTCTATTCAGCATTTTCCAGTGAATTAGCAGAAAGGATTAAGAGGGGGTTAATGCTATTGTTGACATTATTAATGTTTGACCCCGCAATTCAAAGGAAAGGACGCAGTTTGAAGACTTAAGCACGCAAAGGGTCATATCCGCATTTTAATATTAGCAGAACGCATTTCTCTAGGATGGAAATTCACCTACAACATTCCTCATATCTCCTCGAGCCCTGAAACGGTTAATTATACTGACAGAGCTTCTTAAAGACTGTCTGGACAACAGTTATGAGGTATGGAGAGACTTGCAGTTTTCCCATCCATGTCATTTATTCCAGAAGGCTGGCGCAGAGCTCCAGACGCAGTAAGGACTTAAAGAACGTATTAGAGGTCAATCTTGACCTGGCAGAGATCTCCAAAACAGTCTACAAAGTGCAGCACAACGCCATTAAGCAGAATGGGCTCGGCCTCCTCCACCATTCTGTCTTAATGAGACTCATTTAATTTGTATCTACCCCTGTTATTCTCATTCTCCTATAAGAAGCCCCGAGAACATATCGTAAAGGTTGTTGTTGGCTGCTGCCGTTGCTGTTAGAGGGATTCATTCTGACTGTTAGAACAGTCTTGGGAGGGAAATAACAGAGTAGTTGGTATGTAGTAGGCTGGGAGGAGAAAGTCTGGGCTGTAACATCCATTGAGCTCAGTGTATATGACTGGTTTTGCATCAATTAATCAAAGCACATTTCACAGGATCCTGGTCTATTACTATTGGTGATGTTTTCCTAACATTGTTTATTACACTTTCATACTGTTCCATTTTCTACTGGCTTGCATCAGAAAAATGGCATAGGATTTACCCTTGTTAGGTACCCTATGTCTCTTCTCTCCTTGCCCTCAATTTTTTCTGCTAAATGTGTATCTGAGAATTGATTTCAGCTAATTTAACCAGTGTAGTGGATGTTATTGCCTGCTCTCTGATGTATGAATTAAATGAATCTGTTCTTAGATGTTCTTGTTGGGTTTAAGCTGGAAGACTCGGGAACACTGGGGATTAGAGTTAGCCCTGTCCACTAGGATCCTTGCGTGACCAACTGGCCTTTCTAAGATCTCTTCGTTAAACTTATCTTTGTTTTCCCTTGGAGTTGCTAAAGCAGACCTGGAGTTAAGTGACCTCTGGTCTGATCTACAAGCTACCCCTTTGTCCCTCTTTGAGAGCTGCCTTTAAGTATGTCCAAGCAGGTCTGGAGTTAAATGACCTCTGACCTGATCTATAGACAAAAATCGGGTTACTCTCCTTCTTTCACTTTCTTTCCTTAATGTTCCATCCCACCATCTAATCTAAAAGATCCTTTAGTATTAGATGACTTGCCCTTTGGAAGCCTTGGGTAGTGGATGCAAGTAATTTCCTTTCATGACTCCATAGCCCAATGGATGGCACAGTTTTGACCTATCCTCTTTGTTGAAACGTCCTGCTGCTTTTCTATTTTCCTTCCATTACTTCTCAGTCTATCATCTCATGACTCAATCCAGCAACCAACCAACCAAATCATTTAAAACCCCCCTTCGTGCTTCATAGCTAGCCTAATATCTCATTTGAGCTTCAAGGACATATCATTCTTTGCTCTATTTGGAGAGATCCCTCTCTGGGTCCAGGAGGGCTAGATCCTAGGGACCCAAAGTGGTTTGATGTTGTCTTATCTTTTGGTATTGCCAAATCTGCCAAAACATAGGAACCCCAACATAATGGCGACTCCGCTGGGGACTGAGACCAATCAGCCTTGATTTGGTAAACCACTGTGGTGGACAGTGAAATCTTAAATCATCCACATGGCGACTCCACAATTCCTGAATGATTAAAAGACTCCACTGGTGATCAGTAGGCCGCTGGTTATCTGTGTGTTCACAAGACTCCACTAGGAGACCATGTCGCAGTACAACATCATCCATGCCAAAGATCCAGTCACTTCATTAATGGAAGACTCTGAAAAATTTACAGAAATACATCCAAGCCTCATAGCAGAGTTTCAATATGGAATAGCAAGTGTATTGGCAGAAATTGAATGGGAGGACCTTCCAAAGATTGTCCCTATCAGCTCACAACTCGATACCCAACCCGTGCTTAAGAAATTTTTTCTAGATTTGGTGGTTGAGAGATATGAAGCTGAGCTCGAACTTCTGAACTCACAAGAAAAATCATATGAGTTCGGAGACTCGAGAGCCTTTTTGGAAAGTCTCCCGCCCCCTAAAAGAGAAGAAATTCCGCTGCTGTTCGATATACAAGAAGAAGGTGGTCCGGTTCTCAAGAGCCGCTTTGATGATGCAGTGGAAAACACAGAAATCGAAGCTGCCTAGGATGTAGACAGCCTACCAGTCATGGGAGGCCGAAAATAAGATGGTGTTTATTCTGTGTTCGTTGATCCTGTGGCAGAATACATGGAGGCCCTGATTTGCTCAAATACTCCAGCATTAGTCTTTAGCACGGGCCAGATTCATCGGGAATGGTCACTACTGATGGTGACCAGAGTTTTGAAGAACCACACGCAGAGCACCCTGTGGTTATCCCTGACAGTCAGTCAGTGCTCATATCCTTTTTTGTTAATGCTTGACTGGCTGCATTGGCATTATTGTATCACCTAGAACATCAGAGATTTCCCAGTAGAGTAGGGTAGGTAGGGAGTCTGGAATAAAGCTCATCATGTGAGCATGTGGTTAGTTACTTTTCTCTTTAATTTCTGCACAGTCCAGCAAGTCAGATAGTCTAATCCTGGCTTGACTGTTTTCAATTTCTGTCTTGGAATGTAGAGAAGAGATTTGCTGGACAGCTTAATCCTAGCAGATATTAGATTAGGTAGAGAAACATATGAGGTCAATAGTCTAATCTGGCCTCATGGAGCAATAAGGGTAGATCTAGAATAGGTTTATTTTCCTGTTTGTAAATATTGATGATGTAAAGGGTCTGCAAGTCCAAATGCACCCAGAAGAAAAATGTTAGGACTATAGTGGGGGTAGGTAGTTTTTGGGAGAATTTTACTGCTGATATAATATCTTCAGGATTTGTGGCAGTTGATCCAAGAAAGAAAATGGATGAGTCAAGTACCAGGCATCTGGCCTACACCAAAGATTTATTTTCTGAATTCTTGACTCCTTCAAGAAGAAGCCATCCCCATGTGGAGCCACTGTTAGCCCCCCTATGAAATTTTTGACGAGAAAACAGGGGCTAAATGTTTCTGAGCCTTCAAGGAATGCATTTCCCTTGAAAACACATCACCCTTGAAGCCTCCTTGTGCCTTTGGCCCTTTGATAATATCCCCCCTGCTGATTTCCATTATAAAGCCCCTCTGTTATGAAGTAGAATGCCCAAAAGGCCCTTTGCCCTCTTATTTCACCCCCACTTAGCTTCTATTTTGTTTCCCCTTCTATTTCCCTTCTTACCTTTTCAAATCCCCTTTATATCCTTCCCCTACCCTTTGTTGGCCATTTTCCCCCTTATTCCTCCGTCGTTCCCCTTCCTAACCTTTAAATCACATTAGAATGGGCTTGAACCCACTTTCCGACCTTATAATAGGGCTTAGCCTTTTTTCCCACCAGCCCCTTTAAACCACTTCCCCATGTAACCCTTACCCAAAACCAAGCGCTTAATGCCTTGGGGGTCGATCGCATGATCGCATAATCACAAAAGCGCATGTTTATGTGAAACGCTCCATCATCCATCGCAAATATTTGCGATGCGATCGATCGCGCCATCGCACTTTCCACCCATCGCACTTTCCGCTCATCGCAATCTTGTTTCCATCGCATTTCCCCTTCGTCGCAAGTTCTCGCATCGCAACTCTGCCCGATCGCAACTTCTCCTGATCGCAACATCGCATCGCAAGTTCTGTTCTGCGATTCACGATTTCTTCCCACTCTCAATCTGCGATTGCAATGTTTTTCCCCCGGGTCCCACATTCGTGGCTCCGCTTCATTGTTTTTCCCTGATTCTCTTTGTAATTCGCTCAAGTGAAGGCCTTTGGGCCTTTACACTATAACTCTTTCTTCCGCCACTCTTCACTATTTCCACCGCTCTCAATTGTTCCACCACCGTCCCGCCAGGTCTCCGAAGCATTCCCCCGCCACCACTACCTGGGTTTGTAACAGGTTTATTTTAATCGCGCAGACAGCACAGAGAGGTCTATTCAGCATTTGCCAACGAATTAGCAGAAAGGATTCAGAGGGGGTTAATGCTATTGTTGATATTATTAATGTTTGACCCCGCAATTCAAAAGAAAGGACGCAGTTTGAAGACTTAAGCACGCAAAGGGTCATATCCGCATTTTAATATCAACAAAACACATTTCTCCAGGACGGAAATTCACCTACAACATTCCTCATATATCCTCGAGCCCTGAAACAGTTAATTATACTGACAGAGCTTCTTAAAGACTGTCTGGACAGTAGTTATGAGGTATGGAGAGACTTGCAGTTTTCCCATCCATGTCATTTATTCCAGAAGGCTGGCGCAGAGCTCCAGACGCAGTAAGGACTTAAAGAACGTATCAGAGGTCAATCTTGACCTGGCAGAGATCTCCAAAACAGTCTACAGAGTACAGCACAACGCCATTAATCAGGATTGGGCTCAGCCTCCTCCACCATTCTATCTTAATGAGACTCATTTAATTTGTATGTACCCCTGTTATTCTCATTCTCCTATAAGAAGCCCCGAGAACATATCGTAAAGGTTGTTGTTGGCTGCTGCCGTTGCTGTTAGAGGGATTCATTCTGACTGTTAGAACAGTCTTGGGAGGGAAATAGCAGAGTAGTTGGTATGTAGTAGGCTGGGAGGAGAAAGTCTGGGCTATAACAGCCATTGAGCTCAGTGTATATGACTGGTTTTGCATCAATTAATCAAAGCACATTTCACAGAATCCTGGTCTATTACTATTGGTGATGTTTTCCTAACATTGTTTATTACACTTTCATACTGTTCCATTTTCTACTGGCTTGCATCAGAAAAATGGCATAGGATTTACCCTTGTTAGGTACCCTATGTCTCTGCTCTCCTTGCCCTCAATGTTTTCTGCTAAATGTGTATCTGAGAATTGATTTCAGCTATTTTAACCAGTGTAGTGGATGTTATTGCCTGCTCTCTGATGTATGAATTAAATGAATCTGTTCTTATATGTTCTTGTTGGGTTTAAGCTGGAATATTTGGGAACACTGGGGATTAGAGTTAGCCCTGTCCACTAGGATCCTTGCACGTCCAGCTGGCCTTTCTAAGATCTCTTCGTTAAACTTATCTTTCTTTTCCCTTGGAGTTGCTAAAGCAGACCTGGAGTTAAATGACCTCTGGTCTGATCTACAAGCTGCCCCTTTGTCCCTCTTTGAGAGCTGCCTTTGAGTATGTCCAAGCAGGTCTGGAGTTAAATGACCTCTGACCTGATCTATAGACAGAAATCAGGTTACTCTCCTTCTTTCACTTTCTTTCCTTAATGTTCCATCCCACCATCTAATCTAAAATATCCTTTAGTATTAGATGACTTGCCCTTTGGAAGCCTTGGGTAGTGGATGCAAGTAATTTCCTTTCATGACTCCATAGCCCAATGGATGGCACAGTTTTGACCTATCCTCTTTGCTGAAACGTCCTGCTGCTTTGCTCTTTTCCTTCCATTACTTCTCAGTCTATGATCTCATGACTCAATCCAGCAACCAACCAACCAAATCATTTAAAACCCCCCTTCGTGCTTCATAGCTAGCCTAATATCTCATTTGAGCTTCAAGGACATATCATTCTTTGCTCTATTTGGAGAGATCCCTCTCCGGGTCCAGGAGGGCTAGATCCTAGGGACCCAAAGTGGTTTGTTGTTGTCTTATCTTTTGGTATTGCCAAATCTGCCAAAACACAGGAACCCCAACAAGGTCCATGGTTGTAAACCATTTCATCACTTTTTATACCACATCCTCTTTCACTGTGATATTTTCTAGGGTAGTAATTTCCTTAGTCATAGTATTGTCCACGACCACCAGAATAACTACCACCCTTGCCAGTGCGGCCTCCCCGCAGATTCATGCAGCCTCTCCCTTGTCACTTCCATATCCCATTCGACATCCACCTCTCTGCACCTGATAACCCCTTGAAGCTCCACCATTTTGGGAATATTACTTTTGTTAATCCCTACGCTGGTATTTTGGCTGATGTTGATGCACCTCAGGTTCCAGGTCTAGCTCTCAATGGCCCTCGGGTGCATGCTGCTGTTAATTTTGATGTGGCACTTGAGGGTGAGAAGGAAAATGCTCAGCATTAGCACGAGACTCGTGATCTAATGTTGGACTAGTTGAAAATAATTAATATTATTTTTATATTAATGGAGAAATGGTTACATTGGTGTAACGTACCTCCTTAGTTTAGGATTAGTTCCTAAAATATAGGAGTTTGGTTACCATCTCCTAGTTCTTTTCTATGTACTTAAAGTTGTATCTTTCTGATTAATGGATGAAGAGTGAACTCTCCGTTTGAGTGCAGTCTCTAGGTGCAGTACTCACCTGTGAGCTGCAACTCCTTCTTTTCAATTCAGTGTGATTTTTATCTTGGTATTAGAGCACAGAGTAGGGGGAGCCTTATTTTTTATTTTTTAGCATCATTGACTATAGAGCCTTAGTTGCAGAGGTGTACACAGAAGCTTTTGTAGGAGCAGGTGGACTGCAGCAACACCTGAAGCATAGGTCTCAGACGACTGATCATCTCTGAGCAGAAGAAAGGGTTGGCGCGCTTTTATCGCGATCAGTCGCGCCATTGGCACTACTGTTAGGGAAATACCCGCCCCGAAATACGCCATTGGCGCAGAGGTACAAGCCAAAATCGCGCCAATTTTGGGAGATACACGCATTTTGATTTGGGTGCGTATTTTTTCACCTTGGAAAAGCACCAGCCTCTTTCGCTTTGGGAAGGTCTGCAATTTTTTGCAGATCGGACCTGCCCGGTGGTGGCATATTGAAGTTCCTGATTTGCTTGGTGGTAGCAGATCAGACTTGCCCGGTGGTGGTGCATTGAAGTTCCTGATTCGCCCGGTGGTGGCAGATCAGACTTGCCCGATGGTGGCGTATTAAAGTTCTTGATTTGCTCGGTGGCAGCAGATCGGACTTGCCCGGTGGTGGCGCATTGAAGTTCTTGATTTGCTCGATGGCAGCAGATCGAACTTGCCCGATAGTGGCGCATTGAAGTTCCTGATTCGCCTGATGGTGGCATATCGAACTTGCCCAGAGGTGGCGCATTGAAGTTCCTGATTCGCCCGGTGGTGGCAGATCGGACTTTCCCGGTGGTGGCGTATTGAAGTTTCGGATTTGCTCGGTGGTAGCAGATCGGACTTGCCTAGCGGTGGCACATTGAAGGTACAAAATTTCCAGCAAAACAGTGGTCAAGATCTGGTATGTATTGATTTTTTTTTTTTTTTTTTTGTGTCCTGCAATTGTTCAGTTGGGTAGAATTATTCATCGGAAGATCAGAAAGTGTATCAGTCCAGTATGAATAACAATATAGAATCGTATCTCCACGAGTCTGGCAAACTCGATGGATCTAATTTCACCAACTGGAAATTCAAGATACAGACATTACTTGAAAGTGAAAATGCATGGTCGATTGTCATAGGAAATGAGTCGAGACCAAATTTGGTAACAGGGACAGCTGCACAAGAATAATATTGGGATAAAAGGGAGAACAAAGCAAAGGTCATACTGAATATGTTCGTCAAGGACAATATTATCCCACATATTAGAGACAGCAAATCGTCCATTGACATTTGGACGACGATCAAGAACCTATACCAAACGCAGAATACAAATCGTGTCTTGTCACTCAAAGGCAAGTTGTTTGCGACGAAGATGGAGGAGAATGAGTCCGCTGCTGGATTCATTGCTAGAGTCAAAGACTTGAAGGACAGATTGGGAGACATTGGAGAGAAAGTGTCCGATTCCAATCTGGTCACGATCACGTTGAACGGAATGAAAGATCAATATCAGATGTTCATCACAGGATTGGCAGCAAGGGAGAAAGCCCCTGCATTTGAAGAGTTGACAGGGATTCTGCTATAAGAAGAAGAGCGACGACAGAATTTGAAATCACAGAGCAATGATCTTGCTCTGATGGCGAAAAGGCGACAGTATAGAGGGAAGCAGCCACAGCAGCAACAATAACCATAGCAGTAGCAGCAGAGAGGAGCCAACACGTTTCAAAAGAGACCGTTTAAAGGTATGTCTGCTAAT
Source organism: Pinus albicaulis (assembly GCA_034641835.2). Lineage (NCBI taxonomy): Eukaryota > Viridiplantae > Streptophyta > Pinopsida > Pinales > Pinaceae > Pinus > Pinus albicaulis. The sequence goes on from CM076572.1 coordinate 655,711,635, forward strand.
AATTTTCCCAGTAAGAAATGTTTTTGCTGTGGAAAAAATGGTCATCAGATTAAAGAATGTTAATAGAGGTAGGCAGATGAAGCAAGGAATAAACAGAGGAAGCACAAAGGTTACTTTGTTGAGGAAGATGAAGACCATAGCCACGAACTTCAATTATTTACAGCCGACTGTGCCCTTTCAACTTCTAAGGGAGATGAGGACGACATATGGTATGCCGATTCTGGTGCATGCTCACATATGACAGGTAAGAAGGAATGGTTTGAATTTCTTGAAGAAACTTCATGTGGGTCGAAAATTTATTTAGGAGATGATAGCGGATATGAGATCAAAGGGTATGGTGATATTCCAGTAAAGTTACCTAGCGGTGACATTAGACACCTTAAGAATGTATTGTATGTGTCCGGAATTAAGAAAAACTTGATCTCTGTATCTATGATAACTGATCAGGACATGCAAGTTCAATTCTTCAAGACTAACTGTGTCATAAAGGATGGCAAGATGGAAACATTTGTAACAGGAGTGCATGTGGGGAGCCTGTACAGACTAGATGTGAAAAGTATGCCACAACAAGCCATGGTCGCAACTGGATCGACAGCCGAAAACCTCTGGCACCAGAGATTTGGCCACCTTAATCTGCAAGACCTCATTCTACTTCAGAGAAAAGGTATGGTCGATGGACTCCCTGTTTTCCATAATGTTTAGTTGGATTGTGATGGATGTGCATTAGGGAAAATGCATAGAGAAGAATTCCCTTTGCATGTTAATAGAAAGGAAAGAGATATTCTCGAGCTGGTGCATACAGACATATGCAGACCTATGCAGACTAGGTCACTAGGTGGTGCATATTACTTTCTTTTATTTAATGATGATTGCACTATATTCTCTTCGATATATTTTCTGAGTAAAATGAGTCATACCTTTCAATATTTTAAAGAGTTTAAATCTATGGTAGAAAACCAGACAGGAAAAAGCATAAAAATTCTCCGCTCAGATCAAGGGGGAGAATACAGGTTGGGAGAGTTCATGAATTTCTGAAAGTATCATGGGATTGTTCAACAGTTTACAGTGCCTCACAAACCACAACAGAATGGAGTGGCAGAACGAAAGAACAGAACTCTTGTGGAGTGCGCAAGGAGCATGCTTCAAGGTAAGGGTCTATCAAATGGTTTTTGGGTGGAAGTCATTAACACTGCTGTCTATTTAAAGAATAGGAGTCCTACTAAATGTATAGGCTTCAAAACCCCTTGTGAAGCATTATTTGGATTCAAACCAATAGTGATTCATTTAAGAGTATTTGGGTCAAAATCTTACGCTCATATACCAAAGGCAGATAGGAAGAAGTTAGATCCTAAAGCCATGAAATGTATCTTTGTTGGATGTGGCACTGAGTTTAAAGCATATAAGTTATTTAATCCTGTGACTCGTAAGGTTTTTGCAAGCAGAGATGTCATATTTCATGAACAGGTTGAAGAAGGAAAGGATGACAGTAATAATGATTGGCACATTCCATTACTAATGGAAGAAAACAGTGAGGATGATGAAGAGCAGGAGCAGAAAGAAGAAGAAGTAACAGGTAATGTAATCAATGATGCAAGCCTAGATAAGGCTGAAACAGACAGATTTGAGGTAAGTCCCCTACCAAGGAGATCAGGTAGGAAGAATTGATTACCATCCAGATTGAAAGACTATGCCTTAATGACAAACATTTTAAACATTGTAGAACCTGCAAATTATAAAGAAGCAAGTCAATCTGATGCATGGAGGGCTGCAATGCATGAGGAAATTGAATCAATTATCAGAAACCATACTTGGGATTTAGTTGAACTGCCTGAAGGTAAAACCCCCATAGGATGCAAATGGCTGTATAAACCAAAAATAAATGCAGATCGGAATATATAAAAACTTAAAGCTAGACTGGTAGCAAAGGGTTACTCACAACAAGAGGGAATAAATTTCGATGACACCTTTGCTCCTGTAGCAAAATTAAACACTATTAGAATGCTAATTTCCTTAGCAACAAAACATAAGTGGCAGCTACACCAGCTAGATGTTAAGTCTGCATTTCTGAATGGTGACTTCAAAGAAGAAATTTATTTAGTTCAGCTTGAAGGGTTTGTGAAAAAGGGGCAGGAACATCTTGTTTGTAGATTGAAAAAGGCACTTTATGGTTTAAAACAAGCACCCAGGTCGTGGTATGAGAAGATTGATTCATTCTTTGTACAACATGGCTTTCATAGGAGCATGAATGATCCAAATCTGTATACCAAGTTTAATAAACAGAGGCAAATTAGTTTGATTTCTTTGTACGTAGATGATATGATCATAATAGGGAATGCTAACAATCTGATCAAAGAAATCAAATGGCAGATGTCACAAGTGTTTGAAATGAAAGATCTCGGAAATCTCCATTATTGTTTGGGATTGGAAGTATGGAGAGATTCTAGACATACTTTTCTTACTCAAGGGAAGTATGCCAGAAGCTTGCTGGAAAAGTTCAGAATGGAGCAGTGTAGATCAGTAGCAACACCATTGCAGCAGAATTTAAAGTTGAGCAGTGGCGATGGTACTAAAGAGGTGGATGCCACTGTGTACAGATAGCTAGTTGGGAGTTTGATACATCTTACTACAACTAGACCAGACTTGGCATACTCTGTTAGTATGTTGAGCCAGTTTATGTGAAAACCACTCGAAAGTCACTGGGTCGCAACAAAAAGTGTGTTGAGGTATCTTAGTGGCACTAGTAATTATGGTATTTTATACACTGACACTTTTGATGTTACTCTAGCAGGTTTTTCAGATTCAGATTGGGCAGGTAAATTGGATGATCAAAGGTCTATCATAGGTTACGCATTCAGCATTGGATCCGGGGTCATAGCATGGAGCAGTAAAAATAAAAGCACTGTAGCTTTATCTTCATGTGGAGCTGAGTACCAAGCATTGTGTGCAACGACATGTGAAGCTTTATGGTTGAGAAGACTTCTCAATGATGCAGGAGAAGAACAGAAAGAATCAACTATCATCAAAACTGACAATTAGAGTACCATCAAGCTTGCATACAATCCAGTCTTTCATAAAAACACCAAGCACATCGATACTCAATTCCATTTTGTTCGAGAGAAACTACAGTCAAAGGAGATATTTGTTGAATATTGTAAAACTTGTGACAATATGGCTGATATTTTTACTAAGCCTCTTGGGCGTGTAAAGTTTGAATTGTTAGAGGGATGCTAGGAGTTCAGGGTAATCCTTTCTCCATTAAGGGGGGGAGTTGAAAATAATTAATATTATTTTTATATTAATGGAGAAATGGTTACATTGGTGTAACGTACCTCCTTAGTTTAGGATTAGTTCCTAAAATATAGGAGTTTGGTTACCATCTCCTATTTCTTTGCTATGTACTTAAAGTTGTATCTTTCTGATTAATGCATGAAGAGTGATCTCTCCGTTTGAGTGCAGTCTCCAGGTGCAGTACTCACTTGTGAGCTGCAACTCCTTCTTTTCATTCGTATGATTTTTATCTTTACCCTTCTTCCTTCATGGACATGGGATTGTCTTTGCTCCAAAGGTCTGATCTAGGTATTTTTTTTACTTCTATGAGTACACAAATTTACTCGCATCATTATTATACAAAATAGTCATGAACAATTTTATATTTTTGTTTGTTTTTGCTTTCCACAATACTTATAGGCATCAAAACTAGGTTGGAAAGAATTATTCTTTTGTAGTGGACCGAGTCTTCCCTTTTTCCCTCGGGTCCATATACAAAAATGGTGTTCAGTAGGGTTGACCTTCTATCTCGTTTAAAATTTAGGTGTAATGGTGCTTTTTATTCTCTTTTAAAAGCCTACCGCTAGGGTTTATTTTTTATTTTACGACTATTGTGGATAAAGGAATATTGCCCTAAATTTTGTTTTGAAAACTTGATACCATTTTCTTTTATTTTCATAATTTTCAATTTTACTTATTTTTAAATAGGATACTTTATTTTTTTACAAAACCCCTTTTTTATATATAGAACTCAGTGAATACATCAGGATGTATTTTCTACCCTCCGTTCATGTAAAGCTAATAATCAGGTTGAATTTTCTTTCCTCCGTTCAACAAAATCCGTAACTCATAATTTCTTCTAGTTTAGCTGAATATCATTATTTTGACAATTCTCCTTCATTTGCTCTTTTATATCATGTGAGAGACTTTATCATTATAATCATAATGTTAATACTTCAAATTGTGCTTTTCCCAAGTTAAAAACAAAAACTACTCGAACATTTCCAGTTCTTTTTTGGCCTTGTAGTTTTCTTTTTGGTTTTTTTTTTCAATGTTACTTCCATTATTCTAGAATTTTAAGAATTCAATATTTTAATTTATATATTCTCTTTAATACAAATATAACCTATTTGATGAAATTTTACAACAAAACTTTCTCGGCATCTCTCTTTTTTATATACAATATTTATTATAGCAACAATCGCATTTAAACTTATATATGTACATACCTTTAATTACCTATAGATATTATGTACATATATAAGTTTCTTTTACCTCTAAGCTCCATGGAAGAATAAGTGTTTTCTCTTACGATTTTCATAGGAGATTATCCCAGATATAAAAAGTTGGCATCTTTGCCCCTGAGGCCTCCAATATTTTGGCTCTTCAAATTCAACCAATAAGGAAGTTTGAGTTGATTCCCATCGCATACTTATGTTTCTTAATGCGTTATACAAAACCATTATTGAGTTTTTTCTTGATTATAACTCAAAGGGTCTTTATTTATATTTTCACTCAAAGGGTCTCTATTTCAAAGCGTATCTATTTATAACAGAGGAATTTCTTGTTCTTATATTTTTAAATTATGAATCTATAGGTTTTCATAAAGATTGTAAAAATTAAACTTATTTAATTAAATATTACTCTTTTCATTCCAATAATTGTTTCTCGGAGATTGTTCCTTCTAACTTCAATGGGATTTTTTATCAAAGCTTTATAATTCTTTCATCTATTTACAAATTTAAATCAATGGGAATACGTTTAATCTCTCTCACTTGAAATATGTTGCATTAAACTATAGAATTCTATCTTATAGTTGGTTAAGAAAAAACATAGTAATATGAAGTCACTTACATCAAGACATGTAAAAATAACATTTTTTTTTTTAATGTATAATGATATCATACTCTAATTCCAAAGTTATATCTATATTATAATATATTTTCCTTATGATTTTGTATTCTCCACACATACAATATTTTCCTTCTTGTTTAAGAGAAAATGCAATTCATGTAATCTTTAAAAATGTACACTGAAATATAAAATCAAAAAAAGAATTCAAGATATATTTTTAACTTCTAATATATGATAATAACAAAGTTAGAGAACACCGACTAGATAATAAGTTTAGGAAATATATAGCTAATTACATGGCCTCTCCCGGGCTTGAAATAGAAAATCTTGATTGTTCCGCCTCAGGTGTTCTTTCCATCTATTCTCTCTACTTCTCTTCATTTTATCCAATTCTTCTTTATGAAAAATTGAGACAAAAGCAGGATAATTCCCCGATAATATCTATCTACCACTCTTTAGGTGGTTACTAACTCCTTCCACCTCACCAACAAGCGGAAGGTAGTTAACTCCTCATTAATGAGATCTTGTCTCTCACTTTTGAGGACAATTTCTGGTCTTCTAGGATACTTTTAATTGGAAAATATCATAATTTAAAAATTAAATCTAATTGCCCATATTAGATCCAGAAGACTTGATGATGGATAGCAATAATTTCCAAAATAAAATTGATGTGTTTTGGATACTTTTAAGTGGCCAATATCATAATTTAAAAATTAAATCTAATCACCCATATTAGATCGAGAAGACCTGATGATAGATTGTAATAATTTACAAAATAATATTGATGTGTTTTTTCCTCTTTCATGCATTTGTACTATTAGCGTCCTATAATAATAGGGATCATAATTTGGAATTGACTATGTTAAGTCTTGTAATATTGTACATACCTTTGCTTTCTACAAATATTTTCCATATTAAAAAATGAAAAGAGGGTATCTCCTAAAAGAATAATCAAAGGACTAAAAGAAATAAAGATAAAAAAGATATAAAATATGAACCCCATAAAAAGAAGCAAAAATAAATTTGGAAAGTGTTGCTCATTCAAATGCCATTGCTCTTAAGTTTACTTTACTTTTTCAAATAAAATTATGTATATCTTGTCCAAAATGCTACCACTACAAGAAAAAAGGACACGGTGAGGGTCAAAAGAGCTTTCGTCACCAAAAACTGAACATCACCAAAGGTGGCGTCGCCGAAAGTAAAGGTGTTGTAGTGACATTCAAGGTTCGTCACCAATAATGGTTTATAATGACGGATAGTGACCGTCACCATTTCATATGAGCAATGGTGATGGAAAATAGCCTCCATCACCAAAAACCTGAACGTCACCAAAGGTGGCGTCACCGAAATTATGTGTTGTGGTGACATTCAAGGTTCATTGTGAATATTTATTATAATGACGGATAATGCCTGTCACCATTTCATATGAACAACAACGATTTTTGATGATGTACATTTCATGGCCATCACTATTGGTGCATATATATGGCGACGTTCATTGACCATCACTATTTCCTATTTGGTGAGGGTCAAAAACTGTCATGAGAAGCTCATTAGTGACATCAAGGTCCATCACGAATAATGACTATAATGACAAACAGTGACCCTCACCATTTCATATTAGCAACAACAATTTATGGTGACGGACCTTTTATGGTCGTTACTATTGATGCGTATATATGGTGGAATTCGCTGACCGTCACCATTTCATATTCTGGTAAGGGTCGAAAAATGTCACCATAAGCTCATTGGTGATGGTAAAAAGAGCATTCTTCACCAAAAAATGATCACTGCCATTCCCTATGAATATCAGGGCACGATGGAATCGAACCACCAACCTCCTGCTTGTAAAGTAGGTGCTCTTCAATTGAGCTAGCACCCTTTAAAGAAGAAAATGTAGAAAATTTCTTAGTGAACCACTAACGTAAACATAGATAAGAAATATTGCTTTGTAAAAGAGATATTCATTGTCAAATTAACAAGAAAATGACCTTTTAGCATCGTTGCACTAGTGCTGCTATTACAATATTTGGCCTAAACAATAAACAGGAAAAAACCCTTCTCAATTTAGTAGAAGCATGTTGGGAAAATAATCTCACAATAATACTTAGCATTCAACATTCTGACCCACTAAATCATTTTTACATCCTTTTGAATTCCTTCAACAAAGGGCTTAAAGTCGGGAACAATGTCATAACAATACTTTCAGCTATACAACAAGCATTTTAAGCTTGCCTCTATTGTATGATATGGACTTTTGTCCTTCAGACAGAGTTATGAGACACAAAACCACTTTCACCCTTAAGAAAAAATGTGGTTGTAAATGCATGGTAAAATCTCTTAGCATAAATATGTTCTTAGTATCGTATTGGATTTTCATACTAGTGTCAGGTTTAAGGGTGCCAAAGACTTCAGATTTTAACAATGATATGGTGCACGGTAGGCTTCAGGACAACATATTCTTTAGGAATTTCATGTTGGGAAACCTCTAAATCTGTGTCCAAGAAAAATCAATTAAATGGAAATATTTTTTTATAATGGTTGTGAGTCATATGGATGCACATTAATATACATGTTTTTTCCTAAATTTGAATAATTTATGTATTCTTTGGTCAACCAGTTTTTTTATCCGGTTTTTATCTAGTTCCGATTCGATTCACATTTTTTAGGTTAACCATTTCGATGATTGATCCAGTTCATGTAATTAAATATATCATAAAATATAAGGTGGTATTTGTGTGTTCTTGAGAGTGTTGCTTGCATAAGTAAGAAGGTAGTTACAAAAATCTTCACCTATGCCCAATTGGAAAATTGGAGTGTCGTAGATCTAAGAAAATGTGTAAGAGAATATCCTAAATTTAGAAATAAGAATCTTATGATGTGTCATTGGGGAAAAAAGTTTACAATTACCTCGCAATATCTTCTTTACCAGTAGCTATTGGTCCAGAGACTAGTCCAGAAGAACCCTCTTCTACAGACATAGCCAAAGTTCAGAAAATTTTGGAGAACAGGCTTCAAACATTTAACAGAATGGAAAACATGAAGTTGGAAAACAAAATGGATACTTTGACATCATCCTAGTCTATAATCGTTAAACAATATTCATCATTTGTATTGAAGTTACAAAGCACCATGGAGTATTCAGACAACTAAGCTTCTGTCAACCTAATGTTTATATCTCTTTAATTTTGATTTTAGTTTGATTTTCAAACAGTTTATATAACTTTATTATGTCAGTGTGTGCTACAAAGCATTCCAGTACTTCAAGTAGATCTGATGATGTTGAAGTTTGGGTAGCTCTTTCACATGATACGAGTTGGCATGTCAACCAAAATACTGTGAGATGTGAAGCAATGGATTCCCATCCTTCGTGAAATATTTTTGGCATGTCTCCCATCTCAAGTTATTATTTAGCTTCATAGAATTATGGGAGACATTAAACTATGCAGAGACATATGGCATTACAAAGACAATTTTACTATCAATGTGCACCAAAAATGCTAGCAATTAATGGTAATGTTTTAGCATTTCCTTTATCTTTGTTTTTAAAGGAAAACAAAAGGAAATGTTAAAACATTACGATTAATTGTTTCAGGATGTCTAAGAGTGATTCCAACCTCATCGGATTTCGTCTGGAGAAAGTATAATTTCTTATCCCATTTAAAATTCAATATTTTTCAAGATTTCATCATTGGTATGATTGCAACATTTTCATTAGATATTATCATGTATTAGGGTATGGGATTGGCATGTAATCAAGAGAACCAAGCCTTGGAGAAGTAGAATTTCCTATCTCGTTTAAAATTCAATAGTTTTCAGGATTTCGGGATTGGTAGGATTGCAACATTTTCATTAGATTCTATCGTGTATAAGGGTATGGGATTGGAATTTAATCAAGAGCACCAAGCCCTGGAGAAAGTAGAATTTCCTGTCCCATTTAAAATCAACAGTTTTCATGACTTCAAGATTGGTAGGATTGCAACATTCTCATTAGATTCTATCGCATTTAAGGGTAAGGGATTGACATTTAATCAAGAGCACCAAGCCCTTTGTGTACCTTTATGTTAGTGATATTAATTCTTGGACTCCTCTGTTGGGGCCTTAGCAAAAATGTACCCTTCACTCAAGCAAAAACCATTGATAAAGCATGTTAAGTTTTTTTTACCACATTTTAAAGCCTAGATTAGATAGTTTCATTAAAATTGGGAGGTGTTGACTAATATCCCTTGAGGATTGCAGTGGAGGCAAAGGATCATACTAAAGATGAGGATCCAAACATAAGGGATGGTGGAAAATTTCTTGACATTTATGATTGGAATTTATATATGCTTGCTCATTTATTCATTATGCTTTCTTTCCAATTTTCATATAATGTGCTATTTATAAAATATCACATTGTATATGTATGTGTGTATGTATCTTGTTACCCATTTCCAAAATGTTGGGGGATCATATTTCCAGTGGACTTCCATTTTAGAAATGCATACCTATTTCCTGACATCTTGCAACTTAGATGCTGCTAAATGTATATTGCATAACGCTTATAATAAGAAAATATAGCACCGAACTGGGTATCAAACTCATTCAAGGACCAATTCTATACCACAACAGTCAGTTCAATATTAAAACTAGCCACTTCAGCATGGAGCCAGTCTGAATTGGCCGATTCCATACCAAACCAATCAAGGAAGAACCACTTACAAAATCTGATTTTTGGGACTTTTACACTCATTTTGAAGAGAATAAGCAGGGGCTTAAGAAAGAGAAAATGAGAAATTTAATGTCTTCCATCAAGATAAGGAGGGGAAATTAAGTGATTTGATTGCATTAATGTATTTATTGTGGAGTGGGGATTGATTCACTGATACCATGGGGAATCAGTGGAAAATTCATGACAAAAAAAAGAAAAAGGCTTTGCCCTCGACTCACCTTGCAGGCACAGGGAGCTATCGGCCGCTTGACCCCCAAAAAAGCCCGCGAACATTAAATACCCCCCAAATATCATCTTGAAACAGTAACAACGAAATGGGAAGGATAAAATCATAATTTGATTTGGTTATAACTATTAGCCTGTAGACTCAAAGAGTCAAGAATATAATTCAAAAATGTTGTTATAACCATTAGCAGGTCATTATAAATATTGTTTGTTTCTTTTGTTCCTAGTTGGCACTAAAGAAGCTCTACAAAAGGTTCTTGACATTATTTCTACCATACAGATTAGTGGAAATGCTACAAAGGCACCGGGGGCTATTCGAAACCCTTACCAGGAAGCAAGCTACATCAGTCATTATTGCATACTTCTCAATGCTATTTTGAACAATGATTCAACAAGTCAATTTTGACTTATACTATTGTACTCTCTCTCTCTCTCTCTATTGAACATGTGATATAATAATAAGAAGCATTGATCAAAAGGTTTTCCCATCTTGGGGTTTTTCCCTGACATTATCCAATCTCTGGTGTTCTCTTTTCCTGGCTTTTCTTCTACATCTAAGGTTTATGTTCTTTCATCAGTTACTATCAATGTGATAACGGTCTATGTGATTGCTAATTCAAATTTAATGGAATGGAATATGGGCTTATATGGAACATTGAAGTAATTGTCCTAAGCAAATAACATGTTAATTAAATTAACATGGTATCGGTTCCAGGTTCAGGACAAGCCAAGGAAAGAGAAAGAGAAATCACTAGATGTTCGATGACAATTCTCTATGACCTTCTTGCAAGGCACTCTTGCAGATTCGTATTGCAAAAGTATAAGTTGCAGATCCTAGCAAGAATAGAGGATCACTAAAGATCAATGACCAAGCTCTCTGTCAAAATAATAGGCATCAGATGAATTATATCTATAGCCTCAACTGCATGTCTACAGCCAGGAAGTTCTGGTACATTATTTCACTTAATTTAAGGTCAAAATTTTTGAAATTTCTTTGAGTTGAATTTGTTTTGGGAGATGGTATCTCGCTCGAAATTTCTGTTGCAGGTTCATGTCAAAGATATTTCTGAAATTATATATGAGCCATAGAGTTCCTATCAACTGTTGCAGTGAGATTAATATTCACTATGCACATCTCTATAACTTGATGTTTGGTCACATTCTGCTAGGCTGATCGAAAATAATCTTAGCAGATTTATGCTGGCATGTCTTCGACCTTGTATTAGGGCTCAGATGTTACACAAGAGTTGTGTAAGGCAACACAAGGTAAATCCAATTCCCATTGCTTAAATTCTCTTCATCCTCCTTTCAGAAGGACAACAATATTGTCATGAAGAGAGATTTCTATAAAAGATCAGTCTTACGGGAAGCTTATCGCACTCATTTTGTGAAGTTAAAGATTTGTATCTATAGCCAGATCTGAGGCAAACTTAGTTGAGGATTTTACTAAGTATTTTATTTAGAGCCTTAATTGAAGTATGACCTGAAATCATGACTCACCTAGTTCATGATAACCTGTAGTTGTTTTTCTGAAAAGGTCTCACGTTCATACAGTAAAGATTAAGGCATACATCTCATGGATAGAATCATATTTGAAGCATCAAATATAAGTTTACATAACATTTCTAAAAGAATTTATTATAATCCTCAATATCGTAATAACTAAGATTCTAATTTGGATTGAGCTGCTCTATCTGGATGACCTCTATATCTTGTTGAAGTAATATCAACCATTATAATCAACACAGTCCTAAGGCACTTTCTAGCAGTCTGAGAAATTTCTTTGTTGCAGAGTTGAAGGAGAGATTTTGTTGTGGATTCATGTCCTTTGACAAAAAACAATCTGGAGCTGTAATTTATGAAGGGGTACTGTACCTTCAAGATAGAGTTATAGAATATTCTCTAATCACAATAATCATGTTTTCCTCTGTATCAAGGAAAGAGATATGATAGAGATATGATAGTGTTACAATAACCTTGACCCTGTTGCATACTATCCTTGATAACCTTCAAGTAACAATTAAGTGAAAACTACTTTACCTTGAGGTAGCTTTTCCACTCAAGGTCCATGAACATGGGGTGTTCTCTTTGTCCTAAACTCATGCCTACACAACATTTTAAAGGGAGGGAGGAGGAATTACAGTCATTTTTAAACAGGAAGGAGGAAAGATGAACATGAGCTGGGTTGGTGAAGACAACATGTGAGAACAAAGTCTGGCAAGCCACGTGGTATTGGATGTAAGAGATGATGTTAGGTGTTATGCCTTTGGGAGTCACATTAACCGTGATGGTGAGGCAAACCCAAGCACAAAGCACCAAATAACAAGAAGAAGGATGGAGCAATACCTACTACTACATGAATAATTGAGGATGCTTTGAAAATCTCAAGGATAAGTCCAACATTTGAGCACTAGAAGACTGTCCTTGATGCTAAGAAGATGGTATTATTGATTTAATATTAAATTCTTGCTTATTTTTATAGCATGCACCAATAATGATGAAGGTTATGGCTAAGGCAAAGGCATAGGTAATGGCATGTCTCAATATTCATCTCCATCCACATGATATGATAGAACAGTAATAGTCTTTGTCGTTGTTGCATCACATTCATTGAATGAGTTGGGAGTTTGTTGTTTGATTGCACAAAAAAAAACCAACCAGTGAGCACCAGTGGCAAATGGTGATGACGATGGGGGACCACTTTAATTGCAGTAAGTTGGCCTCTTTTTACTAGTACGGAACGCCCCTCACATGATTTTTGAGAATATCCGAATTCCAAAAATCCCAATCGGACCTCAGATGACTGGATGGCTGGATGTTTGTGGGGATTGATTTAATGTGTAGGTGGGTTGTCTTGAGAGTATGAAAACCACCAAGGATGGCCCCAGATCTGATCATTTAATTCCTATTTATAAAAATGAAACAACTTCTGCAACTCTCATACATTAGAAATACAGCCTTAGCAGCAGCACCGACTGCCATCATGTCGTATTACAGGCTTCAACAAGAGGCTGAATCAAAATTTCTGGAGGTTGATCCCAGTGGTCGCTATGGCCAGGTAAAAAAACTTTTGGGCCAACCTACTATTTACTTATACAAGTGATCCTTATATTGGGTAGAAAGTTGTAACAGTTTATGTGTTATGTGTGCATATATATAGAGTATTTGTGTGAGAGGATTACAGATCCGGTTGATATAATCTTATGTTGTTTTGCAGTACAATGAGGTGCTTGGCAAGGGAGCATCTAAGACTGTATGATTTTAACCTACTAACTCTTCTGTAATCAAAATTTATTTAGGCTTCCCCAACAAATGTTTCTGCAATGAAAATTTGTTTTTTTTTCATCTGTGTAAACCTTTGTGTACACAAAATTTGTGTATGCTTCCACTCACAAGCTCTTCTTTAATCAAAACTTGTTTATGGATCCACCCAGAAGTTCTTTTGTAATAAAAATTTATTTTTGGATCCATCCACGAGCGCTTCTGTAAGCAAAATGTGTTTATGCTTCCACCTAAAAGCCATTCTGTTTTCAAATTTTTCTTATGCTTCTGCACACAATCTCTTCTGTAACTAATAACCGGTGCATACTTCCACCTACAAGCTCGCATGTGTTCAAAATTTGTTTATGCCTCCACCCCCATACTCTTCTACAATCAAAATTTGCTTTAGGATCCACCCAAAAGCTCTTCTGTAATCACAATTTGTTTATGTTTACATCCAGAAACACCTTTGTGATCAGTGATCGTTTTCTTCAACCAACAAATTCTTCTGTAGCCAAATTTTGTTTTTGGATCTGTGTAGACCTTTGAGTAATGAAATTTGGCTCTTCTGATATTGATTATGATAGATTTTTTGATGCATATGCAGATACAGAGCCTTTGATGAAATAGAGGGGATTGAAGTGGCCTAGAACCAAGTAAAAGGGAATGATATTCTGCAATCTCCTGAGGATCTGGAGAGGCTTTATTCAGAGGTCCATCTCCTGAAAATCCCGAGGCACAAGAATATCATCAAATTGTTTTCATCATGGATCGATACCAAGACAAGGAACATCAAATTTATTACAGAGATGTTCACATCTGGTACTCTTATGCAGTAATTTTCACTAGCCCTTCATTAGTAGACTGGAAGTTATGTGAACTTCAATGAATTTGTTGGCTGGATGTATAGATATTCAATGGAAGATTTCTTGTTCTTCTTTTGGGGTTCCAGATATAGACAAAAACACAGACGTGTAGACTTAAGAGCTGTGAAGAATTGGGCTCATCAGATCTTGCGAGGGCTTCTATACCTGCACAGCCATGATCCTCCCATAATACACAGAGATTTGAAGTGTGACAACATATTTCTCAATGGGAATCAGGGGGAAGTTAAGATTTGAGACCTTGGTCTGGCTGCAATTCTGTGTAAGTCTCATTCAGTTCACAACGTTATCGGTAAAACTAAATACATGTAATCTCGTCCTTCCATTCTAGACAGATTTCAATTCTTCTTGGGGCTTTCTAACCTCTGAAAGGTTTTATGCAGGAACTCCGGAATTCATGGCCCCTGAACTGTACGGCGAGGAATACAAAGAATTAGTTGATATCTATGCATTTGGGATGTGCCTATTGGAAATGCTCACCCTTGAGTATCCTTACAGCGAATGCTCCAACCCAGCTCAGATCTACAAGAAAGTATCATCTGCAAGTTATTTCGTCGTTGAAATCTATTTCAATACATATATTTGTTGGATCCCGGTGAGACTTGAACTCTTTGCCAGTCTGGCAAAAGCAAGCATTCCTTATCACTTGGAGTTCTGACTTGGGGACTACTCTACTTAGCTATTTTTTATACAAGAATTTTGGAATTGAAGTTCTCAAATTGATTCTCAGGGGAAAAAGCCAGCAGCTCTGTACAAACTGAAGGATCCTGAAGTGAGACAATTTGTTGAGAAATGCTTGGTCACTGTTTCCAGAAGGCTTCCTACAAGAGATCTCTTAATGGACCCATTTCTACAGACTGATGAGCATGGCTTAGAATATTCCTTTTCCATATTATATTTCTGCAGAGATGATGTAGGGTAACTTGGCCCATTATTGAGAGAACCTAACATTGAAGCCTTTCAAAATGGTGGACATAAATTACTCCAAAGCATGTATTTTTTTCATCCTTACAGCAAGAATGGGATTTTTGTCCACTATGAGAACAAGAAACAACAGAAGGTTGTACCTTTGCCCTCATACTTTATAGAGGACAGCATGTCTCACAACATGGATTTCACTGTCAAAGGCGAGAAGGTAATGAATCTTATATTTCACTGGAAAACCATGAACCTACTGGCAGGATTTGAAGCCTAATGTTGCTAACAAAGTAAATTGTAAGACTATTTGCTATTGCTATTTCTATCAACTAGTCCCTAGTCTATTTTTTCACCCGTGTTAATGTCACAAGTTTGATACATCTTGCAGGGCACATTCGTAATATCTATTTCCCATTTTATGTGGAAGGAGATACAGCCATGAGTGTGGCCAGCGAAATGGTTGCGGAGCTTGACCTTGCTGATCAGGATGTTACAAAGATTGTAGAAATGATTGATGAAGAAATAATGGCTTTGGTACCTGATTGGAAGGAAGGGGTAGCAATAGATGATCACCATTCCTTCTATGACCATAATCATTCTCCAACAAAACAAGTGAAACTTGTTGGTGGACTCATAAATATCATGTCTCTAGTATCTATTCTCAGAGTTCCCTGTTGGAATACCTGAGGTCTCATTACCACGTTGACAACAAATCAGAAATAGTGCCTCATACTTGAGTTGAATGTGCAGCCATGCATGGCCGCTTTGAAGAAGTCACACTACAGGTTAATGCAACAGATTTTTATTCATATGTAGAAGAGGAGACTCCTACGATTTCAAGTGGATCATCAGATGTTATTCATAATGATTGGGTGAATGGAGAGGATCCAGTTTCACCTAGATCTTTAATATCATATGGTTCAGGGATTAGCAATTTTGAAGATCCTCAATCTTGTCTAATATCCTCAGGTATTGGTAACAAAGAGGACATAGTTCCAAGCAAACCTACAAAACCTCCAGAAAATAGAGGATATGTAGGTAAATTTGAAGAAAGTTGTAGCCATGGATTGTCTGAAGGGTTCAGTCTTGTTACCGATTCTGAAAGTCTTAGCTCAGTCCACAAACCTATGCTCCATCCTCAATCACCATCATCAGTCAATATTTTATCTGATGAAGATGAATATTCCACCAACAGAAAGCTGCGATTGTTAGCAGTCAAACATCAGAAGGAATTAATGGAACTTCAAAGAAAACATGAGCATTCCCTCTTAGAAATTGAAAATGAATTGAAAAATAGAACACCTTTGGGAGCATCTTTACATAAGAAGAAATCCAGTCCTGGAATAAATTTTCAGGATCAGAAATTGAATGTGAATGGGCAGCAAGAGCACCGTGAAGATGACTCAGGCATACATGGCACAACTGTTAGGGATAAGGAGTTTGTAGCCATGAGACAAATTGGATCTGATGTTCAGGGAACGAGGCTTTATAGCAGTCCCAGTCATAGATTATCACCATAGGAATCAACAGTCAGTTTTGATTTTCCAAGTCCAAGTAAACTTGCAATGAATTCTTCTCCTACCCATCCTGTTAGGAAAATTAATAGAAATATAGCACCAAACCAAAGGCTAATGAAAATTCATTATTTTAGTGGTGTTGACAGTTAGCGCTCTATTAATTATCCAGCCAAAGAATTTAGTAGGCAGAAAAATTTCCAGACAACTGGAGAATTTCCAACAGGAAATGTCGATGAAAAGAAACATAGTCTTGAAAGGTTGAAACGATTTCCATCTATATCTCAAAAATCTTCTTCAAGGAACTGCAAGGAAGGAAAAAATATATAGTCTGAGAGAACTGAAGCACACTTGTAACATAAATTTATTTCCCTTAGTTTAGAATATATATTGGATACTGCACTGAAAACTTATCAATTTTATATATGAGCTTTGCCTTCTAGAAGAGGTAATGGCTAGTGGTAATACTATGCAAGGTTCCCCGGAAAATATTCCTTCACCTTGGCACCTTTATGGTCTCCCAAGAATTTTGGTAGTAAGGGTAGTATTTTGAAATTATACAGAATCATAGGAAAAATGTATACATCCTCTTGCATTAGGATAGGCTGCAACTGCCAAGGCCTACTACATTGTTGACATGTACTATGAGTTCACCAGTTCAGCTGATGGTATCATTCAGATGAATTTGTGGGTTATAATCCAAATAAAGTGCTTCTTGGCTAGATAGAACCCAGTTCCTCACCAGCTTTTCCAGTTAACCGAGAATCCATGCTTTTATGGGCTTTTAATTTATGTCAAGCTTTTGGGAGAATTTGTATCTTTGTAGTATTCAAGATTTTCAGAGCATAAGCTATAAAAGAATGTCTACACCAAACCAAAATTAATAAAATAGTTTAATGCATAAGAAATTCCACCTAAGAGATCTGCACCAATCGCTGTATCAACGCAAGTACTCGTTACTTACCAACTTACCAAAAAAAATGAAGGCCCAACAAACTAGATATAATTATGTCAAATTACACAAGAGTAAACAATCAAAACTACATAGTAACACCACTCACATATCAAACAAGTCTTCCAAGAAAAGGTTGCTCTTACAGAAGGGCTTCATACAAAGACACCAATTGTGCTACCAGTCCTGTTTACTTTATTGCAATGGAAAATGGTCGATGTTGTACAGAACAGTAGCTCAGACTATCTCCACATCATATCTAGTATGGTAAATAATTGACACTAGTATTTCATTTTGGGAACAGAATAACTTTTGCAGGCACTTCATGAATGTATCAAAAGATGTATTCAGATTAAGGAAAAAAGCCATCAAGTCCTTCAGGCAATCTAGTGGTAAGTAGGGAGCTTATTACAACAATAACCCAGTTTGAGACCTGGCAAGTGTGTCCCAACCAATAAAGGGCTCTGTTAAACAGAAAAGGACCACATTTGTTTGCTTGTTGTGCCAGTTATATATGATACAGAGATCCATGGTCCCTTCATGAGAACAAATGGTGTTTCACTCGCAAAAATGGAAAGAATAATGCCATCAAATTGCGCATACATGAACACACATTCCAAATCTTCAATTTTTTTGGAGACAGCCATAAAAGAAGGCATGAAAAACTTGCAACTGTCAACAATATCAAACCACCTCCATAAAACAGAAAGGATACACATTTAAAAAAAGTTTTCATGCACATTGGCATAACTCAGTAAGTCAGCATTTAGGACCTTGAGCTAAGGTTTTCCAGCCACCTTAACAATCCTTAAGGTGGCTGGAAATAGATAATCATGAGAAGCTCCAAGGGTTGGACAAGTCTTGGCTGAAGCCTTATGTTGTAAAATATGAATCCATCAGGCAAGTCTTGGGCCAACATTCAGACTTCATTGATGAGTTTTGGCACATTTCGAAATTAACTCAAGTTTTTCTACAATGTTTGGTTGTAGAAAATCAGTGGAGCCAAAAAAAAAGACATTTTCAGGGAAACAGGCCTGCCTAACAGAGGCCAAAAGTTGGGTCACTGGTTTGAAAACAGGAATTTCATTGTCAAGCAAATTAGATGGAGTGGCTAGCAAGGAAACATGACAAGTTGTTGCCTCAGACTTGCATATTTTTGTGGGCTTGTTTGTTTGTATTCAAGGTGGTTTTGTGGTCAGAGAACGCTAGAGGAGTGCGTGATTTGGTCCTAGAACACATTTTGGGAGGAACTATTTTTCTTTTAGGTGGGATTCTTTCTTATTCAATTAAGGATTATGCCATGACAAGACTCATCTGAAAAGGCAATGAATTACATGGATGTTATAGGGATTCGAATAGAGGTTGGGAAGGTCTGGGAGACCGTGGAACTGCAAATACGCTTTTTATTGATACTTCAATAAAAATGGAGACCTCGTGCACCTCTATAAAGCAGTTCTACTCTACCTCACATCTATTTTAGCTATTGCAAAACTCTCATTTATGCTTGAACATGGGAGGAACATGATCACAAATTACAGTATTGTTTTGTTTCCATTTATTCTCCTCCTTTAAAAATTTCATGGCAATTGAAATCATTACTTTCTTCTGTTATTTGAGCATTATATGGAAGGCTTCATGTAGTTGTTTCACAAGGTTCCATGATTTATTTTCAAGAGATGGCTATTCAACAATCCCTGATTTATGAGTCCTATTGGATCCTGTTACAACTAATACTTAAATATATAACTCCGGAAATTCTCCTCCTTCGAGATTGTAAATCATCATATCTTTTCCCAGGACAAGAAAAGGTGACTTATTTCATAAGAAATGTATTTGAGATGCTAGTTGGAGCATCTAGAAAGCTTCGGGTATGAGAAGGTTTTTCCACAATTGAAACAAGGTGTACATGGATGCTTGATATACTAGAAGACTTCTTGAACTTATTATATTTTGTATATTGTCAAATGGATGGGAGAACTTCAACATTAGAAAAGCAACATTCAATTAAGAGCTTCAGTATCCCAGATAATGAAATTTTTATTTTTATTATTTCAACTGAGGCAGTGGAGTGGGAGGGGATGGAATCAATTTTCCAGTTATTATATATGATACAGTTATTATATATGATCTATATTTCAGTCATTTTTTTCTTTTATGAGCTCAATCATGATCTCAAAGTATAGGCCAAGACAATCCAGTGTTGTATATCAGTTGATAATGAAGTGTACTGTTGAGGAAAGAATATTGCATCGGTGTACAAATATGGATTTGGAGAATCTGGTGATGAATCTTTGTAAAAATGAAAGTTTAATGATCTATCTAGATCACAAAGAACTTATATATCGTGATTTTCAAAATGAAGTTAATGCTATTTGTTTGGTTTTCTCTCGTTTTGATTTCCTGCAAATTTGTTACTGTTATGTTTATTATCTAGCATGCATATGCCCAGACAATGACCTCTTGCCATAACTGCAAAAATAAAATCTCTAATACCTATATCTAATTACTGTAGTTGCTGAAAAAAACAATTCAGAATAATTTAATACGAAAAGAAATTATTTTACACATACTGCTCCTTTGTGAGTTTCACAGCACCTCAAGTGCCCAATTAGGAACTTTAAATTTCACTCTAACAACCCCACTAATTTTGGGTTACAATCTAAGTTTCACAACAGGAACAAAAAAAGAAGTTAATCACGTTAAGGAAAAAAAATAAGCAAATGAGGGTAAAGGGTGTACCATACAAAATATTCTCCTAAACAATGCATTCTTTTATGGAACCTTATACTACATACCAGGATTACTACGTGAGCTACCTGTAGCAGAGTTCTGTTCCACCTTCTTCTCTGACTATCCCAATTTTGGATCTCACTCTCAAAGACAATCAATTAGTACCCCAGTTATTCCTTCCGTTCAAGATGGTTCTGAATTCATAGATACCCAGGTGAAGCAAAAGCCAATGAGTAGCTTTGGAGATGAGTCAGAGCAATCATTATCTGACTCATCCGAAGAAATAGACAGTAGCGATTCATCTGATGAAGTGGATGGTTCTTATCAGGGTGTCACTTCAGATAAGATGGCTGAATATCAAAGTTTCACTAGAAGCAACATGTTATTTCATTCAGGTGTTGTTTCCTGGTTTTGCTTTATGGTGAATTTTCCAGACAGCTAGAGTGTTTGGAAGTGAGATTCCGTGGGGAATTTTTTGAATGCTGGTGTGATAATTTAGGATCGTTGCCTATGGCTACCAGAACCTTGGTGTGACTTTCATTTAAGCATTGGGGTATTAGACTGACTTATAAAACCGAACCAGATAATAAGTCATCACCTTGAAAATTCTCTTTAGGTGGTGGTGTTTACTGTTTATGGAGATTTCTACTAATGTTATACCTAATCTGTGCTCTGATGATTCATTCTAATCAGGTGTTAGAAACTGTGGGGAAATTTTCAACTAATTTCTATCACATTTTATCTAATAAATTTTCCTATATTGTAAGACTCTTTCCGATTGGCAAAACACTGGTCATACAAAAAATGGAATTAAAATAAAGGAATGCCGCATTTATCCAAAGTGCAAAAATGCCTCGAAACTTAGCAGCCTGGAACTATGGCATTCAACAATGAAAACATTGTTGAATCATCAAAAAAATCGAGTAATTGAAAAGGAAATCTACGAAACCACGAGAAAGCCCTGAAAAGCACTTAGATAAAATTAAGGATAGCTAATCCTGACCTTTTTCTGAGCCAATTTCTGCAACTTGGGAATCTCTTCATGCAATCTGGCCTTAAGTGTGCTAAATTTCATCATTCAGGTCGTGACCACTGCCCTGTTCTTCTACTTCACGACATCATCGACTTTCTGGTACCAAAAAGCCAAAGAATTTAGCATTTTTTCCGGGCTTTTTAAAGATCGAGCCAGGAGAAATGTAGGGTTTACTAACCTTCTTAGCAGCGTCATTGTCAGACTCGACAATGGTATAAAGTCTTATGAAGGCGTCTTTGTCGAAGATCCGATTCTCCCTCTGTTTGTCAATGTCGTACTTTTCATACTGGCTGCCTGGCTAGAACCAAATCAATCTTTATCACCGTAATGGATGAACCAAAGGGAGAGGAAAAATGAAAATGATAAGGTTTTTTGAATCTGTCTGTCTATGTAACCTTCCCCTAGTTGTGCCAAAATCATGCCAATAGCTATGACTAAAGCATCAACATTAACATGGAATATCCTAGCGAATAGTTGCCTATGACTGGTCATGAACGCATCAGGTTCTCGCTTCATGGGTTCAATCAGCTCTCGGTTCTTCAACCAGCTAGTTTCATTTCTTCTCAAAGCCATCCCGCCGGTTCATTATTCTTGTAGATGGCGTCCACCCGAGTGAGAATGACGATTATTCTCATATGCTTAATGATCAGATAATTTCCATGATGCTCATCTGCACAATGATCAGATATGATGTGCTCGATACCTGGTTTTTCAGATCTATGTTTTCCCTCCTAATTCCTTCCCAGACCTCCTAATTCCTTACCGATATTGATCAAACAAATTTGACTAAATGATTGACTAAACAACCTTGATTGAAACTTCGTAGAGCGATTATTAATGTACAACAAATGGTAGAAAGAGATAGTAGATGGTTAGATGGTCGCTATTCAAAATTAAATTTGTGAGTAGCTTAACTGAAATTGAACTCATTCAAAGTTCAACTCTCCTTGGAATTGGTTTGTAGGAATTTGGAATTGCACCGTGAATAAAGTTGTTGTTGTACATATTTTTTCGTTACATGAGATTTTTTGGTGTTTATTTATGGACTTACAAATTAATGTGATTCTATTATGGTTTCTAATGTTGTTAGAAATAAAAATAAATACAAGTGACGTCTTAAAAAGATGCAGTGTCATTTTACTATGGTTTGTAATGTTGTTAGAAATGGAGAAATACAAGTGACTTCCTTAAAAAAAAATGCAATGTCATCTTAATATGGTTTTTAATGTTGTTAGAAATGAAGAAAAATTAATGGTGTGGACATTTAACATGTCATTATGTTATGATGTGATTAGTGATGGTTTAATTCATCTTTTATCTATAATTTTCTTTCTTAATACTTTTTCACTATTGTGGCTGATATGTGTAGCTATAGGCTTATTATTTTATTTTTAAGTGTGAGTGGACTAAGTTATTCTAACATGTGATGAATGAATGGATTGAATGTCTAACTTCTATTTCCTTATGTGAGAGTATTATCAAATATAAGGTGTTTATTTTTCCCCTTGCATGGCAATCCATTCTCCTCTACATGGTGACTAGGTTATTCATTTTTTCGAGATTCATAAACTAAGCTTGGGGAACTCCAACTGAACACCTCATATGTCTTCTTTAAGGTCCAACATAGAGACATCAAGCAACTGGACATATAGTCAACAGGCCATTTCCTTTGTAGAGTGTGAAGTCCTTTACTTGTTTCTTTTCTTGTCCCTACACTCTTCACTAGTTCTTATGCTCGATGCTAAGTGTAGGTCTTTGCCTTAATCTTCACTAAGCACAATGCTTCATCTTTTTATTGAGCACATTCACCAAGTAAAGCCAATTTTCTCACTATACATTTGGGAAAATTTCTTCCCTTTAATTCCCTTTGCTTGATAATGCACTTTTCTTTTCTTAGTGATATTGTACTTAACTATAATTATCTTGTCATTGTGCAATGAAATGCACAATAGGATCGAAGATGTGGTTGAGATACTCCTTTACATGCAATATATTGCACATTAATGTAGAGATGAAATAAGCATTGTTGGCCCATTTATTTTTTAATTCTCTTAAAGGAACTCTTTCTAGACATGCACCCCATCAAAAATAAATCATCGACTGAAAATGAATGAATAAGAGGGTGTGTTGGGAAGTGTCAGCGAGTGTTAGGTGTGCCAAGGGGGGAGTGACAAGGCATGCTAGGGAATGCTATGGCATTTCAAGAAGTGCCAGAGTGTGCTAACATGTGCCAGATAGTGCCAAAGGCGTGTCAATGCATGCCAGGCATGCCAAGACATGCCATGTGTTAAGGCATGACGAGATGTGCCAGGTGTTAGGGTATGTGAACGCATGTCAAGGAGTGTTAGGCGACAAAAGGGAACACCAAGTTAAAATGAAAATAAATGAACACATATGAGGGTTAATAATTTAGGACCTTACCTTTTCAAGAGGGGCATGCTAGGCATACCAACACTAGTCCCAATACATGCCAAGGGCCAAGTTTTAGCGTGTCTTAAGTGCCAAATCATCCTCTATTACTTCTCTCTTAGTTGTGAATAATTGATCTCAAATAAATTTTATCTTAAACCATGCCAAGGAATTCCACGACATCCAAACACATGCTAATAATTTTCAAGTGCCACTAAGTGCCAAGAGCCAATATGTGCTAGGGAGTTATAGGGCATGCTATGGAGTTCCAGGTTTGCTAAGGAGGGAGTGACAAGATATGCTAGATATTTCCAAGGCATGCTAGAGTGTTAGGGAAGCATACCAAGATGTTCCAAGTGCCAATGTGTGTTGAGTGTTAGAGAGTTATGGGGAAACACAAGGGAGAAATATGTAAAAATGCATGGGAATGAATGAATAAGAGTGTGTGACAGGAAGTGTCAGCGAGTTCCAGGTGTGCTAAGGAGGAAGTGACATGGTATGCTAGGCAGTGTTAAGTCATGCTAGTGTGCCAGGGTGGCATGTGGCCAAGATGTGCCAGGTTTCAAGGTGTGCCAACACATGATATGAAGTGTTAGGGAATCATAAGGACACACAAGGGGGCACTAGGTGAACATAATGCATGTAAATGAACAACTAAGAGATTGTGATAGGAAGTGTCAGTGAGTTCCAAGTGTGCTAAGGAGGGAGTGACAAGGTATGCTAGAGGCCAGGGAAACATGCCAAGATGTGCCAGGTGCTAGGATGTGCCAATGCATGTCAGGGAGTGTTATGGAGTGCCAGGGAAAAACAAGGGATCAACAGTTTCAAATGCATGGAAATGAATGAATAAGAGTGTTTGACAGGGATTGTTAACAAATTATATGTGTGATAAGGAGGGAGTGACAATGTATGTTAGGTAGTGTCAAGGAATGCTAGAGTGCCAGGGAAACATGCCAAGATGTGCCATGTGTCAGGGTGTTCCATTGTGTGTCAGGGAGTGTTAAGGAGTGCCACAGAAACATAAGGGATAACTAGTTCAAAATGCATGGAAATGAACTAATATAGAGTGTGTGATAGGGAGTGTTAGCGAGTTCCAACTGTGTTAAGGAGGGAATGACAAGGTTATATGTTAGGCAATGCCAAGGCATGCTAGAGTTCCAGGGCATGTCAGGGAATGGTAGGGTGTGTTAGGGAGTTCCAAAGCATGTCAAAGAATGTAGGGGATGCTAACCTGTGCCACATAGTTCCAAGGGATTGTTAGATGTTCCATGTGTTATGGCTTGTCAAGATATAAACTGTGTTTCTCAGTTGTTTTATGGCCACAATTGGACATGAGCCTTGACTTGGTAACTTGTTAAGTGGGATGAGTTAATATTGGCCATGAGTAGCCTATATTAGTTATAAGCCATTCTTAGGCGAGCAAGGCAAAGTCTAGTTGTAGTAAATGAAACTTGGTCAAGTTGTTGTAGTGGAGGTAGGACTTGGTTGGGTTCCGAAGTCTAAAAAAAATAAGGGTAGTTATGAGGACATGATATTTATGGAGTGCCAGGGTGTCCCAATGAATTAAAATGTGCGTTAACACATGCTAGTTAGTGTTAATGCATGACAATAAGTGTTTTGGAGTTTTAGGGCATCACAAGGGAGGACTAGTTCAAAGTGCATGGAAACGAATGAATAAGAGTGTTTTTCAGGGAGTGTCAGTGAATTCCAGGTTTCCCATGGACGAAGTGTGTTAGGAGAATTTCATAATAGGACTTGCAGGAGGCAAGCCTATGATTGTGATAAGGGGATGGACGAAGCAATTTAAGACAAAGGGAGACTTTGTGCTAGACACAACACTATTTTTTCAATGAATTTCTTGGGTTCCCAAGTCGCAAAAAAAGTAAGGTTATATATGAGGGCATGACAACTAGGGAGTGCCAAAGTGTGAATGGAATCCCAGGAAGTGCTAACACATTCTAGAAATTTTTGAGGCATGTTAGGCATTCCAATATGTGCTAGGTGCTAGGGTTTGGTGCCAACACATGCTAGGGAGTGTCGGGGAAACAAAATGGAGGACTAGTTTCAATTGCATGGAAATTAATGAATAAGAGTGTGTGATAGTGGGTGTTATAAAGTTATAGGTGTGCTAAGGAGGGAGTAACCAGGTATTCTAGGAAATTCCAAGGCATGATAGAGAGCTAGGAAATCATGCCAAGATGTGACAAGTTCCAGGGTGTGCCAATGTGTGCCAAGGAGTGTTAGGGAGTGCTATATCATAATGCATGGAAATGAAAGAATAAGAGTGTGTGACAAGGAGTTTCAATTAGTTCCAAGTGTGCTAAGGAGGAGTGACAAGGCATGCTTGGAAGTGCTAAGGAATGCTAGAGTTCTAGGGTGGGATGTGGCCAAGATGTGCCAATGTGTGCAAGGAAGTGTTAACTAGCAGCTTCAGGGAAACACAAGGGAGCAATACGTCAAAATGCATGGAAATGAAATAATAAGAGTTTGTGATTGGAAGTGTCAGTGAGTTCCAGGTGTGCTAAGGAGGAAGTGACAAGGTATGCTAGGTTGTGTTAAGGCATGCTAGAGGCTAGGGTGACAGGCCAAGATGTCCTAGGTGCTAGGGTGTACCAACACGTGCTGAGTGTTAATGAATGCTATGGAAACACAAGGGAGCACTAGGTAAAAATACATGGGAATGAATGAATAAGAGTTTGTGACTGGGAGTTTCAATGAGCTCTAGGTGTGCTAAGGAGAGAGTGACAAGTTATGCTAGGTAGTGCATGCAGAGACCCGTTTCAGAGGGGGTTAGGCTTAGGCGTAGTGCGTGTGGTATCAGTTAGGGCTACCTGACCCGGCTGATACTCGGTACTGTTAGTTGACTACCAAGAAGCCCAAGACTCGAACGCTCACGTGGGACGGTGGTTCTTAGTGGCCAAAAACTAGGGCAACCTTTACCCAATAGGTGATGGTGTAGGCAAGCGCTAAAACCCTCTACCCTTACCTTGGTGGATTCTCTTCGGCTGATTGGGGGCGTCGCCAGCTCTTACGGGATGTTGTGCCAGCACTTGCAAGAAATATTCTTAAGGCCCAATTACTTTTGAGTGTGTGAGGATGCGTAGGTCTTCTAGGATTTTGAGTATCATACGCAAACGAACAAAAACCACTTTTTTGATTGCTTGATCACATATATTAATTTAAAGGGAAATCTATTTTGTTTTATGTATGTAACAAGAAGTTTGCTTTGATCGTAGAATCTATCCTCTCAAAGTTTTCCAAAACAACTTATGGGCGACACCTGACAGGTCCCAATGGAACCTCGTCGATCTAGGCGTCTTTTGGACCTCCCCCCATTACCGGGAGGGGTTCCAGGTCTTTCTTCATTCATGCGTCAAAGACGGAACACTGCCACCGTCATTGGTTTGTGTTATATTTGGGCAGCCGTAGTTGGGAACCCTAGTCGGTCTCCCAACACCACACCAAATACCAGTCCTCCCACAACCCCTAGGGGGTAGAGGAGTGCGTTCCATTCGGGACGCCAGCTGAATACACAACAGGGTACATCGAAGACTAACCCTCGTTCTAACTAGAACTTTGTGTCTTCACACATTGCAATGGCGTCAACCTCTCAATCACCTTTCTTAGCTTCATTGAATCTACCTGATTTAACCAAGCTAACGAATGACCCCATCGCACATGATCCTACATGGCCTCTCATGCCCATGAAGCTCCCTTTGGATATACCAAAGTTCGAAGGCAAGCAAGCAGAAGACCCAAGTAATCATGTCATGACCTTTCACCTGTGGTGCTCATCGAATAGTATCATTAACGACACTATTCGATTGAGATTATTTCAAAGCACTCTCACAGGAGTGGCCGCGAAATGGTACATGGAGCAACCCTCAGCTTCACATGGAACCTTTAGCACCCTCGCTACCGCGTTCCTAACATATTTTTAGTTACCCATTCACCATGATTCCGGAATGGAATTACTGACGCATTTTAGACAAACCCCTGCTGTCCATATCTTGGACCATCTCCATGAATGGAGGTGACGTCACAGTTTATGTAAGCGAAACTCGACAACCAGGTCCTCTTAGACTTGTTCTTGAAAACTCTTACGTTAGAGATTTCAAAGGATGTGGCACAGAAAAATCCCACATTCGAAGAGGACGCAATCAGCAAAGCCCAAAAGCTTGAGCTGATTTATACACAATCATGATACATTTATAACATCCTGCCTAACACCCCGCACCTGCAAACTTATCAAGAAGTGACAAGCGCGTCGAAATCTGCAGATGGGCTAATGGGTCAATCACCCAAGGTTACCTAAGCAGCAGCAGTCAAAACCCTGGTTACACATATAGTTATACCCAGAACGTGCCTCAACCCGATTTTCAAAGTCATCATATGCCGCAACAAAATTTGACTAATAGGGAGCAACCATACCACTAGGAAGGACCTTATCCTCCGACTCAGGGGAATCAGTACACAAAAAGAAACACTGACAGAAGAAATCCCCTCCAATAGTCAGGTGCAAACCAAGGACCACATTATGCTCAATCCCCTACAC
Source organism: Pinus albicaulis (assembly GCA_034641835.2). Lineage (NCBI taxonomy): Eukaryota > Viridiplantae > Streptophyta > Pinopsida > Pinales > Pinaceae > Pinus > Pinus albicaulis. Next base: position 655,739,948 of record CM076572.1, read on the forward strand.
ACGACCCACCTACACAAAACAATAAATAGGTGAACTTTGTGCAGCCGTCCCAAAATCAACCACACCAATATAACCAAGAGAACTACTCTCCTAACATGGTAAAGAAAAAATCCAAAAATAAGCCAAAAGGGAACCCTAGACAGGGGTGCAGCAACCAGCAGTGCCCACCACGATCCCAGGCTGGAGGTAACTCCAACTAGAATCAGAACCAGGGGCCAAGCAATGCCCAATGACAGAGAAAAAGGCCACCTCTTCAAACAAACCATTCATGTTCGATATGTGGTGAGTATGGGCACTATACTCACCATTGTCCCGATCTCCCTGAGCTAAAAAAGCTACAGAGTAACCGAGGACAAGGAGGATCTTCCCAGCAACCAGCCGTGATGCAAGAACCTTTCCCCAACCAAGGGATGGTAATCACTCACCAACAAAATATAGACAATTCCAGGAAAAGAAGCCATGAAATCTACATGACTAGAGAAGAAATGTCTTTCCAAACACGGGATCGCAACTACGACACCCCACCAGACACCAATACGTCAGGGGCAAGTACTAGTGCGCCAAATGCACCTTTGACCATTTCAAAGATGCCTATAGATCCATTGCCAAAGATGGCAAAGAGACCTAATAAGCGAGTAGGAAACTACTCAAAAGCGGCCCATAATTATAGCATCATGGACGATTTAGCACAATCTCCCGCTGCCATGTCATCTTTGGAAGTCTTGCAATTGTGCCCAAAACAACGGAAAGCCCTACTTTCTACGTCAGGCGCTATCGACCCTAACGATACGCACCTAATGGCTTTTGACTTAGAAAAAGCCACCCCTAAGCTTCCTTCTATGGTTGCCTTCTAGATACCAGTGTCGGTGCAGAATATCACTATCCACCGATGTGTCATAGACGAGGGTGCATCCACATGCATCATGTCAAAAAAAATTGGCAGAAGTTAGGCTCTCCTGAACTAAAACCCTCAATGATCACGCTTCGAGCACATGATGGTCGTCCCTCGACCCCCATTGGCCTCTACCAAAATGTCCCGATCTGTTTAGATGGAAATTCAGTCCACATAGACATTGAAGTCTTGGACACTCACTTGGATTACAATATACTCCTTGGGCGAAGTTATATGTATGCCATGTCTGCCATAGCCTCCTCTGTCTTCCGCATTATGATGTTCCCCCATGAGGACCACATCATTACTATAGACAAGATGACACACAACGAGAAGCATCCCCTAACCAACACGGATGTAATTTTACCCTATGTAGATATAACCTTGGATGGTATTTCATGGTACCAAGAATATGGCCCTGTCCAAATCAAACTATCCTCCATTCTAGGGTCATTCCTAGGAGATCCTCCTATTATTCCTGAGGCATCACCTGATGTCACAAGAGATCCGATATGCATGATGTCCATGTCAAGCACCGAGGCTAGTCAAGACACGGACTCAAGCGGTAATGGCACTGAGGCATTGGCCACGACAGCCTCTCTAGCCTACGCCGCCTCCCAAACCCATTTCCTCTATCCCCCAGCTGGATTCATCTCCCAGTAGGTTTTGGCAAGACTGGTATTACCCAACATACCATTGGCCTTCCTAGTTTGGTACCTCGTTCCCCCTTCCGGAACAGGAGCCACTCATGTTACTACCACAGGATTGAAGCCCCTCAGTCCCGAGGAGCCCTCACCAGTCCAAGAAACAATTGAGACCACCCCTGCAAAGGAAATTCCCATTGTAAAACTGGTGATCACCGCTAGGAAAACTGAGAAGAGAGGAAAGAAGATGGTGACCCCCGCCATTCAACGGGAATCACCAATCTGCGCCATATGCGACATAATAGGTCATCCTACCCATATTTTTCCAGAGTTGGATGAATTAAAACCACTCCTTGGCTCTGAGACAGACATCACGATGCCTCTCTCCCGTAAAAAGGAACCTACCACCAAAGGTAAAGGCAAAGCATTCTGTACCAATCACACATGCGCTATCTGTAGCATCTATGGGAACTATACCTATCATTTCCTAGAAATCCCAGGATATAGGGATGCCTTGCACACCATCGAGCGGTCCTATCAAGAGGATCCCCCCACCCAGTCTTCGGGAAACGAACCTCCTGTCATCCCGTACGTGCAGGAGGAGCAACAATCAGTAGAAAGACAACCATTTGTCCCTCCCCCCCCCAGCCCACCATACACCAACTAGGGACAGGGGAACTTGGTTACCTCATCCTCTCAGGCTATCGCTACTGATCAAGATGCACAGCTTGGTCGTCTCAATCTAAGGTCACCTAAAGAATAATATGTATCTAGAGATCAGACAAGGGGCAAAGAATCCCTAAATTTCCCCCATGATCCCAATCCTGGGACAACCCCAACTGAAATCAAAACTAGAGCCAAGTAACAACTCCCAAGTGAATGAGGTGATGCCACACATTCACACTCGAAAAAATTATTTTTCAACACCGTAGGTATGCCTCTCATCTTCCTTTTAAAGCTCATGCCTTTCAATAATATTTGATAAAGGAGATGCTTTCACATAAGGTAGTTGTTTTTAAGTGTGAAAATCCCGCAAACCATTCACAAACGCACTCCTAAAAGTTCCGGTATGTGCATCATTCTACCCCCAACATGTTAGAGTCCCAACAAAATCGTATATTTTGACATCATTTCTCCATCGAAATAAACCATAGGGTCCTTATACCCAACCATGTTTATCATCACCCCATCCTGCACATGATAAACATCCTCGTTGGTCGGTAGAGCCTCCCCTCCATGGCGCTCGTCACCCATAGTAGACCATATATCACAACAAAAGTGACGCGGCATGCCATGGCCATACCACTTCAGTCCGGGAAGCACCTCGTGCCCATCCATTCACCATGCATAAGGTCAAGTTTATCATGCAAACTCAAACCCTCTTCCCAGACGACCAGGTTGAACAAGCAGACCAAACGCGCACCACCGTGCCTCGCATTTGGCCCACTATACCTCCACCAGCATAATCCCATCTACGATATTTTTCATCCGCTTCATCAACCCCACACATGAGACCAACCAATGGGATCCCCACCCTCAGCAAAACACCTTCCTCACACCATCAGTGAGAAAACAATTTCATGTTTTGGGGTACCCGTCTCTGTGTTTTGTACAAACCAAACCCCATTATTTTATTCTTTTGGTAAGTGTACAAAGACTGCAAACGGTTCACTTCGCCCCCTCACCCTTGCATTTCATCTTTTCTCCCATGCCAGCAGTCCATGAACACCCTTGGTCAGAGTATTTCACCCCCACACACGCACCATCATGACATTCATAGCTAGTTTTCACCCGCCCTGGAAGTCCTATCGACTCCAAGGATTTCCCCATGAGAAATTACTATGACTTCCACCAAGTTGCTTAAGTATACTCTAACCTCAGCTAATACCGAATTCCCATCATCGGGCTGTCACACGTCAACATGCCTATGTTAAATCCATCACATCCAAGTCCCCGACCTAGTTCTGTAAACTAATGGTTCTAGCAAGGCTTCCTTTGTCGACCTCGACGACCTCAACACCTATTTCCAAAAGGAAGGCACTGGGAATACCCCTCCCTGTAAGTAAAGGCATCCTCTAGTGGCACTATGGGAGACATCATTGTCCACAGATAAATTATCCTCCTGAAATTTGACTATGACAAAAGCTTTCATGTCAGGATGGTCTCGTACCTTACAACCATTTCACTTTTATCAAATCCATCGAAGACTCGTGCCTCCATAAGTGTCTTTGTCAACAATGCTTACACGAGAAGGTCCCAGCTAGAACCTATGCATACACTATGTAGGTATATGCCATACCAATTTTACGCATATGGGTACTACATTCCACCTATCGTCAAAGAAAAAACGCCCCTGAGGGCGTCAGTAGTCGTCGTCAACAACCGCTAGCATCACTACCATAACAGTGACACAGACAGAACATATATATGTCAATTTTGTATAACTAGCCACAACATCATGAGTATGGGACATGCCCACCTCGTTGAAATTTTGTACATATATTGTAAATTGTATTTGCTGGCAGGGATCCCTTAGACGTGGTCATTCTTGGAACCAGTGCAGGTTGTTGTCAACTCCAAAGCTTCACGTAGGTCTCCCTTTCTCTCTATGCACGATATAGAAAAGAAACTATAATGTATTTCGGCTATACAGTCCTTTCTAGACCTCACACATTAGGGGGCAACTGTTAACACTAGAAAATCATACAGCAGAAGATGACATTAATTAATGTCAAGCCAAAGGATTTACAGGGTAGGAAGACATTATGGAATCTAGAAAGTATTTAAAATATCAAAGGTTTAAAGGAAATCAAATTTGAACTAGTCATAAAATGCTAGTTGCGCACATTATCCTTCGAGAAGAGTGCCTTCTGTGCACCTTTTGGCCCAATAAGTGTGCATTCCTAAGAGTGGTGAAATGTCACTATCCGAAACCACATAAAGCAAAGGACAAGTTAAGTTAAGCACAGCCACCAACACCTCCTTAGACACTATGTGAGCACATAATGGAATATTTGGAGCACACAAAGGAATCATACCTCTCCCTTGGGTCACCATCCACAATGTACCAAGGGAGGGAAGGAGGATTTGAAATCCCCTATATAAATTCACCATGAGATGAATAATGGGTGATCACATTGTTATGTTGGCCAGAATTTCCCAAGCAATACCAGCAGTGTGTTACCCAGAGCTGTAGACAGAGGGGACTCACTTGTTGACCATCCAATAAGCTCAGTCCACACAGTAGAGAGAGAGGGAGACTGCACCGAGGCGAGGCTTGGAATGAAAAACATCCTTGCATCGGGACCTAGAACCATTGTCTAGGGGCCCTTTGGCAAGAGGGTTAAGTATCCTATCCCTTTCTACCAGCGCTTAATAGGAGGGGCTTAGAGCCACTATTTTCATTATTGTGTCGTTTGACTCATTAGAGCTTCTATTTATTTATGTTTAGTTTTAGTTTATTTTTTAGATTACATTTTCATGCTTCTTTTTATATGTAGTATGCTCATTAAATCCACTTCTTTCTGCATGTTACCAATAGTTTAAAGGGGTAAACCACACCCCTTAAACTGGTGTGATTTTGTACATACATGCACCAAACACACCACAACAAATATAAGTTTCTTTAAACTATTTTAGACAATTTCATATTGTACATTATTGTGTATAGGTTTTGGGGCACTTGGATTGTGCCAACTTATATCTTGTGTGTCTTGTGTATCTTTTGGTTCTTGCAAACTCTTAGTTCGTTCTCTACTATTTATATGAACTGGACATACATGTGAAATATTGCCTATGTAAGCTATGTTGATTGGTTGTTTTATGGCCATGGCTAGATGTGATCCTTGTCTTGGTAAGTTTTTAAGTGGATAAAGTTCAACTTGGACATGAGTGGCCTAAGATGATGTCTAGGTAGTTCTTAGTTGAATAAGGCAAAATCTACTTGTAGTAGGTGCAATTGATCAAGTTGTTACGGCTGAAGCAGACCAATGTCACATGAACTGCAGTAGATAAGTACTTGATTTGGTTCCCAAGTTGTGAAAAATATGTAAGGCTAGTTGTGAGGGACTAAGTGCCAAGGCATGCTAAGGAAAGCTAACATGTGCCAGATACTTCAAAGGCATGTCAAATATTCAAGGGTGTGACAATACATGTTAGGGACTATCAAGGCAACAAAAAAGAGAAACAAGTTAAACTACAAGGAAATTATGAACACATTATAGGGTTAATAAGTCATCAATTTACATTTTCGAGGAGGGGCATGCTATGCACACCAACACTAGGTGAAAATAAGTGTCAAGTGCAAATTTTTAGTGCATTCTAAGTGCAAAATCATCCTATGTTACTTCTCTTCTACTTTCCAATAATTGGTCTCAACTAACTTTAATATTAAGCCATGCCAAATCATACCGAGGCATCTTAATGAATGCTCGACATGCTAATGATCATGGCCTCTTTAGGACTACATCTCTCTTTGCCCCCTTGATCAAATGAGCTCCTTCTCACTTGATGTTCTTTCCTTCATCCTAAGTCCTCAAATATTTTTTCCTATACCTCTTCGGAACCTGCTAGAAATTACAGGTTTTATCGACTTAGACCTTAGGAAATATTAATTTCCATTTTCAATTTTATTTTAGATTTTAAACCCCATCTTTGGTCCAAAATTCCTTTTCTTGAATTATTTGCCTACAAATCCTTTTGTGACCAAACTCACACAAACCCATCTCACTGGGCTTGTGGAGTACCTCCCAACCTACACAATTCAACAACATAGTCTAGTTGTAGCAACTGTAACTTGGTCAAGCTCTCGTAGTCAAGTGAGGCCTTGGTTGGGTTCCCAAATTGAAAATTAAGTATGGGTAGTTGTGAGGGCATGATAGCTAGGGAGGGCCAGGGCATGAAAAGGAATGAAAAGGTGTGCTAACACATGTCGAGCAATGTCAATGCATGCAGAAATAGAGTGTTAGGGAATGTCGGGGCATATCAAGGGATAAATAGGTCAAGATTCATGGAAGGGAATGAATAAGAGTGTGTGCGAGGGAGTGTCAGTGAATTCAAGTGTGCTAAGGACGAAGTGTGTTAGGAGAAGTTCATAATAGGATTTACAGGAGGCAAGCCTATGGTTGTTATACGATGTTCAACATAAAAATTTTAGATGAATGGAAATCAATTTGTGCTAGGCACAACAATGTTTTGCCTTTAGCTATTTTTTTAAAATGAGATGTGGCACACTTTGGCTACATGCTCATGTTTTTAACTAGTATAGATATTTGCGTATTGTAAATTGTTGTGTATAATTTTTTGGGCACTCGACTTGTGTCATCTTATATCTTGTGTGCCTTGTACATCTTGTGGTTCTTTCAAACTCTCAATTAATGTTATACTCAATTTGATCCAGATTATGTAGGAAACATGCTTTGACGAAAACGTAATAAACATATAACCATAAATACGTAGATTTGTGCAAATATAAATAACACTTCATTTCATTAATATCAAAGAACTCAAATTTGCTTACAAACAGAATGGAAATAAAACTAGCTAGGGCGCTGGTAGCTATCTCTGAGAAGAGATGTGGCGGCTACAGGCCTCTGAACTGAGTTACAATGAGGCTCGAGGGCCTATTTATTATTGAGAAACAATGGAGAACCCTAAACATCCAAAAACCTAACCATAGGAGATGAAGCGCCAAAACTATGGGCCCCGTTTGGGTAAATTGGTGTTTCAACTTCCCAGGGACGTAACTTTGGCATACTATCTCCGTTTGATGCACATGATACATCATTAGAAATCTCTATCCGAGGACTACAACTTTTGTGACGATTTTGTTCAAATTTAGTACCCAAAAAACGTCGTTTAGGGCCTCAAAACGGCTCCGGAAGTTCAGGACCCGAAAAACTGCTAAAAATAGTAAGTTATGCCAAAACTGAAAAACTGAAAGAGACTATGGTGGGGGCCCAAGTGGAATAGGCGGGTGGCCACCAATATCCACCTGGATCATTCCTCCCCCCTTAGGAAGCAATGGTCCCCATTGCGTTAAGTTCCTCCATGAGATGAGGAAATTTCTGCTGAACTTGGTCCCTGGTGAACCACTTTCCTTGGTGCAGGAGTTGGCCAGCTTTGACAACCCGATACAGTTGGATCTGCTGTTGACGAGTGTTCTTGATTTGCATGTCCATGATACAATCTGTGGTGGCCTGTTCCATGCAGTCTGGGTTTAACTATGTTGGTGTGAGTTGTTCTGCAATGTCTGAGGTGTCCAGTAGAGGTGGGAAGTAAGGACGAAGGCGATCCACATTGAAGACTAGGTGCAGACCAAGGAATGGTGGAATACTGAGCTCAAATGCATTGTTCCCTACAGCCTTGGTGATGGTGTACGGCCCGTATCAGAGCGGGCGAAGCTTGCGGTGGGGTCCAGTGAGGCGCTCCTTCTGCAAATGTAGCCATACTTTGTCGCCCACCTGGAAGTTGTGTGGCACCCAGTGTTGATCATGGCGTTGCTTGTACTTGGCATTGGCTCTGTCTAATATATCATGAACCTGTTGGCGGATGTGTTGAATGCGCTCGATGAAGCTACTTGCTTTGTCAACTTCAGACTGGACATGAGCTGAATTGGCCTGAGCAGCTGCAAATGGCATGGCTACGTCAATGGGACATAGTGGCTGGAATCCCAAGCCCACCCGAAAGGGGCTATGGCCGATTGAACTGTGGAGAGCCCGATTATAACTATGTTGTACATAAGGGAGGCTCTCGTCCCATGTGCGTGGATGCTTTGAATTGTACATGCGCAGAATGTGTACAATCATTCTGTTGACGACCTCTGTCTGGCCATC